>BCNH02000003.1:12848373-12962329 GCA_001662345.2 Metrosideros polymorpha var. glaberrima
TTTGTGCAAAAATCGTTTTTCTGACCCCTCTCGCTTCCAATGGCCATTTGACCTTCTAAATGATATTTTTCGAGGAAGCCATAGTTGAGTTAATCGATCTTGACGTCCCAAGCTTCGATTTAAGAATTTATGGGCCCCGAGGGAACGCCATCTACTATATGAATCAGGCCTTCAAAACTAGTCCTGAAATCTGGAAAAATGAAAATTGTTGCTGTTCTTCACTGTTTCTCACTCTTTTCTGATCGACCCTCACAGTTTGTTGATGTTTCATGATTTTTCCCAGACCGAATTTGGAAAAGTGTTCTACATGAAAGTTGTAGAATACACCCACGGATATTCTGTGAAAATTTTCAAGATCATATGAAATTTTTAACTTGGTCATATCGACCTCCACATTACCGATCTTCTTAGGTTGATTTTTCAAATTCCAGAACAGCAATCTGTTCTGTTTTTATTTCGCAAATACGATGGGGTTGCTGTCGTTATTTGCAAAAAATCAAAACATGAAAGTCTCTCAGAACACATTGATCTATGTCTCTGTCAATTTTTGTGATTTTAGGTTGTCGTCTGTTATTTTTTTAAACTCTTTAAAGTGTCAGGAAAAAACAGGATTTTTGTCTGACCTTAGGGGTAAAATTGTCATTTTTCACCAATTTTGAGGGCCCTTTTGGAAAAACTTAAAACACAAAACTTGCGCAGAACATGTTGATCCATGTTTCTGTCAAATTTCGTGGCCATTGAAGGTCATTTTATATTTTTACTAGATCCAAAAATTTTCAGGGGAAAATCGGTTCGTTTTCTAATTTATGGGTCTAGTTTGGCAATGTTTTCAAGTATTCAAGTTTCATGTGGCCGAAACTAATATTTGCACCCTCAAACTTCATTCTTGAGATTTCTTAATGATTAAATTTTGTGCTTCATGGTCGTTGGGCGAGATTTGCACAAAAATCGGGACAGCACTTTTAATTCATACTTTTTATGTTGTGTTCCTCAAATATCTCATGATTGCCGTCTATTTGAATATTCGGTTCAAACCTCCGATGTATGCTCGACGTTAGAGTATCAAATTACATCAGTTAAGCCTTAGGATCGATGCCATTACCCTCTCACGGTGCTTGTGCAAAGTGGAGAGTCAATAGGCTCGATCAATGATAATAAATCCCAACCACTCGCCTAGGTACGAATCTCAAAATGCATGTATGCAAAGGCCGACCCCGAGGCCATTTGATTGCCTTTATTTGCATTTAATCATTAGATGCATGATTAGGCATTGCATGTCCCGACAGGATGCCCTTTTATTTATCGAAGAATGGCGATTGATCAGTGTTCGTTCCGGTCCCTCTCTATCATTTGTAAAAGGTTGTAATCCTTAATACCTGACGAGTTGCGGGTTTTATTTTCTCGCACTTAAAATAGTTTCCTTTAAATTGCTTGAGTGTTTACCTTATGCTCCGCATTTCAATACCTCATTTGTTAATTTCCTTTTCTAGAATAGATTAGCCTAGTTTAGGACTTAAAATGAGAAAATTACAAAAACATTTTGCATGCTCACCTACAAAAATGGATTTGACCTTTAGGACTAAAATGTTATTAAGATTGCATGGACACTTAGAAATCATTCCGACCAATTAGGTACCGAAAGGGCGTTAATAGAAATATTAACATAAACAAGTCCCTGGACTCTAGAATCTCTAGTTTCGTAGAATCGAGTCAATCCTCCCCCGACTCAATTAGGTGTCTAATCTACCTACCCCAAAACGATTAGTGGTGACTCTGAAATTGAACTTTTCTTTTAAGTGAACTCAAGTTGCGATTGGGTAAGGCTTGGGAGAGCCTGTGCCTAAATCAAGTAGGCATTACCCTCTAAAAACCTTTTGAGCATTACCATCTCTGCCTAGCGCCCGAGAGAAAATTTTTAGGTCGCGACAACGCCGCATCGTTTTAAGGCATGGTTCGCTCGCCACGGTGATGCCCTCTTTGGTCCATTGAGGGGTTTTGATGGACCGGGTAAAGGTGGAGTTTCGGGTGAAGGAGCTTGGGATCCCATGGACCTAGATGTTCCTGATGGTGTTGTGGAAGATTCGGAGTCCGATCCAGATGAGATGAGTTATCTTGAGCCTCCTCTCGAGTACTACCTCTAGGTCGAGCTTGGAGAGCCGACTTTTGACGTTACCACGTAGTATAGCGGAGATAAGTTAACCCAATCCCGATATCTTTTTTATGGTCTTTATAGGAAGTCGCCACAATAAGGGCTTATACATATACACTTCCTAGGGTTAACATGTATATTAACAAAGTGTGTTTTAGTAATGATTGTAGTTCTGCTGTTTTTCCTACTATCCCTGTTGTGATGTTTGTTTGGGTGAATATTTATTGTTTCCGCTTGCATTAATCAAAAGATAAAATGAACGGGTCGACGACGCATCTTGAGACGTCACATTTTTAATGATCCAAGAGAAGAGATGTATCAGGATGGTTGCGTGCTCAAGGGCCGGGGCGTGACACTCATCGTGAAAGAAATTATCCTCGGAATCATATACTAAAATTTTTAGTATAGTTTTGAAGAATCATTATTTCAAACCAAAATATCCCTGTAAGAAATGTACGATTAAACATAGAGGGATTGAATTGAATTTCTGTGAATTGCTCAATTTGATGAGAGGGGCACACGAATTGCTCAATCGGGATCAGAAATGTGATCCTTGATTAGATAAGGCTTTGTCTTCACACTTGCCCTTGCACAATAGAACGTACTTGAATTAGGATACCGTGCAATGTAAACATAGGGACTTTAGCTCATCCATTATGGCAACAATCGAATTGGTCGACTCATTCTGATGTGTATTTTCCAAATGCTTCATTGTCATAACAGGCTAACAAAATTGTACTATGAGACATGAAGTAAAGAGAAACAAACAAGGTTAATATGATGCTTGCTTTGGAAGAAAGCTTCGAAATAATTTTGATTTTCGAAAAACTTTTTGAAAGGAAGCATGAGGAAGCCCAGTGCTCAGTATTCTCCATGGGTGATATTATTTTTTTTCCCTTATTGGATAACATCACGGGGCTGGTTTGGTATATTTCAACACGTTCTCAAAATATTGAAAGACAAACTTTGTAATTTCATTGATAACGATCAATCAATTACATTTATTGGAGGGGAAATGCAAACAATCAAGCCTTGGAAATCAAAACCTAAACAAGAATTGAAACCTAAAAGCGATAAATACTTGAGATCCTAGAAAACTATAAAAGACCCCTTAGCAGAGGGGTATAAAAATAGGAACTTCTCTACATGTTCATAACACCTAGCTCTCCATCATGGTTGGGTAGGGGGTTTTGCTGGACATTTGCTTGGTCACTGCGGAAAGAGAATGCCTTCGTGTCCAAGAGGTCTTGAACTCTATGCTATAACACATAGCAATCATCAGTAGAGTGACTGACTTTTTCCATGTGATACTCACATTTCTTAGATGGGTCATAACTACAGAACCACTTAGGGTTTGGACATTTCGGCACAGTTGAAAGCAACCCTTTCTTTTGGACGATTGACAAAACTTTGGATAATGGCCCCAGCAGTGGGGTAAAGTTCCTTCCAGTACCTTGTGGTCGACCAAAGGATTGACGTCCTCTGCCCTGTTAGCTTCCGGAAGTCAGAGTTCTCTAGGCCGGTTGGGAGTAGGCTATGTTCACTTCAGGTGCAGGCTCCTTATCGTTCTTAAAAGTGAACTTCTTAGCGGAGGCAATTTGCTCTATACCCCATTCGTCACGCAATGCAATCTCAATGCGTTTTCCCGTGGGAACAAGCATAGTCAGGGACCTGAAACCAGAACCCAACAATCAGTTGTGGAACTCAAATGGCAAAGTCTTTATGAATGTATCCAGCATTTCCTTCTCGATCAATTTGGGGGTGACTTGTACGGCTAAGGCCCTCCATCTCGTGGCATAAGCCTTGACCGTTTCAGTCTTATTCTTCTCAGTTCGAGCTAGATCCTCGCGTGATGGAGCCACGTCAATATTGAATTTGTATTGAGAGAGTAAAGCATCAGATAATTCTTCCCATGTTTCAAGTACGCCAATCTTCTTCGTAACAAACCTTCGCAAGGGGGCTACGTCTAAGCTATCTTGGAAAGTATGGATCATAAGTGACACATTATCAACATACGATGCCATCCTCATCTCATAGTATTGCAAATAGACCTTAGGACAAGAAAGGCCATCATATTTGTTAAACCTCAGTTGCCTTGAACTTCTTAGGGACTTGGACTTTGACAATGTGGGAAAGATCTCATGGGCATTGATCATCGAAACCTTGCATGTGTCGAATTTGCTCTTCAAGTTTAGCAATGCGCTTAGCTGCTTCACTCCTTGGAAGTACAGAAGATGCTTCAACCCCATTGGTCGCAACCAGTTGGATCTTGTCATTCAATGTTGCGCCATTTTCAGTTGAGGAGGTGCCAATGGTGACACTCTTTCCTTTGTCTTTCGACTAGTCAACGAGGGGGTCATGAGGCAACACAACCTCTACGCTTGGCGGAGTGGGAGTAGACAACGCAGAAATGCCTGTTTGCAAGGAATCAAATCGCTTTGATAGATTTTCAAGCACGTTCAGAACTTGCTTCATCTCAGTTTCTAGGACGGCAACCGTGTTGGCTCATCTTGATCAACCAATTTTGCTTTGGACCGCGTACGGATAGGTGAACAACGACCCTCTTTAACCACCTGAAAATGAAAATGTAGACAATGAGTAGAGTGTTTTGAAAGGCGGTCGGTCCATGACTAGCCTAACCAGTTCATGCCCCTCATTTTCAGTGTTCCACTTTTTCTTGTCTCTGGAAAATGGCGGCAACGATTTCCCTTTTGTTTTTAGAAATGAGCTCTATTACTTGGGAAAATCGAAAATGAATTCTTTGTTCGTCGGACTTATGACAATGATACAAGCTTGATTGTTGCTATAATATGCCCCTATTTTTATTTTGCGAATTTTTTTTTTTTGGAACGAAATGATTGTGATCTCAAGCTTATCACTAGCTTAACCCCATTATGGACCGACCGAAATTGCGGTGAAATAAATAAATTACATAATGAGAATAAAAACTTACTTCACGTGATACCGCGATGTCAGACACATAGACACCCGCATGATTCATGAGCTCAATTTCTACTCTAATCGGCTTCAAGAAAGGCCAAATGGCTAGTCGCCGGCTCGCATACAATAGTCAAGTCAAAGAGCAATATCCAATGCGACGCAGGCTTTGCGAGCAAGGATAATAGTATTGACATTTGAAAAAATTTCGAGGCTAAATTGGGCAACCCTCTACTATGCCAACTTGCAGTCGAGGTTGTGATCCAACTCAACACCATCCTAATTAATCCTAGTGCGGTCCATGTCCGACAGCAAGTTGTGTGTGCTAAGTGTAGTGCTATGCAATTGAGACATGCATGAAAATTAAATTGCACAAACACTGCTTCAATAATTCCGAAAATTAAACATTCATTCCCAAACATTGAACCTGCAAAACAAAGGGGTTAGCACAATCACTCCTCCACTTATAACCCCAAACTTGCAAAACCATTTAACACTTGGATTAGGGACTTACCTAGAGTCCTCGCTGCCAAACAAGATTTTTCAAAAATGAAATTTTGGGCCTAAGTCCACTAAGGTTTATTAAAATTTCAAAATTTCTAGTAAATAGTCCCCAGTGGAGTTGCGAGACTGTCACAACCTAAATTTCGCCAAACTTAGGCCAAATGATTACTAGGTTAATTAAATCAAATTAACAAACCTAACTTGGACTCTCTCAAATCCTACCTAATCACGACTTAGGTTCATTTAATTTTTCATTAAAAAAAATGTTCAATTTGAAGTCACCACTAATCGATTTTTGGTAGGTCGATTAGATACCTAAATAATGTATTGGGAGAAAAATACTTTATTTCTACGAACCAGAGATTATGCATTCGGGGACTTGATTACGCTAGAAATTACTTTAACGCCCTTTCGGTACCTTTCAGTTTTATGAAAAATATTTGCAAGCAATTTGATTAAATTTTAACCTAAAGCACTAGGCATAGGTTATCATACAGGCGCACAATCAATGAAATAAACACCCAAAAATCAAGTGTAAATATACTGCAAGGAGCATGCACCACACAATTATTCTCCCTTTTGGATTTTCACTTTTTTAAGACTAACCTATATGCAATGCAATTAATCTATGCATGACCTAACTAAATGACGGGCGTAAGTTAAATGTGCCTATCTACATTAAACTGCACATAAACCATATGATAGGCATTATGACATGGCACGACCTAGGTTATATGACACCCACATGTTTTTTCAAATTTTTGAAAATTCGAAATTAATGAAAATTCACTCTCTAGAAAAATGAATTCTTTAGGTTAATCTAAGAAACAACCTATCCTATTTCTAAGAAAAAACCAAAATCCATCTTAGAATTCTAAACCTATCCCAAGATACTAGCTAAAAAATAATTCCAAAAATTATCTAAAAATATTCAAAAAAATGCTAATTAAGGATGCAATCTATCTCTAAACATGCAACCTAATCTACATGAATTTTTTTTTAAAATCATGCGGAGATAACAATAAAGACAACAAAAATCAATCAAATAATTCAAATAAGGAAAGCGATAAAGTCAACTTGATATTTTTGCTATTTTGAATTCAATGAATGATCTAAATGCCTATAGATCATATTATCAAATTTAAACCCGCGATGATAAATAATTCGTCTCAAGGCTTATAGACAAAATTAAAAATCTTTGTGGTTGCAAAATTAGGAAATGATTCCTAATTTGATCACCTACATCTTGGAGATATCGTTAGATAGTGCGATATTCATAATAGACAATCAAATATCAAATTGTTTTGGAGATAGGAAATCTTTACCTCTTAAAGATTGCACTTTCCTAATTTGAATTAAATCAAATCGGACTAGGATTTCGTTGGATCAATTCAAGGATTCTCGGATGGACGGCAATGGTTCTTAGACGCTCGCGGTAGGACGGTGGCTGATGACCCGCCAGTGGACGCATGGTGGCTAGTTTGTCGCGGGTGGCTGCGCGATGGCCCACGTGATCCGCGAGGTGGCTGTGTGAGAAGTTGGTGGTGCTCGTCACGGTGTCGCTGGGAAGCTTCAAGGTTCACAAGGATTCGTCTTGGCTTGCAAGAATGGTAAACGGATTCTACCAAAGAAGACCTATGAATATATCAAAGCTTAAACAAAAAGCAAATAACCGAATTAGTGGAGGTCTTGAGCACATCAAGGACGTTTGGAAAGTCTGCTTGGAAAATATCTGCGATTTTCTTTGTTCCCCTCTTCTTCTTTTCCTTTCCTTCACCGAATCTACCCACCAAGGATCACCAACTAACTTTCACTTTGACCGAGCCCTTGAAGAATTCCACAATTACCATCTGGAGTCTACTAGATGTTCCGAAGATCCTTATTTCTTTTCTCCACGATCAGGCTCAATTTGTTGATGATGCTTGGCGTCACGCACGGAGAGGAAGCAACGAACAATGACGCAAGGACAGCAACTTCGTCGATCTCCAAAGGCAACGGCAAAGTGACGGAGGAGGTGGCCGACCGAGCGGGGGCGGCCGCAAGGAGTATCTATCACTCTCTCTCTCTCTCTCTCTCTCTCTCTCTCTCTCATGTTTTGAATTTTCTGAATGAGAATTGCCGACCTAGAACCTTGAGGCATAATGGTGCTTATATACATAATATTAGGTCAAGTCATGGACCTCAACTTTCTCTTATTTGCAAATTTGACCCCGAAACTTAATTATCTTCTCAATTGGGTCCTTGGGAGGTTAAATTGCATCAAAATTGGCTCCTATTTGTTGAATGAATTTCGATGAAGCCCAGTACATGGGCTAGCCGAAATTTACATGATGAAACGGGCCAAATTTGCTTCCCGCCGCAGGCTCAGTCCAACTTGTTTTAGCCTGTCCGTCACCGGTCCAATAAATATGCAAACAGATGTTATGCATGCTAAAAATTACACTAAAGAAATGATTTAATATTTTTGGTAGGGGCCGGGGTCAGTCCCTAATTTTTATACAACTAATTAACTCTAAATGGTTAGTCAAAATTTATATGTCAATAGCTGCCCCTCTTTGAGTGGGAGCTCGTAGATTTTTCATTCAAAGACAAAAATTGAGACCTAAATTTGGGCTACGCAATGCATGCTTCTTTTTCTTTTGTCGAAGTTGCTAATCCCATTTTCTGATGCAATTGGCATGATGCATGAAATGTGTATGCAAACGGTAAGTAACTTACTTGAAGCTCTCACCTTAAGGCACGGATCGCTTTACTTGATATTTGGATTTCACCTCGAATATATGATAAAGCTAAGTTGGGTGAAGGAATACCTGCACTGTAACTCAAATAATTCTAAAGCAGATGAAAAGTGAGGATAACCCAAATGAGTCGGATTATCAAAGTAACCAATATATTTGGGTGTGACTCGAATCTTACTCTAGGTGCACGATGAAAAGGCTCGAAAATTCCCTTTAGATTTTCGAACAAATAGTTGAAATGAAATTTGAAAATTCCCTTTGAATTCTCGAACATATAATGAAAATTCCCTTCGGACTTTCAAAAAGTTATCTAAAACTCCAATTAGATAATAGGATCGAAAATTCTCTTCGGATTTTCGAATGGAAATTCCTTCCGGATTTCCAAAAAGTTATCTGAAACCCCAATAAGATAATAAGATCGAAAATTCCCTTTCGATCTTCGATTGGAAAATTCCCTCTGGATTTCCAAAAAGTTATCTGAAATTCCAATCATATAATAAGATCGAAAATTCCCTTCGGATCTTTGAGAAGGTACCTGAAACTTCAATTAGGCCTTAGGATCGAAAGTTAGCTTCAGACTTTCAAAACTTCAATCAGGTAATAAAACAAGATCGAAAATTTCCTTTGGATTTTCGAGAAGGTACCTAAAACTTCAATCAGGCAATAAAATAGGATTGAAAATTTCCTTCGGATTTTCGAAAAGGTACCTGAAACTTCAATCAAGTAATAGGATCAAAAGCTCCTTTAGTACTTTCAAAAAGAGTAGCTGAAACTTCAATAAGGTATTTGAATATTCAAGACATTGAGACGAATATGAGGCTATAATGAACAACTCGAATGTCAATGCTAGTCTTTGAGGAAATATTGCCTGTCAGACATGATTAGGAGCAACATGTATATGTATTCATGGACAATTGAGACCATACATGTCAGAATTCATTCATTCATCTTTTAAAACAAATGGTTTATGTACGACGATTCCGTTGAGTCTTGCATTATCCAACTCTGTTGGGGAAAGTTTAATAAGACAATCCATATTAGTGGTGTGGATGTCATGAACCGTTAAGTGAGTACTTTCAGTCAGAAATGACTTACTCTCACTCTCTGGGGAAAGGCTATTTTTTTTTAATCACTCAATCTCACTATCATCACATTCGACAAGGGTCAGAGTAGTCTTGCATCAGTACGGCCTTACCGATCTGACAGGACTTTAGCAAGACTGTAATATTGGCTTGGTAAATGCTTTTCAAGGGGAGCTCTTTCGAGTCAAGGCCTTGGAAAGAAATGTCTTCATCAGTTGCTTCGAGTTTTACAAGTCAAGAACCCTACAAAATGAGAAAAAATAATCTTGCTCGCACTTTTTCGAGCAAAGCTTAAGACATAAAAACCTTACGTTAACTTAAATGCCCTAATCAGAAGAGACTTTGAAAAGGTTGTAATGTAGGTTAGGATTGGGGACTGAAGAAAGAAAGGGTCGTTTTGGATCAGAAAATATATGTGGAGGGCTGAGGTTGGTGATCATCTTTTGTTGTTATCACTGATTTCTTGGCCTTTAGTCTTCAGGGTTACCATCTTTAGGATTACCATCATTGCTTCACTAGGATGGTACAAATTTCTATTGGGGATTTTATTTTGGAAGTGGACTTCATTGAGGATCCTTTTGTAAAAATTGCAAGTAAACTTCAGCTAGGGATTTTATATTGCAAAACATTCCATTGGGGATACGACTATAAAACTTTGGAAAATTTGGGGGCACAATGCTTTTTTTCTGCCCTTGTGCTATTGAAATTTCCAAATTTCTCATCGCATTTTTCTTTTTTCTTTCTTTCTTTTTTTTTTAATGAGAAATCCGAAAGCTCATACAATTCAATCCTAGATAATTCTGAAATGAATGGACTACTGGATATTTTTCAATGTCTCTGTCTGCACTTGATATCGCCTGGATTCGCTTGCCCTGACGTACAATCAATGATCACTAACAAGGGTTTAAAGAAGCGAACATAACAGGCTCAAGGGGGTAAACAAATGATAAAAGTGTTTAGGATAAAGAAAGAATCGCTCTTCGTCATCTTAGGGTACTTAAATTTCCAATCAAGTTTAATGAAAAGCTACCCATAAAGATTAATGCAAGTACAAGCAAGAAAATCCCTAATTATTTTCTCACCTTTCTTCCGATCTTATCTCTAGTTGCCCTGATGTGGGGTGGTTCTTGACATGGGTAGAGAAATGAAACTTCAAGTGTGTGGGATCACAGGGGCTAGCAAGGGATAAACTTGTAATGTTTAGGGTAAAAGAAATGAATGACTACCGTCATTTCGGTTGTTGTACCTTTTGCGAGATAACTCTTTACCTTGTGAAATATGGAATTTTTCTGCTCAACTCACTGTGGAGTAAGTATCGAGACATGTGTATAAGAATGATTTTCCTTTCGTCATCCTGACCTCCCCCACTTTACACATTCAATTCATTTCACACATTTTCTCAAGTTGTCTAATCAAAATTTCCCTTTTGAAACTAATAGTTCAAACTGACAAACTAATCATGCATAGACTGAGCAATTCATTCATAATTCACGTGAACTCATTTGCTCCCATCGTGAAAGAAATTATCCTCCAAATCATATACTAAAATTTTCAGTACAGTTTTGAAGATTCATTATTTCAAACCAAAATATCATTGTAAGAAATGTAAGATTAAACATAGAGGGATTGAATTGAATGTCTGTGAATTGCTCCAATTTGATGAGAGGGGCACACGAATTGCTCAATCGAGATCGAAAATGTGATCCTTGATTAGATAAGGCTTTGTCTTCACACTTGCCCCTGCATAATAGAATGTACTTGAATTAGGATACCATGCAATGTAAACCTAGGGAATTTAGCTCATCCATTATGGCAACAGTTGAACTGGTGGACTCATTCTTATGTGTATTTTCCAAATGCTTCATTGCGATAATAGGCGAACAAAATTGTACTCCAAGACATGAAGTAAAGAGAAACAAACAAGGTTAATATAATGCTTGCTTTGGAAGAAAGTTTCGAAATAATTTTGATTTTCGAAAAAAAATTTCAAAGGAAGTATGAGGAAGCCCAGCGCTCAATATTCTCCATGGATGATATCATTTTTTTTTCTCTTGTTGGATAACATCACAAGGCTGGTTTGGTATACTTCAACACGTTCTCAAAATAATGAAAGACAAACTTTGTAATTTCATTAATAACGATCAATCAATTACATTTATTGGAGGGGAAATGCAAACAATCAAGCCCTAGAAATCAAAACCTAAACAAGAATTGAAACTGGAAAGCGATAAATACTTGAGATCCTAGAAAACTAGAAACGACCCCTTAGCAGAGAGGTATAAAAACAGTAACTTCTCTATTTGTTGATAACACCTAGCTCTTTGTGATATCCTTAATTTTTTACCAATGTGCTAAAATTGAATTCAATAGAATTTCACCACGAATTTTAATCTGACTAAGAGTATTAGATTTTAGAGAATTGAGAGACAACCATTGGATATTACTTCATCAAATCCCAAAGTTCATCGGTAAAACCTAAATTTTCGGATAAATAAGGGTAAGTTGGAAATTGAGAGCCGAAGAAAGCTCACAGGTTTAGCAAGGCCCAATGAGCCTTGCTCTCCTTCAAATTTGGCCACAAGGGCCAAAATAGGAGGAAATTACGTTTTTGCCCTCAAAGGTCTATCTTAAGCCCATTTTCATAATCAAGCCCAAGCTTGAACTCATATGAATAGTGTCAAGGGTAAAATTACCAAATTGCCCCTTCTAAAAACCCTATTCAAGAGAGAGATATTTGTGGGGTAGAAGACAAAATTGAATTAGAGATATTTTGTACCATTAATGCAATTTTTGTGAAGAAGAAAGATGACAACTTGGACAAGAAGTCTTCCCTCTCTCTCTCTCTCCCCCCAAGTTCGACCACCACCCCCCTCTCTCTCTCTCTTTTTCCTCTCTTCTTCTCCATCACCATCACACCAAGCCGTCCGCTCGTTGTCACCACCGAGCTAAGCTGCAACCTTTGCCACCGTGCTGCCGTCACCGTCGCGTCCTTGCCACCGTTATCACCGCGCCATACCACCCTTGTCGTCCTCGCCACCGCCATTAAACTAGTGAGTTAACTTCCTAACTCTTGATTAAGTTGTCAATTGCGTTTAGGGTCAAATTAAATTAAGATTGGTCATGATTAGAGCTAATTAATGGTAGATTAGTGGATAAGCTATCGTGATAAGTGGAAGTAGAAATGATAGACTATCGTAAGAAGTGATAGGTGGAAGTGATAACCTATCAAGGAAAGAATGATAAGCTATCACCAAAGGGTGATAAGCTATCAGTAATTGAATGATAAGTTATCACCAAAGGGGTGATAAGCTATCGGTAATTGGATGATAAGTTATCGAAAAATAGATGATAAAATATCGTCAAATAGGCTATAAGTTATCAAGGAATTGTCGATAAGCTATCATTGGTAGGGTGATAAGTTATTGAAGGGAATGTGATAAGCTGTGATTTAGTGTGATTTGTGCTTGAGATATGTGACAATTCTATACATGTTTGTATTGCTTGAAGCATGTATTGCCATGGAAAAATGATTGCCCTATTTGAACTACTGATTTCTATTTTAAAGGAAGGCATTTATTGACATATAATTGGTAATTCATGAAATATAGTGTTGGGTGCCATATTTTATATGTTGAAATAAGCAAGGATGCTTGAAAAACGGGGTACACAAAGTTTGATGGGACAAGCATGTCCGAGTGATCATATGTGATTATTTTATTACATTATTACGTGTGAAAATTTCATTAAGTTTGATGTATGAGCGCAGATCATATCTGCATTAGCTAAATGGGAAGAAATGAAATTGGCATGCATGATTGGTTTGCTCGTGTGATCAAAAAAGGGAACAAACCCCCAAAGGTTTTTAGGACAATGCCCGATTTTATCGGATGCCTAGTGGGGGTTCGGATGCCCGAATCGCAATAGAGGTTAGACCGATGTTCCTTTTTGGAATGTCGTCTGTCTTCGAGGGAGATCGAGACGTTGCAGTGCCTGATGGGGTAGGATGATGCCCAGTCTTGTCGGAAGACCGCCAACCTTTGGGTTGTGTCGTGGCCTAGAGTGGTCGAGACTGCTAACCTTTGGGTTGTGTCATGACCGAGAGCGGTCGTAATAATTGAAACATGTTTGGATGATGATCATGTGGGCTAGAGAGAAGTTATGCTGATTAAGGATGGCCCACAAGATTCTTGCCTCATATCTAGAAAGGTCATTGGTGATGCTTATTTTAGGACATAGAACCATGATGAGTATTTTGTGAAGAATGTTCATTTTCAATGGGAGCTTACTCAATGGAACTTTGTCACTAAAATTTGAAACATTGCCATCACGAATGAAAATGGCAGCCTCTGAAGGAGTAGCAGGAATTTTCACAAAATTTTTCACTAGGTGATGAATGAGATCAGCTAGGTCTCCTACAGTCATGCTATAGTTGACCTTTTCAAAAGTGAAAGTGAAACTCTCGGGGTTTTCATAGTGAAAATTCGAGTAAAAATTAGCAACAACGTAGGAGTAGATTTCCTCTTTCAAGGTACAAAAGTTGGTCAAGGAGAGGTTCTCGAAAATTTCTTTGAGAAAGATATCGTGATTTTCCAGAAAATCAAAATCCATTGTGCGGTGATTAGAAGTTTCTCTTTCAACAAGTTCTAGAAAACGTTTTTCGTGATCTAGTGAAAAAAAAAATGCAGGATTTGAAAAAGAGAGATTAGGAGATAAACCAGAATGAGTTCAAATTGGGCAAACTCACGATCATCATCATCATCCTTCTTTTTCTCGACATGAGTTTCCTCTGTTTCTGTGGGAGTTTTGGAGCTGCTTCCTTCAGCGGCAGTACTCATCCCTTTTTCAATCTCAACAACAGTGATAGGAGCATCAGTGGTAGTTTTCTCTATTTCAGCTTCCTCATGATGCTCTTCGGATTTCTCTTTGGATTGCTCTTCTTCTTTAGATTCTTCCTTATCAGAAGCCTCAGTGCCCTCAATAATTTCTACCATCTATGGATCAGCAGGATCAGGAATAGAGGTTTGAGATGATTGACCCAAAATCTTTCTCACTTCCTCTAGGTTCATCGATTGAAGCAGCTAAGTGATGATGAGTTACTGTTCTGCTGTCATGCTTGGAGATGCTGTGGTGCTAACAACTTGAGTCGTTTTTACTAAGGTGTTGTGGCTACAAGAGGTACAGGTTGTGGCTGAATAGCATTAGTGGAGATGCTTCCTGCGGGTGCAGTCGACTTTGCTTGGCTAGCACTTAGTTGTGCTCCTATGGTCTATTTTGAAGCAGATGACCATTTGGTTGAACGAGTAGTCATACGAGGTTTGGAGGGCTTGGTAGATTGCTTCTTTTTAGGTACCATGGGAAGAGACGAGAAGAAATGTGGTTCACCGAGATAGAAATAGAGAGGATTCTGGAGGTTGAGAAGATCGTGGGAGAGAAGGTGGTAGCGGTTTCTAGATGTTGTACAGTATAACGGTAACTTTTTGAAAGTTCATACCTTTGCCAGTTTGTCTACCAGGAGTAGTGCAAATTGATGTAAATACCTAGTATCTTTAGTGATGATGCCATATTCTTACTCAGTTGGATTGCAAATTCCAAGTTCATTTCAAATGAATTTTTGTCTAGAGGTTTTGTGAAGATATCTGTGAGTTGGTGCTTTGAATTCATGAACTCAATGTTAACATTACCATTGCTGATATGCTCTCTGATGAAGTGATGTCGTATCTTGATATGCTTTGCTCTTGAGTGCAGTATAGGATTCTTTGTGAGATTGATTGCACTTGTGTTATCACACATTATGATTGATCCTAAGCAATCTTCTGCATAATTACTAAGTTGTTGTAGCATCCAGAGTATTTGTGCACAACAACTTCCTAGTGTGACATATTCAGCCTCGGTAGTAGATAATGCCATAGAATTCTATTTCTTCGAAAACCATGAAATGAGCATACTGCCCATCATTTGACAAGTACCTGTGGTGCTTTTTCTATCTATCTTGCAACCTGCAAAGTTAGCGTTTAAATATCCATGCAATATGAATTCTAATTCCTTTGGATACCATAGTCCTAACTTTGGATAAGTAGCAATATATTTGATAATACATTTCACAGCTTTAAGATGTGACTGTTTTGGATTTGACTGAAAACGAGCACAAATACATACACTGAATAGTATATCAGGTCTAGAAGCAATAAGATATAATAGTGATCTGATCATGCTTCTGTACATTTTGGGATCAATGGTCTTACCTTCTTCGTCTTTGTCAATCTCCAGTGTTGCTGACATAGGTGTATCAACCTTTTTACAACTCTCGAAACCAAATTTCTTTACTAACTCTTTTGCATATTTTTCTTGAAAGATGAACGTACATTCTTTCAATTGCTTGACTTATAAACCCAAAAAGAAATTCAATTCTCCCATTAAGCTCATTTCAAACTCTCTTTTCATCACTTTCTAGAAGTCCTTGCACAAATGATTGTTAGTAGAACCAAAAATGATATCATCCATATATATTTGTACTAATAGAATATCATTACCACTCCTCTTAGTCAATAAAGTGGTATCAACAGTCCCTTTTTTAAAATTATTTTCTTCTAAGAAACAGCTTAGTCTTTCATACCAAGCTTAGGGTGCCTGTTTCAAACCGTATAGAGCTTTCTTGAGTTGAAAAACATGGTTTAGAAATTTAGAATCTTCAAACCAGGAGGTTGTTCAACAAAAGCCATTTCCTTAATGAACCCATTTAGGAAAGCACTTTTAACATCCATTAAAACAATTTGAAGTCATGATAGCAAGCATAAAATAGTAATAAGCGAATAGCTTCTAACCTTGCTACGGGTGCATATGTCTCATCATAATCAATACCTTCTTCTTGTGAGTATCCCTTGGCAACGAGCCTAGCTTTGTTGCAAACAACAATTCCTTTTTCATCCAATTTGTTTCTAAATACCTATTTGGTACCAATCACAGGATGATCTTATGGTCTAGAAACAAGTTTCCACACATCATTAATCTTGAATTGTTGGAGCTCCTCTTGCATAGCCTCAATCCAAGACTCATCTTGAATTGCATCATCAATTGCCTTGGGTTCAACTTGAGATAATAGGGCAAGAGAGTTCATTGCTTGTCGAAATGATGAACGAGTTCAAACACCTTCACCGGTATCACCAATGATTTGTTCCATTAGATGATTGGTTCAAAATTTCCACTTCTTTAGTAATTCATCCTTGGAATCTTCTTGAGGATTGGTCTGCTAATTATGGGGTGTCTGAATAGTTTACACTACTACTGGTTCCCTATCTTCATTCAGACTTTTAATTCCCATCGTACTATTATTGAATTTCACGTTTATTGACTCTTCGATATCTTGTGATACCTTGTTGAATACTCTAAAGGCTTTACTTGTAGTTGAGTAACCAAGAAATATGCCTTCGTTTGATCTTGGTTCAAACTTTCCAATGTTGTCATTCTTGTTTTTCAGAATATAACACTTGCACCCAAATATGTACGATATATTTGGCTTCCTTCCTTTATAGATCTCATAGGGTGTTTTATCCAATAATGGTCGCAGGAATATTCTATTGATGATGTAACTTCATGTGGCAACTACTTCTGCCCAAAAATAAGCAGGAGTGCTACTTTCGATCATCATGGTTCTTGCCATTTCCTGTAGACTTCTATTCTTTCTTTCAACCACAGCATTTTGCTGTGGTGTATACGCAGTTGAGAAATTGTGCTCAATGCCATTTTCTCCACACTAATCAGCGAAGCTCTTGTTATCAAATTCTCCACCATGATCAGTCTTGATGGATGATATGCTGTAACCTTTTTCATTCTGTATCTTTCGAGTCAGCTTCACAAACTAATTGTAGGCTTCATCTTTGTGGGCTAGAAATACTACCCATGTATATCTAGAGTAGTCATCAACAATCACTAGACAAAATTTACTTCCACCGAAGCTAATGTTTCTGGTTGGTCCGAATAAATCCATATGGAGTAGCTGCAGGACTCGGTTAGTAGCAACAGTATTTATGGACTTAAAGGAATTTCTAACTTGTTTACCAAGAAAACATGCATTGCAAACATCATTACTCTCATACTTCATCTTTAGAAGTCCTTTTACTAGTTCTTTTGAAGCAAGTTTAGAAATGTGTTTCAAACTAACATGACCGAGTTTCCTATGTAATACATCTTGTTTTTCTTGTAATGAAATTAAACAATGAGCATGATCATGATCTAAATCAAGAAGGTAAATGTTTCCATACCTTTTGCTAGTAAAGATTTGCGATAAGTCTTTTCCATTACCTGTGCAAATGCCATCTTTGAATTTTATCTCGTAGCCTTTGTCACATAGTTGACTGATGCTGATAAGATTGTGTCTTAATCCTTTGACTAATGCTACATCGTCAATAATCAGGTTTCCTACTTTGATAGTTCATTTACCAACTATTCTTCATTTTTCTTTTCCTCCAAATGAGACAATTCCTCCATCGATCTGAGTTAGTTCTAGAAAGTTCTTGGCATCACCAGTCATATGCCTTAAGTATCCGCTGTCCAGATACAACATTTTCTGTTGATCTTCTTTTCCTGCAATCATAGTAAAAGCTCATCTTTTCTTTGGTACCCATACTTGCTTGGGTCCTTAATTGTTAGTATACCTAAGACTCCAGTTTCTCCTCTTTATCTTTTGGTTTTCAGAATAGCTACTGCTATTGTAACCAGAAGAGTCAAGGAATTTCTTGCCAGTAGCTCTAGCAAAATGATATTTGTAACCACTAAGAGGAGTACGTGGTTCCATCTTAATCATTTCTTTTGTTTTAGGAAAGGGATTACTCTCAAGTTCATTTCCCTTGAATCCTAATCCTGACTTGTTGTAATGTGGAATTTGAATTGAAAGAATATGTTTAAGAGTTTTTGAACCAAGAGAAAACTTTGTGGTAATTTCAGAATTTTCTTTTTCTAAGCATTGAACTTTATTTTGAGATTTTTCTTCATTTGAAATGTGCTCATTCAACTCAGTGCGAAGTTCTTCAACCTTGCCTTTTAAGGAAATATTTTCAGAAGTAAGATTTGAAACTTGTTTCTTTAAATCAGAAATTCTTTTTGAAGCGTTTTTAAGTTCTTCAAAAACTTCATTTGTAAAATCTTGCATTTCTTGATAAGAAAGTTTAATGAACTCTACCTCTGTTTCCTCGTCAGAATCAGTGTTTGCCATAAAACATAGATTTGCTTGTTCTGTATCATCATCATCACTGCTCTCTGTTTCGTTCCAAGTCTCTGCCTTAAGTACTTGTTTTCTCTTTTCAAATTTGCCTCTTTGCTTCTTCAGTAGAGGACATTCTGGCTTGACATAACCAGACTTTCAACATTCGTAGCAGATAATTTCTTTTGACTTAGAATCATCTCTGCTCTTGCTGTGTTTCTTTTCTTCTTGATACCTTGTATGCTTTCTTCCTTTTCAGAAGCTACCTTTTTTCATCATATTCTTGAATCTTTTTGTAAACAGAGCCATTTCTTCAAAATCATCTTCTTCTGAAGATGGAGTGTCATTATCATTACCTTGGTTTGAGGTAAAGGTAATGATTTTCTTTCTTTTTGAATTTGGATCCTCATTTTGTAGTTCTGCTTCATAGGACATGAGTGTTCCTATGAGTTCATCCATACTAATAGCTTGGATTCTCATAGTTTCACGGACAGAGGTTTTGACTTGGCTCCATTCCTTTGGAAGTGATCTCAGGAGTTTGTTTACTTTTTCAATATTAGTGAAGATCTTCCCTTGGTAAGCAAGACCATTGATGATTGTTGTGAATCTTGTGAACATCTCAATTACGCTTTCATTATCCTTCATCTTGAACATTTCGTAATTTCCCAAAATGAGATTTAACTTTGTTTCCTTCACACGGTCAATTCCTTCGAATGTTACTTGAAGTCAATCCCAGACTTCTTCAGCTGTGGAACAAGAAAAAATTCTGTTATACTCTGATGGAGATAAAGAACAATACAACAAATGCGTAGCTTTAGAATTTAAAACTCGTCTTCTAAAAGTTTCGTCATTTTGGTTTCCTCGAGCAGTAGGAACATTCTGGTTTCTTTGTTCAACTACTTGAACAGGTGCTTGCAATGGAATAGTAGGTCTATTCTCAATAATTTCCCATAGGTGTGGGTCAGTCACTTCAAGATAAATTTTCATACGATTCTTCTAATAGATGTAGTTCGAGCCGTCAAAGTATGGTGACTTGTTGGGAGCATGTGAGTCAGGAGCAAAGAAACTGTTAATGTTAGCCATAAAAGATCTTTATGCTCAGAAGTAAAAGACACTTCAATAAACAAGTAACCGAGCTCTGATACCAATTATTGGGGCTAACACACAACCTAAAGGGGGGGTTGAATAGGTTGAGTGATGATTATTCAAAACTTTTCGTGGAATAGAAAGACAATCACCACTGATGATTCTAAATGCTCGTGAACTAGTATGAGTGATGTTGCTATTCGAATGTTCAGGGATGATGCAGTATGAATGTAATAAGTAAGAATGCAGATCACATAAAGGTATATAATGGTTCGGCTTAACTATAAGCCTACGTCCACTCTCAGACTAACAGACTTAACAGCGGTTGGATACCACAAGTAAGTAGCACTGGTGATTACAACTGTCTCGTGACGTTCCTCAGTAAGATAAATCACACTATTAGGACACGTACATTAGCTTTACACTTGTCTCACTAACACATATGCTAATACAGTGGATCAAACAATAAGTGAACAATGAGCAGTGGTGCTAGCTAGTACTGGCGAGCTAAAGCTTTGAAGAGTAGAACAAAGGATTTGAGTGAAGGGGTTCTCAGGAGCTTGATTTCTCTCGTATTTTCTCTGAAAGGATTGCTTCTCTCTTGATAATACTTGTACACTAGTACTCGAGCCACTCTTCTCCTTATATAGACCTACAGCGTGTATCGTAGCAGTTATAGCATCAACAGTGCTGGTTTCGCCAAGGACAGAAAGGACGCAACTCTGCAGTTCGTACACCAGGATGCTAATACTATTGCTTGTACATAAGGACACAAGGACGGATCATTCCCCTGGCAGGCAGGATGAGTATTCCTATCCGTTGAGGATCATATTGCCAAGACTGTCCTTTGTCCTCTATATTATGCCAATTGTTTTTACCACTTTCTTGTTTGAGGAATCTAGTGGTTAATTGCTGTACTCTGAACCATCAACAGTCGTGATTACCAGTACAATATCCACCATTATCACACCAACTTTATCACTCTCTGCACAACAAACTTATGCTTACCTCGAGTAACTTGGTGAACAATTTTCAGTGAGGATATTGACCCAACGAACTGTTAAATGGTGATGTCAATCTTAATACCTTTCATCAGTACCAAAGATACTTATGAACGATATCTTCGATTGGTCCTTCCAAGCTGTCATGATATCCCCTCGTAACACTTGTTCACCTTCTTGTCTTCGATCAAGTTCTTCTCTTTGCTGATATATAATATCAGTACTGATTGCACTCTCATCAGTACCAAGGATACTCACGAACACTATCTTGACTGGTCCTTCCAAGCTACCATGATATCCCTTCGTGGTACTTGTTCACCTTCCTATCACAGATCAGGTTCTTCTCCTTGCTGATGCGTAAGATCAATGCTGATTGCATTCTCATCAGTACCAAGAATACTCACAAACATTATCTTGACTAGTCCTTCCAAGCTACCATGATATCCTCTCGTGGTACTTGTTCACCTTCCTGTCACAGATTAGGTTCTTCTCCTTACTGATGCATAAGATCAATGCTGATTGCATTCTCATCAGTACCAAAGATACTCACGAACACTATCTTGACTGGTCCTTCCAAGCTACCATGATATCCCCTTGTGATATTTGTTCACCCTCTTGTCACAGATCAGGTTCTTCTCCTTGCTGATGCAATAGGATCACTGGTGATTATAATTTATTTCACAATCTGCACTCGTTATGGTAAACATTAGAACTCGAGATGGTTTTGTGATCATCAAAATACTTTAGGGATGTTTTCCAACATAGACAACGTAGAAATGCTTGTTTGCAAGGAATCAAATCGCTTTGACAGATTGTCAAGCACGTTCAGAACTTGCTTCATCTCGGTCTCTAGGACAGCACCGCAGGTTGGCTCATCTTGATCAACCATTTTTGCTTTGGACTGCGTACGGATAGGTGAACGACGACGCTCTGTAACCACCTGAAAATGAAAATGTAGACAATGAGTAGAGTGTTTTGAAAGGCGGTCGGTCCATGACTGGCCTAACTAATTCATGCCCCTCATTTTCGGTTTTCCACTTTTTCTTGTCTCTGGAAAATGGCGGCAACAATTTCCCTTTTGTTTTTAGAAATGAGCTCTATTACTTGGGAAAATCGGAAATGAATTCTTTGTTTTCCAGACTTATGATAATGATACAAGCTTGATTGTTGCTAAAATATGCCCCTATTTTTATTTTGCGAATTTTTTTAGGTCTCATTTTGGAACGAAATGATTGTGATCTCAAGCTTATCACTAGCTTAACCTCATTATGGACCGACCGAAATTGCGGTGAAATAAATAAATTACATAATGAGAATAAAAACTTACTTCACGTGATACCGCGATGTCAAACACATAGACACCCGCATGATTCGTGATCTCGATTTCTACTCTAATCGGCTTCAAGAAAGGCCAAATGACTAGTCACCGGCTCGCATACAATAGTCAAGTCAAAGAGCAATATCCAATGCAACACGGGCTTTGCGAGCAAGGATAATAGTCTTGACATTTGAAAAAATTTCGGGGCTAAATCGGGCAACCCTCTACTACGCTAACTTGCGGTCGAGGTTGTGATCCAACTCAACACCATCCTAATAAATCCTAGTGCGGTCCAGGTCCGATAGCAGGTTGTGTGTGCTAAGTGTAGTGCTATGCAATTGAGACATGCACAAAAATGAAATTGCACAAACACCGCTTCAATAATTCCGAAAATTAAACATTCATTCCCAAACACTGAACTTGCAAGACAAAGGGGTTAGACAATCACTCCTCCCCTTATAACCCCCAACCTAGAAAACCATTTAACACTTGGATTAGGGACTTACCTGGGGTCCTCGCTACCACACAAGATTTTTCAAAAATGAAATTTTCGACCTAAGTCCACTAAGGTTTATTAAAATTTCAAAAATTCTAATAAATAGTCCCTAGTGGAACCGCCAAACTGTCATAACCTAAATTTCACCAAACTTAGGCCAAACGATTATTAGGTTAATTAAATCAAATTAACTAACCAAGCTCAGACTCTCCCAAGTCCTACCTAATCGCGACTTAGGTTCATTTAATTTTTCATTTTAAAAAATGTTCAATTTGGAGTTGCCACTAATCGATTTTTGGTAGGTTGATTAGACACCTAAATAATGTATCAGGAGAATAATACTTTATTTCTATGAACTAGATATTATGCGTTTGGGGACTTGATTACGCTAGAAATTACTTTAATGCCCTTTCGGTACCTTTCAGTTTTATGAAAAATATTTGCAGGCAGCTTTATTAAATTTTAACCTAAAGCACTAGTCATAGGTTATCATACGGGTATGCAATCAATGAAATAAACACCCAAAAATCAAGTGTAAATATATTGCAAGGAGCATGCGCCACACAATTATTCTCACTTTTGGATTTTCACTTTTTTAAGACTAACCTATATGCAATGCAATTAATCTAATATGCATGACCTAACTAAATGACGGGCGTAAGTTAAATGTGCCTACTTACATTAAAATGCGCATAAACTATATGACAAGCATTATGACATGACCTAGGCTATATGACACGCACATGTTTTTTCATATTTTCTGAAAATTCGAAATTCGAAATTAATGAAAATTAACTCACTAGAAAAATGAATTATCTAGGTTAATCTAAGAAACAATCTATCCTATTTCTAAGATAAAATCAAAATTCATCTTAGAATTCTAAACCTATTCCAAGATACTATCCTATCATAGAAGCCTATCTCAATAATATTTTAAAATTCCAATTTAGATAACCTTAAAAATATGTCCTATTTAAACTAGGAACATTATCTCAAAATCTAAATTTAGCTAAAAAATCCTTCCGAAAATTATCTAAAAATATTCAGAAAATTCTAATTAAGGATGCAATCTATCTCTAAACATGCAACCTAATCTACATGAATTTTTTTTTTAAATCATGCGGAGATAACAATAAAAATAACAAAAATCAATCAAATAATTCAAATAAGGAAAGTGATAAAGTCAACTTGATATTTTTGCTGTTTTAAATTCAATAAATGATCTAAATGCCTATAGATCATATTATCGAATTTAAACTCGCAATGATAAATAATTCGTCTAAAGGCTTATAGACGAAATTAAAAATCTTTGCAGTTGCAAAATTAGAAAATGATTCTTAATTTGATCACCTACATCTTGGAGATATCATTAGATAATGCGATATTCAGAATAGGCAATCAAATATCAAATTGTTTTTGAGATAGGAAATCTTAACTCTTAAAGATTGCACTTTCCTAATTTGAATTAAATCAAATCGGACTGGGATTTCGTTGGATCGGCTCGGGGATTCTCAGACGGAAGGTAGTGGTTCTCAGACGTCGCAATAGGACGGTGGCCGATGACCCGCCAATGGATGCGTGGTGGCTAGTTTGTCGCGGGTGGCTGCGCAATGGCTCACATGATCCGTGAGGTGGCTGTGTGAGGACTTGGTGGTGCTCGTCATGGCGTCGCTAGGAAGCTTCACGGTTCACAAGGATTCGTCTTGGCTTGCAGGAATGGTCAATGGATTCTACCAAAGAAGACATGTGAATATATCAAAGCTTAAACAAAAGCAAATAACCGAATTAGTGGAGGTCTCGACCACATCAAGGACGTTTGGAAAGTCTGCTTGGAAAATCTCTGCGATTTTCTTTGTTCCCCTCTTCTTCTTTTCCTTTCCTTCACCGAATCTACCCACCAAGGATCACCAACTAACTTTCACTTTGACCAAGCCCTTGAAGAATTCCACAATCACCACCTGGAGTCTACTGGATGTTGCGAAAATCCTTTTTTTCTTTTCTCCACGATCAGGCTCGGTTTGTTGATGATGCTTGGAGTCACACACGGAGAGGAAGTAACGAACAGCGATGAAAGGACAGCAACTTCGTCGATCCCCAAAGGCAATGGCAACGTGACAGAGGAGGTGGCCGATGGAGCCAAGGGTGGCTGCGAGGAGTATCTGTTATGATCTCTCTCTCTCTCTCTCTCTCTCTCTCTCTCTCTCTCATGTTCTGAATTTTTTGAGTGAGAATTGTCAACCTAGAATCTTGAGGCATAACGGTGTTTATATAGACAATATTAGGTCAAGTTAGGAGCATCAACTTTCTCTTATTTGCAAATTTGACCCCGAAGCTTAATTATCTTCTCAATTGGGTTCCTTGAGATGTTAAATCGCATCAAAATTGGCTCCTATTTGTTAAATGAATTTCGATCAAGCCCAATACATGGGCTAGCTGAAATTTACATGATGAAATGGGCCAAATTTGCTTCCCGCCGCAGGCTCGGTCCAACTTGTTTTAGCCCGTCCGCCGCTGGTACGATAAATATGCAAATGGATGTTATGCATGCTGAAAATTACACCAAAGAAATGATTTAATATTTTTGGTAGGGGCCATGGTCGGTCCCTAATTTTTATGCAATTAATTAACTCTAAATGGTTAGTCAAAATTTAAGTGTCAGTAAACATCATGTGGGACAAAATGTTTGATGGATTTAATCTATAAAGGGCCATATAGTTCCTCCAACTTTTTTTTATTGGTGGATTAGAAACATGGATATCACTCAGATGTATTTTTAGGTTGTATTTTTGTTCATGTTGAGTTAGAAGAAATTTCTTTCAACTATTCTTTTAATTGGTTACAAATCATGGACATCATTCATGTTCACTTGTAGTTAAGTTTGCATGTAGATGATGTCTATGTTCGTAATTCACTGGTTGGAGAGGCATAGTCAAAAAAGTTTCTTCCAACCTAGAATTGAGGAAAATATGCTACTTTATTATTATTTAGTTAAGTTTGCAAGTGGATCATATCTATATTTGTAACCATCAATTATAGGTCTTTCTTCTATATGGGGATGAGTAAAAACTACATAGTGAGCAGAGCCAATTACAGTGGAGAAAACTACATAAAAACTTGTGTTTGTAGAGTAGAACTAATGTAAATACCACTATTTTGCGATATATGATTGACATAACTTATTAAACTAAATCACTTCTCTAACAATTTTCAACACGACCTAATTACACTGCATGGGCACATATGTCATTAAACATATCATGTCAAGCCTAATTGCATTTGTTCCATGAATGGGTCAATTTCTTTACACACGAATAAAAAATGTGTCGTGTATGGATTTACCTTTTTAACCCGCTTACAGCATGCTCATACAACTTCCCATGTTACTTGTATTGACAAGACACATTGAGATAAATTTAAACACGTTTCACATTTCAAATTCTAAATATGCTAAACGTGTCGTGTCATTTTGATTTGTAACATTGACACGGAGACAAGATTTGCCGACCCGATCTCCGATGGGTTTTGCTTAGGGCCCACTATCGAAGAGAATCCACGTGAACCTTAACTACAGTGAACAAGTCGCACTTATAAAACCACGCCCCTACCTACCTCTAAAATGGGAACAAAAATCTCCGCTGGTAAATAGAGAATCTCAAAAGTATGAAGCTTTCTTGTTTTGGTGACAAGTTGGCGCACAACCTGCCTAGCATTCAAAAACTCTCTTGCCTCCTCCACTCTTGCCACCCCGTGGCGTCTTCCCTCCTCCGTAACTTGGCCCCCCGAGCCAAGTCTTTCTGGACCCAACTAGCTTACTTCTTCCTCGTCTCCACGGTCGGCTATTGGGCACTAAAGCTCTGCGAGCCCAAATCGTCCTCCTCCAAGCCTCGCGACCTCGACGTGTTCTTCACCTCCGTCTCCGCGACCACCGTCTCGAGCATGTCCACCATGGAAATGGAGTCCTTCTCCAACTCCCAGGTTGTCGTCATGACCCTCCTTATGCTCTTCGGCGGGGAGATCTTCACTTCCATGCTCGGGCTTCATCTCTCAAGGTCTGGATTAGTCGGACGAAATCATCGCAAGGTAAATTCTGCCGCTTCCGACCACTCCGACGACAATATCGAACTTGAACCTCCTCCTCTCTACCAGGTCAATAAGGCCGATACCTTTAAATTCGACCCCGAAATGAAAGGGACGCCGTTGAAGGCAGCTCCGTGTGGCGACGGACTCGTCAAGTACAGGGCGGTCAAGTGCTTGAGCTACGTAGTCCTAGGTTACCTCATCATAGTCCACGCAGGCGGCTCGACTTTGCTTTCTCTGTACATAAGCCTCGTTCCGAGCGCGAGGAAAGTCCTTCGGGACAAAGGCCTCACCGTGCAGACGTTCTCCTTGTTCATGACCGTGTCGACGTTCGCCAACTGCGGCTTCGTCCCCGTGAACGAGAACATGTTGGCCTTCAAGCACAACCCGGGCCTCCTGTGGCTGCTCCTTCCACAGGTCCTCCTCGGGAACACACTCTACCCACCGTGTCTCAGGGCGGCACTCTGGCTCCTTGAGAGGGTGACGGGGCAGGCCGAGTTCGACTACATGCTGAGGAATTCCTGGGAGATGGGGTACGCGCACTTGCTTCCGGGCTTTCACTGCCTTTGCTTGGCCGCGACCGTGTGGAAGTTCGTGTTGGTGCAGTCCGTGGCGCTGTGCTGGATGGAGTGGGGCTCACCGACCATGGAGGGCCTGAGTACGTACGAGAAGGTCGTGGGGGCTCTGTTTGAGGCGGTGAACACCAGACACGCCGGCGAGTCGGTCTTCGATCTCTCGATCATTTCTCCGGCAATTTTGGTGCTCTTCGTCCTCATGATGTGAGTCTCACTCACTCATTCTCACACGTGCGGGCGCGCGCGCGCATAAAATCCTATTCCCTACCCAATTCGTATACTAAATAATGCAGACACAAATTAAATTAGATGATATTCAATACTAGATTAACTCTTGACCATAACAAATTACTTAATATTTCAATTTCGTAACTCCACTTTAGTATTAGGCATTATCCTTTTAAATTAACCGGTGTATGTTTATGAATAGACATTTTTCTATTTTGTTACCGTAGTCAATGGCCTAGATTAAATTAAGATATTTACGTTTAAAGGCTTAATCAGCTGAACTCATAAAGTACGGGTTAATTCTAGATTATACAGAATCATGTTCTTTATTAAATCTACTTCCTAGAAATAAGGAAATTGTTTCCCTCTGATCCAATATTAATTTCTAGCGTCCCTTCTTGACTGATTTTGCGGCTTGGACTTTAGTCTTTAAATTTTCTGACTTTTTGACTTTCCGTTGACTTCATTTATAACAGTTACGTGTTCATAGTCGGGTGACTAAACTTGGGACTTTTTAAATATTTTTTCCTTCACGTCATGAAATGGTCCCCTCTCGGGTCGCAAAACCTCTACTGTTTCTGCTAACCTTAATGCCCCAGTAGAAATCTGAATTTTAAAAAAAAGTATAGTTACTTGTATACTGCCCCAATTACTTTCATGAAACTTCGTAAAGCACAGAACAGAGGAAAGGCATAAGCTGATTTTTCATTCTTTTCTTGTTTTCATACTTCTATAATTGAGTTGGTTTGCAAACCCTTTAAATTTATCATATTTCGTAGGATGATGACACGTATCATTGGATTTTTCAGATTTACAATTGTCGGTCAATATTAAAGAGATAGTGTCCATATTTCACGAAGTGATCTCAATTGAAACACGTTAAGTGAATACGATATTTGCGTCCACTGATGAAATCACTGGCAATCTTCCAAGTGGGAACAAAACTTTCTTTTTTCTAAGCTTTGAAGAAGATTCTTGACCCCATATTCATCACATCTCTATTCATCACATCACTTTATTGAATAGCAAATTAACTTATTAGGTTAGTGGGGGTGATGTCAAGCCTCGTAACGAAATCGTATAATGCTAACATGACATTATTGATATTTTGGTTTGGTGCGATATTATATTCTTACTCTATTCTCCTGCAACTGGTCCACCATCTACATTCAAATCCCATTACCAAATTCAAAACTCGATTTTCTTCTCCAATGGCACATGATATGTGTTGTCTATTTTGTGGAAATTGGACATTGGTGGGGGGTGGTATTCATAATAAGATTTTAAAGAAAATGGTTTTATTTCCTTGTGTTTCATTGAGCTTTTAAAGTGAATTAAAAGTTGGTGTGTGATAGTTGATACCGGAAAATCTAAGCACGCGATTTTGAGAAACAGAGTCGAGTCTAATCTAGTACATGACCTCGATACCATTGGCCTAGAGGCCTTGAGCCTCTATCTTAAAAACGCAGCCACCTGAACCAAGATCCTTGGGAACCAAGATAATCGGGATGAGACTCGAGACCTGGGCGTCCAGACTCGAGACAACAAGGCCCGGACCTTGGAACCAATGCACGAGCTCTAAACCTCGCTGTTGAGACAGAGACCTCAGGGGTCGGACATAGGAACGGAACCCAACGCCTGGACCCGAGAAACCAAGGGCAAGACCCTGGATCCTGGAGCACACAACCAAGGTCATGAGGGCTGAACCTCATATCTTGGTACCCAAACCCAAGAATCCAAGATCGGGATCCCGGGTCACTCGAACCCGAGGTCATGAGATCAGACTGAATCTTGAGGGTGTGGGTCTCGAGGCTACGGTTCCGACCCCGGCCCCTCGAATCTCAAGTCCGTCGGTCAGTTTACTGTATTATCTGGTCATCGGTGTTTTGGGTGTGGGGGATTAGCATCTTAGGGTCAGAGATCGAGGTGCGGTAAAGGTCGAAGCTGCATCCAGCCGTTGAAGGCTTTAAGATAATTTTTCAGGGCATATTTTCCATCATTCCTATCAGTGCCGTTAATTGTGGGTCACAAGTTATAGATAATAATTATATTTATATTTAGTTAAGTTTGGTTGGGGTGATATTTATGAATATGGCGGCTTATCACAACCAAGATTGTTTTGGGGTACAGATGTTTTTGCACAATTTCCTCAAGCGAGGGCAGTGGAGTCACCTCCCTAATATTGGAGGAGCGATCTTCAACTTCACTTTTTTTCAAACGAAAGGAATAGAAAACACTTGGCCTTCGACAAGTCAGCTCATTAATCCTTTTCATTGTCATATATATTCCAGCTTGTCCTTGCATTTGTTCCTAGGAACCGCACCAAACTCTCTTTATCCCATATTCATTCCAGCTTTGTTCTTGCCATTTATTCCTTAGAATGTTCTTGCCATTTGTTCCTCAGAACCGCGCCCCGTATTCATTCCAGCTTTGTTGACGCCATTTGTGTACAATCAGTCTTGTGTGTTTTCTTATGTGTAGCAGAGACAAAAGAAACACGGAAGACAATACTAGGAGCACATGTACAGAGCATAACTGTCGAATGTAGTCAATGCAACAACCAGAAAACATGCACAAGCTTGACTTGTTTCTCTGCAACCACCTGTTTTTCCGAGGGAAAAGAACTATCAGAGTTAAAGAGTGACTCGATCAGTTTCTAACAAAACATTGTGTTTTTACAGGTATCTTCCTTCATATACCTCATTTCTTCCGGTAAGAAATGGCGAGATGGCACCAAAAATTCAAAGAGATGAGCCTAGGAGAGGCTTGTTGAAATACTTGATGTTTTCCCAATTGTCATATGTAGTGATCTTCATCATTCTCATCTGCATCACCGAGAGAGAGAATTTGAAGAACGACCCGCTCAACTTCAATGTCTTGAACATCACGATAGAAGCTGTAAGGTACATTGCAATTATTCTCGCTGAGTTTCAAGATTCTCTTCTTGCGGTGGTATGGAATTCCGAAAGATTTTGACGATGTTTATTACTGAACCAATTGAAGCGCCTACGGCAATGTCGGATTTTCGATCGGCTATAGCTGCAAAAGACGGCTAAACACAGACAGCCCGTGCAGAGACGCTGCATACGGATTCGTAGGAAGATGGAGCAACAAAGGCAAGTTCATTCTGATAATAGTCATGTTCTTTGGGAGGTTGAAGAAATTTAACATGAAAGGTAATACTGCTTGGAGCTTGTGTTAGCATATCCTTACAAACCACACGTTCCTCAAGTTGGAGATAGAAAGGTCGGGTCAACAATGTAATATAGTCTCGTATAAGTGTAGAATTCACATATTTTGGTCCTTGTTTTGTTCCTCAAGGGGCGGTTATGCCCGTTCAGGGGTTGCTGTGTCGGATACTTTGATATGTCAGAACGTGTTGTCTTGTAGCGATCACTGTAATCCATGTGTTAATAATAATTACACTAAATTAATTGTTTCTAGAGCCACAATGAATTTCTCAGAGGAAATACAAGACTTATTACTGGTTTATAAAATTGGTATATTGAATAATAAGCCAGCCTGTTATCAGTTCTTGAATATGACTCATTTGTTTAAAGAGGCACTCTCAGTTTGACACATTATTTTATAAATCAGTTTTGTAAACTAGTAAGTCTAATGTTGCTCTTTCGTTAAACATCATTTGTGTTTGAAATCTATTAAAGTAACACAAACAAAAAGGAATATTTTTACATGAGGTTCAACTTGTGACGTCCCAGACACACCACTTACTAACTCATCTTTTTAATTTTTCCTTTTAATTACGCATGCGGAAGCTAATCAGAATAATAAACAAACATCCAATTACAAAAATAACGCACGAGCAACATAAACACATTTCTGGCAATTCATATCACATAAGAGCACAATTACATTTTATTTCATTATACTTCTTATATGTCAAAAGATCAAAGTCTAGGAGTCCAAAAAGGTTCACTACTCCCATGCTATCACCATAGGTATGTCCAATAACTCCCATCTCCATCACCTATCACGGCCATAATGTTACCGATTCATAAAATATATATATCAACAGGAGTAAGTTAATGCTTAACAAGAGAAATAACTAATTCATAAGCCAATCGATCCGCCTAACACTCAATTCTATGACCCTAACTAACATGAAAGATAACATGTACACTAAGATGAGTATAGAACATAATTCAAATGCAGCATTTTACAACTACCAATGTAACGCCTCTTCCAATGACTATATAAGCAATGCCAACAAGCACTTCTTATATCACCCGTTTCGTTTCATCACTTATCATATCATCGTATCCACCCCCATCTCATGGTACAACCGGTTTGCTAGTCGCCGGTGCAGGCCACTTCCAATTTGCTAGCCGAACTTCCATGGATCTCGTCCTTGGGCATCTCAACTCTTGAGGCATCCCATAACCACACAACAGGGGCATCTCAACTCCTGAAGCATCTTGGTTTACTAGCCGAGGCATCCCATGACCACATAGTAAGGGCATCCCAAACACCTAGGGCATCATCAATTTGCTAGCTGATGTTCATCTCCCAATGCCATCTCTTTCACACACAATTCAGGCATTCCATCTTGTATATGCAATGACATGACAATCATAAACCACATGTCTCATCTTATTCAAGATGTTTTTCACATAACATGACATGAATGACACTTAATTCACTCTTTCACACACTTCAAGCATTTATCTTATATATACGATCACACGTATATCCAATGCCACGTGTCATGTACTCATTCCACACATCTTCCTTATCAAACCACATCAATTTAGCATGCATCAAGACTAACTTCTTATGAATATAAGCATATCTGAACCTCAAACTTTTGGCATCATTAAAAATTACTAAGGGATATGTAAAATCATGAAAACTTTTAGGTTGATAGTTTGAAATGTGACAAGTAACTTTAATCAAGGAGGTATTTTCAAATGACAACCAAAAAGATAGGTTTTCCTCAAATTTTGGTACTTGATCAAGTAGAAACAGTTTTTAGCATCAAATGAATTCTTCGCCTTTACCCAAGTAGATCAATTTGAAAAATCACGAAACTTGAGTATTCTGTAGAAAAGATTATGCTCAACATCGTTGATGAAGTGTACTAAGTCTTATTCGATTCGCATAAGTTGCAGTAAATCATCCAAACAGAATGTAAAATCAATCACCAGTATCTAAAATAAGGCAGCCAGAGTAAAAATCATTTCACCAACCTAAGAGGCCCAAAATATTCTGAAATTTTTATATGTTATAACCATGCATGTTATTTAAAACTTTAATGAAGGAAGTTTGTTCTAAATCATTTAAATAAACATCATGGAAAATCGAGAACACATAAGGGTCACGGTTGATTTCAGAAAACCCAGATAGAGATCGTAAATGTTCAAGGCCACTAAAAATAGCATTTAAGCTTAGGAAATTATGAAATTAAATAATGTTGTCTATCAAGATGTTTTTGACAACTCTTAAGTAGAAAGTTTTACAAAATTCGTCCCACAAAAGGCTGCACCAAAATAGTAAACCACGAAGGTTGGATAGACACAAACCCAGAAAACAGTGTGGAGATCAACATGCATGTCCATTTCAAGCCCTCTTTCATCAAGATCAAACACATGCAGCAACAAAAACCCACAAAATACTTCAATCCCAGAACAAGACATCCACAAAACAAGCACCTCCACCCATCATCTACAAAATCAAAGCCTTAAGAAGATCAAGAAGCTCAGAAATCAAAATTTCTCCTTACCTTTTGTTGATGTTTAAGGAATCTGAACCCCAAACCTCCTTAAGCCCTCAATCTTTGAAGGTTGGGAGAGAAAATTTGAAAGAAGAGTGAAGGAGAGGCTCGACCGAACGGTGAGAGGGTAAAGAGGATGAGAGTTCTTGAGAGTTTGTGAGAGAGAAATGAAAAGAGTGAGGGTGAGAGAGTGTAGGCCGAAAGAGTGAGGAAGAAGAGAAAATTGGTGCTCAAGTCTCCTTAAAAGCTTAATCAACAAGCTTGCGTGGAACTTGCCAAAAGTTGAGGCTCAAATGACAAGTGTCATTGCCATTGAACATGTATCTTGCAAGATGACTCTCTTCTTGTACGAGAGGATTGAGTTGTCCATTTCTGTACAATATTGCCTCTAATTTTCGGCAATTAGGCCAAATAAATGCCCTAAAGTGGCTCCCTATGATCCGGCCAAGGTAGTGATTGCACACAATATTTATTTGTTTCTCCAAAGTCACGAATTCATGGATCAATTTATCAACTTCGAACTCAATTTCCTTTGCTCACTAAACGGATACGCGAAAATTTAGGATGTCACACGACTCCTATCGCGCCCCCTATTTTCGTTTATCAATGAGTTGGTGCCCCAACCAATTTTCATATGCCTTATTTCACCTTTTTAGACTATCTCAATGGCATTACCCATATAGACTGATCTAGTACATTCAAGATTTTACTCTTGAAATGCGTCCAATAAAAATGGGACCCGAAACCATAAAGAGATGAACATACTCCGTTGCCTTCTAAAGACGTCAACTTGTTAGCTCAAGCAAAAGCTTAAGCCCAATTGCGTGTGGCATTGATTCAATGGTGATAGCTCAACGATGACGTAAAGCATAAAAAAGCACATAATGTACATGTAAATCAACCGGACAAAGAATGAATTGAGATATCGCTCTTCTTGGTAAGAGCTCCTTTCTATCCATGATGATAGCTGACCCAAAAACCCTAAACCCCCAATCCAAAAACCCTAACCTGCCTATAGTATCATCCCCTTAAACCCCGCCTCCCCAATAGATGGTGATCCTTTTTTACACCTAATTTTTTATCCCCAATTTAGAATTAATTTAGAATTTACCTTATTAATTAATTGCATGAAAAATAGGGACCAACCTTGGCCCTTGCCAAAAATATTAAATCGTTTACATTTAGGTTTAGAATTATTTCAATTAATTTTCAGCTTATTAAGAAGCATGCATTTTCACATTTAATCAGACCGGGTGGTAAAATTGAACTGAAAAAGGATTTGCAAACTGGACCAAAGCCCATCATGATGTTCGGCCAAGCAAGGGAAGTGGGCGGCCGAGTTTTAGAAGCTTAAAGGCCTAATTAGAGCTTAATTCAGTTCGCTTAAATTAATATTTGGGATCAAAGCCTTTCTAATTATTAAAAGTCCATAATTCATCCAAAAAAAGGCTAAAATTAAGCCCACAAGAAAATAGAAGCCCACAAGGGGGCTGAGCTCGACCAAGCCCATGCAATAGACTAGCCAAACCATAGAGGGGCTTAATTGAAAATAAAAATGAGCTTTGGGGCCAATTTGCAAATATTAAAAAGTTTAAGCCAAAAGTGCAAATATTCAAAAATTGCGAAAACCCTCGAAACACTTATAAATACCTTGTTATAGCTCTGGATGACAGAGGAGGCTCATTATCATCAGAAAATTCAAGTGAGAGAATAAGAGTGGGGCTCAGCGAGAGGGGATTCTCCCAGAGCTCTTTTGAGCACCGTCATACTCTCTGCTCGGCCCACCATCTCCCGCTGATGACCTACCCTGAGAAACTACGTGTGACTTAGTTTCTAAATATTCCAAGAAGTCATCCAAAGGAGCCTCCTGCACGAAGAACCAAGGTGAAGAAGACTCCATGGTGGCCTGATCCGTCATCTCAAACCCAGAAAATCTGGGCGATTTCCAGCTCGCCAGACCATTTTTTGAGTCAATTCCCGACCAACTGCTGGTGTCTCATGAGGCCCATGAGTAGTCAAAATGAATATTGTGTGAAGCTCTTTGTATCTGGTTACACCAATCAGCAAGATGAGCCTCCAACGCGATGAATGAAGCCGACAAAAACAGCCTGTTGCAACCCCTGTTTTTTCATCAAAACAGAGGCTGCTTGCAAACCACCGCCGTCCGCCACCTTCCGTTGCTCCTCCGGCCAAGCCAAAAACCTACAGAAATCCTCCATTATCCGAGGTGAATCCCCACTAAATCCCAGCAGCAACTCAATCCGAGAAAGAAGCCAAAATAGCCCTTCAAACTGTGCGCGCACCAAGTGTTTGACGAAATTCTCAAGAGAGATCCGCGCCTTTGCTGCCATTCAGCCGTCGTCCTCCGCCTTCCTAGTGTCCCAGCAGCCTCCTAGAAGTTCGACCGCTGCTGGTGGTCTCTCCTTGGCTAGCCATAACCCCTCGATCCGCGAGTTCAAAAGAGGATACGTAATCTCCTTGATTCAAATTAGGTAATTTGCTAATCTTTTGATATTTTCTTATATTTAATTGCCTAATTTGAATTATTTGGTCTCTAATCTCCAATTTTAGATAATTTCCAGAATAATCGTTGATTTTGAATTTTTTTGGAATTTTTTTTTTTAAAAAAAAATAAGAATTTATCCTTATTTACAGACAACATGTCAATATCGGTTACCTTTCTCAATCTCAAGATAGTGCCTTGATATGCATGGAAAGTTAGACGATTCAATCTATAATCTCATAGATTCGGTCCACCAACTTTAAGTCATTTTTTTATTTATTAAATAAATTGTGGATGAAATGTTGTCCCAAATAAAAAAATTCAAAATTCACTTTTAATTCAAAAAAAATATAGTAGGTGGGATTTATTAGGAATCCCATCTCAAGAATCATTCTTAGAAGAAATCATATCTCATAGGTTTCATTTCATTTTAGAAAGATAACGTTTCTTAAAAACGTTTATCTCATAAGATAGATTCATTTTTTAAATAATATTGCATATAGATTATGATTGCATCCACTTAGATAATATTCCATTTTTAAAATATTTAGAATTAGGGTAAGATTCTCTAAAATATTTTGGGATTTTATTTAGATTAATTCCTAGATATTTAGGATAATCTTCATTTATGATACCATTGATTTTTAATTCTGAAATTCATCAAAATACCAAAAATAATCATGTGCATGTCATCTTTGCCATGTTATTTAGTCTAGGTTCATTTTAGGATAATTCCTAGGTTCATTTAGAATCGGTCTAGGTCCATGCATTAGTTTCATGTCTAGTTTTATTAATGCCACGTCTAGGTTCATTTAGAATGATTTTTGACACTGTCACGCCCCAACCCTCGAGCGTGCGATAATCCCTGTCACTTCTCTTGGGTCATTTGAATGCGACGTCTCAAGAAGCGTCGTCGACCTGTTCATTTTATCTTTTGATTAACGCATCCGGAAACGATAAATATTCACCCAAATAGTCACGACAACAGGGATAACAAGAAAACTGCAGAACAAACATCATTTGCAAAACTCACACTTTATTTATATACTTGTTAACCCTATGAAGTTATATGTACAAGCCATCGCTACGGGCCTCTTCCTACAAAAACCATCAAAAAGATACCGGGGTCGGGGTTAATTTATCTCCGCTACTACTATGGTATTATGCCAAAAAATCGTTCCTCCAAGCCAAACCTAGAGATAGTACTTGGGAGGAGGCTCAGGATCGCTCTCTACATCCGGGTCGGACTTCGGATCTTCAAAAGCGTCGTCAGGAACCTCAACGTCCATAAGATCCCAAACTTCTTTGCCCGGACCTCCACCTAGTCCATCAAAACCCCTCAAAGGACCAAAGAGGGCATTACCTTGACGAACAAACCACGCCTTAAAATAGTGAGGTATCAGCTGTCTCAACCCTTTGTCAACCCAGACCATTGTAACGTGAAGCTCATAACTGTAGTCTACGCCAGAGACCAAGTACAGCGTTATCATGAGGATCTGGTCCATTGGAACCCCGAACCACATGATTCTCATATTCATACTACATATTTGAAAAGCATTTAACAACAACAAGTGAGATAAAATCTCAATAAGTTGACAACCTAAGCCTCGTGTAGGTTGCCGATTCGCCTATAACACACCCTAAACATGCAACTTATTATCGATGACAAATCAATAGTGAGCAATTCTCGCTCTACTTAATCTATAATAGGTTCGAGTAACTCTACTCATTCAATAGGCAAACCGCAGGCATTCTTACCTCGCCTTGGCACAAACCCTACATTATATTAATTATAGTATTCTATAAACAATACAATAAGACAAGGCACGCAATCAGAACTCATATAATCATTTCTCATGCGTAATGCATCCAAGCGTGTTCCAATTTTACGCCTAGTGATTACGTCCGCTCTCAAGCACAGCACAACTCGAAGGTTGGTGGTTCTCAACCTCTCTAGACCACAATACAACCCGAAAGTTGGCGGTTCTCGACCTCTCTAGGCCACGGTACAACCCGAAGGTTGGCGGTCTTCCGGCATGACCGGGCATCGTCCCGCTCCATTAGGCATAACAACGTCTCCTCCTAGTCAATCGAGGTGTGGTCCCACCTCGATCTCCTCCGTAGGTAAACGATATTCCATAAGGAGAATCGGCCTAGTCTCTACCGCAATCCGTCATCCGAACCCCCACCAAGCGTCTGATAATACCATCGATAAAATTGGGTATCGTCCCCAATCATCATTGAGGGTCCTTACACTTTATGATCACACGAGTACAAATGCATACAATTCTCATTTCTTCTTTCTTTTAGCCAATGCATCCATGCTATATGCTCATGCCATGATTCGTGCTCATACGTCAAACTTATTACTATTTTCACACGTAAAAATGTAATAAATAAACCACACGTGATCACATAGACATGCTTATCCCGTCAAACTTCACGTGCTTCATTTTTCAAGCCTCCTAGATTATTCCAACACCTAAAACTTAGAATCTAAGCATGACACCACACCAATCACCTTTTATATGTTAAAAATTATATTATTTTCAACTAAGAAATAATAGTTCATAAAACAATTACCTTTCTAAGGAAATCATACCAAAGCATATATAGAAATACCACATATCACAAGCACAAAGCATACTAATTAATAACTTATCAATTGAACCTTGATAACTTATTGCCTATTTGACGATAGCTTATCATCCATTTTTCCATAGCTTATCACCTAATCCTCGATAGCTTATCACCCCTTTGATGACAGCTTATCACTCAAAAGTCGATAGCTTATCACCCATTTAGTGATAGCTTATCACTTATTTATCAATAGCTTATCATCCCTTTGATGATAGCTTATCACTTTTCTTTAATAACCTATCACTTCCACTTATCATTTCATGATAACTTATTACCTAAATCAACCATAGTCAACTCTAAACTTCACTTAATCTAACCCTAAGCACAATTAACAACCTAACCAAGGATTAGGGAGTTAACTCATTAGTTTAACAGCAGCGGTGATGAACGACAACATGACACGGTGGACGACTTGGGCTCAGCGTGGCAATGGCACAAGCGGCTTGGCTTGGTGTGGCGGTGGCTTGGCTCGGCACGACGTGGCTTGAACGGCGGCAACGGCAATCCGAATGCAACAAGGGGCGCGGCTCGAGCTCAACACGGCGAATAGGCGGTAGTGAATTAAAGAAAGAGAGGAAAAAGAAAGAGAATGGAGGAGAGGGGAGGGTGGCCGAACAAGAGAGGGAAAGAGAGGGAGAGGGTGCAAGTGAGCAAGAGAGAAGTGAGAAAGAAGAGAGAGTTGTCTTGAAAAGTCCAAAGTATTATTGCCCACTCATTAATGCAACTTCCAATTTTATCCTACTTAGCTCTTGAAATCTAAGACAATCTTAAGATAATAATGGAAGAGAAAGAAAGAAAGAAAGAGAGAGAGAAGACCACTGTTACGACCTAAAAATTTTCAAATTTTCGGGCACTAGGCAGAAATGGTAATACCCAAAAGATTTTAGAGGGTAATGCCTATTTGATTTAGGCGCGGGCTCTCCTAAGCCTTACCCAATCCCGACTTGAGTTCACTTGAAAAGAAATGTTCAATTTCGGAGTCGCCACTAATTGTTTTGGGGTAGGTAGATTAGACACATAATCGAGTCGGGGGAGAATCGACTCGATTCTACGAAACCAGAAATTCTAGAGTCCGGAGACTTGCTTACACTAATATTTCTATTAACGCCCTTTCGGTACCTAATCGGTCAGAATGATTTCTAAGTGCTCATGCAATCTTAATAGCATTTTAGTCCTAAAGGTCAAAGCCATTTTTGTAGGTGAGTATGCAATATGTTTTTGGGATTTTCTCATTTTAAGTCCTAAACTAGACTAATCTATCATAGAAAAGAAAATTAGCCAAACAAGGTATTGAAATGCAGAGCAAAGGATAAACACTCAAGCAATTTAAAGGAAACTATTCTAAGTGCGAGAAAATAAAACCCGCAACTTGTCTGGTATTAAGAATTACAACCTTTTACAAATGATAGAGAGGGACCGGAACGGACATCAGTCAATCGCCATTCTTCGACAAATTAAAGAGCATCCAGTTGGGACATGAAATGCCTAATCATGCATCCAATGATCGAATGCAATAAAGGCAATTAAATGGCCTCGGGTTTGGCCTTTGCAAGCATGCAATTTCAAGATTCGTGCCTAAACGAGTGGTTGGGATTGATTATCATTGATCGAGCCCATTGACTCTCCACTTTGCACAAGCGCCGTGAGAGGGTAATGGCATCGATCTTAAGGCTTAACTGATGTAATTTGATACTCTAACATCGAGCATACATCGGAGAATCGAACCGAATACTCAAATAGACGGCAATCATGAAATATTTGAGGAACACGACATAAAAAACATGAATTAAAAGTGATGTCCCGATTTTTATGCAAATCTCGCCCAACGATCGTGAAACACAAAATTTAATCATTAAGAAATCTCAAGAATGAGGTTTGAGGGTGCAAGTATCAATTTTGGCCACATGAAACTTGAATACTTGTAAACATTGTCAAACTAGACCCATAAATCAGAAAACGAACTGGTTTTCCCTTGGAACTTTTTGGATCTAGTAAAAATAGCAAATGACCTTAAATGGCCACGAAATTTGATAAAAACATGGATCAACACGTTATGTGCAAGTTTCTTGTTTTAAGTTTTTCCAAAAGGGCCATCGAAATTGGTGAAAAATGACAATTTTTCCTCGAAGGTCAGACAAAAAGCCTGTTTTTTCCTGACACCTTAAAGAATTTAAAAAACTAACAGAAAATTAACAAAGACACAGATCAATGTGTTCTGAGCAACTTTCATGTTTTGAGTTTTTGCAAATAACGACTGCAACCCCATCATATTAGCAAAATAAAAACAGAACAGATTGCTGTTCTGGAATCTAGAAAATTGACCTAGAAAGATCGGTAATGTGGGGGTCGATATGACCGAGTTAAAAATTTCATATGGTCTTGAAAATTTTTCATAGAATATCCATGGGTGTGTTCTACAACTTTCATGGAGACCACTTTTCCAAATTCTATCTGGGAAAAATCATGAAAAATCAACAAACCGTGAGGGTCGATCAGAAAAGAGTGAGAAATAGTGAAGAACAGCAACAGTTTTCATTTTTCCAGATTTCAGGTCGATTTTTGAAGGCCCAATTCATATAGCAGATGACGTCCCCTCGGGGCCCATAAATACTCAAATCGAAGCTTGGGACATCAAAATCAATTAACTCAACATTGATTCCTCGAAAAATGTCATTTAGAAGGTCAAATGGCTATTGGAAGCGAGAGGGGTCAGAAAAATGATTTTTGCACAAAACTTGGGATACCACTCAACAACAACCAGCATGCATATAGAAGCTATTTACCATCATTTTAGGCTCAAAGACAGCAAAACACAGCAACAAACTTATCTTGAAAATATGACAAGAACATGAGACCAAATGGGTCCTTGTTCGACCGGCAAATGCCGAGTTTTAGGTCAAGGCCGAACCTACCTTTGTCGATGAAAGCTCGAAGCTCAAACGAGCTATTTGGCCACCCAAAGGATGTCTCGAATGGCCACGAACAGCTCGGCAACTCTCTGATTCAAGGAAGAAATCGAAGCCATAAGTAAAGCGAAATGGCGAGATATGAGCAACGAAAGAAGATAAGAAGAAACGGGGGACTCCGACGGCGGAATGGGTAGATTCCGGGCACAGCGAGCTCAAGAACACGTCGGAGGGTGGCGTCGTAAGGTTGAGGGGGTCGGGAGAAGGAGAGAGAGTGTGTGTCGATGGTGGTGGTAGTTCGCCGGAGGGGGGCCGGCCGATGGTGGCGCACGGTGGCCAGAGGTGGTGAGGCCGTAGGTGAGAGAGAGAGAGAGAGAGTATGTCTTTCTATCTTAAAATGCAGCCCTCAAAAAATGATCCCCCTAGGATTTTTGAAAAATGTGCCATTTATATGGTCACTTAAGTAATCTAATCTTGGCCCTTCATCAAGTAATGGTTGAGATTTAACTTGTTCCCTAAGTTTGTAGTATTTTTATAATTATTGTTCAAGAAGATGAAATGTGCTTGACTTTGGAAAAAGAGTCAAAAATGGGCTACAATGGCTTGAAAATGGCTAGAAATGGTCAAAATCCGGCCATTTAGCCAGATCTTCGGCGAGCTAGTCGGATCGAGTCAACCCGGTGACTGATTTAATTGATTCTTGATCGGGCCGATTCAAGGGTCAAATGAACTTTGATTTTGATTAAATTTTGCCAAAATTTTCCTTTTTTCCTCTACTTTCTAAATATGAATTTTCCTAAATTTTTCTGAACCAAGATTTTTTTTTAATTTCTTGATTTGACTATATAATTTCAAAATATACTAATTCCTCCTTTTTGGGTAAAGTTGCTAGGCATTCTAGACATGTTGGCATAAGCTTGATTTCCTTGGACAAATTGAATGTCTAATGATGTACTAGGACGCCTAATTGGAATGGGTTAAAAGGAACTGAGGGAACAAAATCATTTAAGCTCGGTTTTAAACCTAAACCACTCTTAATATGGTCAAACCAATCTCAAGATGAGTGAATTGGCCAAAACAGATAGTAGATTCTGCTTTGGTTTAATCAAATGACTTAAATCTTGGTATCGTTTCACAACTCATGAAACAATGGTTGGAGATGACCGTTTAAGCTCGAATTAGGGCTAATTCAACAATATGCTCAAAATTTGAAATTGATTGAGGTCTTTGATGTGAAACATCCTCTAGATCAAATGTCTCAACTACAAGAAATTCTAAAAATGCTATCTAAATTGTCAATTTTGATTTTTGGGCTAATTAAGGCTTACTTTTCCTTGTATTGGGGAAAAGTATGTCCCCAATTGATTTTTGTGAAATTGAAAGTGCAGAAAATCAATTCAAAAATAGAAAGGATGTTTCATGATTTTTCTCTAATTTTTTGTATTTTTTCTGAATTTAAGCCAAGAAAATTCATTTTTCCAAAGGAAAATCAATTTTTATGGTTAAATTCGTGAATTTTCAAAAAAAGAAAGCAAGAAAATTTAAATGACACCATTTAGAACATGTTCATGTAAAAATACAAAATTCGACCCCGAGGTTTACTCTTGGCTCTATTATGATCAAAGGTTTGACCAAAAAGTCAACTCAAAAGTTAAATTTTAACTTTTTGAGGTTAAGGTTCAAATGCATATTAAATGCTGGGCCGAAACATAGCCAAGTGAAAAAATGACTCTTTTTTGTTTGAAAACATGATTTTGTCGCGATCAAAACTCAAATTCCAAGTTTTAACTTTAAAATGACTAATCGGCTAAAAATCAGGTGTCAACAACCACTTACGAAGCTTTAATGAATCTTGTCTTAAATCCATTAATTTGCTTCTTAAAGTCCAAGTTTCTAGAAGGGGTATAATGGTAATTTCCACTCTTGGCACATTCATATGGGCTTGTACTATTCACGTAGGCTAGGGCTTAAATTTAATGGACTTAATGGGCTAGATATCCAATGGGCTCTTTATTTGGGCCAAAAATGGACTTTCAGGGGAAAAACGGTAATTTTCTCTTATAAGACCTCTTGATGACCAAATTTCATAGGAAGTAGGCTCGTTGGTTTATGTTAGGTCCGTAACGTCTCTTGGGTTCTTAATTTTCAGCTTACGGTCACTTATCCGAAAATTTAGGGTTTATCGATAAACTTTGATATCTTGATTTCGTAACGTCTAATATTCTTCATCGGACTAAAATTCATGGTTAAAATTTATCGAATTCAATTTTAGTAGATCGATCAAAATTTAGGGATATCACAAACACATTCATTAGTATAAATGTCTAGGTTCATTTAATATAATTTTTTTTAGGTGCATTCATGTATAAGTTTATTTAATAATTTGATTTAGACATTTAGGTTCATTTACATTAAATGCATGACATATAGTATAGTTGCATGACACTTTGTGTTTTATTTAGTAAAGGTAAGTTTTGGAACATAACATGTGTCATTTAATTGCATGTCATTAGACTTAAGTCATTCAAATAAATGCCTTTCATTTTAGTATAATTGCAATTGCATCTCATTTCATTAAATAAGTGAAAACCCCAAAAAAGATCATTGCACCAATCTAAATCTTATGCTTGGGAGATAAGCGTTTGGGATTAAACTGCAGCGTCCAAGTACGTTCACTTTATCTTTATCTAGCAATTTATTTAATGCTTTATTTATTAAGTGTTAAATAATGGTTGCGCACTCACATGATCACCTCACATGTTAGGGAGTTAGATTAAAATTGATCCAAAGCTACCTAACATTTTTCATGAAATGAAATTGGTACCAAAAGAGTCTTAGATTAAATCTAGCGTAATCAAGTCCCCAGACTTAGTTTCTCCGGTTTGTAGGAATAAAATATTTTCTCCCAAATATTTTATTTAGGTTATAATCAACCTACCATAAATGATTAGTGGCGACTCCAAGTCAAAATATTTTCATGTTAATCATCTAAACCTAAGTCACGATTTGGTAAAGTTTAGGAGAACTTGAGCTAGGTTAGTTAAGTCAATTTAATTAACTTAGTAATCCATTAACCTAAGTTGGTGAAATTTAGGTCACGACAGCTTGGCGACTTTACTAGGGAACTACAATAGTAACTTTTGAAAAATGCCAGACCTAGTGGTGTGATATCCCTAATCTTTGACCAATGTACTAAGATTAAATTCGATGGATTTTAACCATGAATTCCAATCCAATAAAGAGTATTGGACGTTACGAAATCGAGATACCAAAGTTTATTGGTAACCTTAAATTTTCGGATAAGTGACGATAAATCAAAAATTGAGAACCAAAGAGACGTTACGGACTTGGCATGAACCAACGGGCCTACTTCCTATAAAATTCTGCCACCAAGAGATCCTATAAGAGCAAATTACAATTTTGCCCCCCGAAAGTCCATATTTAGCCCAAATAAAGAGCCAATTGGATATCAAGCCCATTAACCCCTTTAAATTCAAGCCCAAGCCCCCGTCAATAGTATCAAGCCCACGTGAATAGTGCCAATGATGGAAATTATCAAAATACCCCTTCTAGAGAAACCTTGACTTTAAAGGACTAATTAATGGATATGAGACAATCTAAATTAATGTTGGACAAAGAAGTCTTCTTCCATTTTCCCAAGCTTGGTCGCCCCCTCCTCTCTCTCTCTCTCCACAATTATTTTTCCTAAAGTTGTCTTAATTTTCAAGAGCCAAAGTTGATAAAATTTGAAGTTGCATTTATAAAACATCAATAATGCAATCTTGAAAGAGAAGACAAGTATTGGAAGACAGTGGCCTTTGCTCTCTCACTCTCTTTTTCCCTCTCTCTCTCAGGCTTTCCTCTCTCTCTCTCTCTCTCTTTTCTTCTCATTTTTCTCTCTTTCACCACCACCGTTCACCTTGCCGCTATGGAGCCACGCCGCCTTGTCGTCCAAGCCGAGTCGAGCCCGTGCCGAACCGCCATCCGCACGCCGTGCCGAACCGCCATCCGCACGCCGTGCCGCTGCCGCCAAGCCACGCCCGTGTCATGCCGCTGTTCATCGTGCCATTGCCGTGCCTAGCCTTCTGCGCCTTTGCCAATCATCATTGCCCCCGCCGTTAAACTAGTGAGTTAACTTCCTAATCCTTGGTTAGGTTCTTAATTGCGAAACCGAGGATCCCACCGAACCAACTTCCATCTCATTCACCCGAGAAGTCGAGGATCCCGCCGGACCAACTTGTGCCGTGAGCTCTAGGGGTGATTTTAGGGACTTTTCTTGCTTGGATCTTTGGTGAGTCATCCCTAAACCTATGTTAGTACTCTAAGTTATTAATAGACAAGTATGGGTAAGGTTTTGAGGCTTTTTGTGGGCTGTTCATAGTGGGAATGCAAGGGATCCGAATTTGCACTATATGGGATTTTTCATGTTAGATGACTTGTAGGCTTGAAATAGTGATATTTAGGTGATTATGAGCATGTTTGGTTTAGGTTTTGTTGAGATCTAGTGGTTGTTTGGATACATGAACAGTACCACCGAATATTGCCTTATGGAGTACTTTGTGCTTAATGTTTGTAAGTTTTATGGAAATGTCTTATGTGTTGGGCTTTGTGTGATTCGGTGCTAGATGGTCCATGAGTGACCGAAAATGTAAGTGATGTTATCTTGTGTCACGCAAAATGATTATGTGAGTTGTGGTTGTAAGACATACCTTGAGTGCAAGTTGATGTATATGGCCTATTCATGCATGTTGGTTAATTGAGGGCCTATGTATACTCGACCTTATGTGATTATGGGTGATTCGTAAGTATGGCGAGTGAATGTTAAATGCCGATGTTGGATCATAATGATCCCGGCTCTATGAAAGGCTATAAGGAAAGTCGTATAGTAAAAGCTACATATTACTTATTATATGGCCCGATGAACCGACGGTCCGATGAACCGATAAGTTGTTATATGTCCCGATGAGCTGACAATCCGATGAACCGATAAGTTGTTATATGGCTCAATGAGCCAACGGTCCTATGAACTGATAAGTTATTATATGGCCCGATGAGCCGACAGCCCGATGAGCCGATGAAAGTACTTTTGCGAAATAGCGCGGATCGATGAGCCGACAAGATTAATATTATGCTATGGCCCGGGCACTAAAGCGCGTAGTGAGGGTTGGATAGCGAGACTATGACTTATATGTCATGAAAGTTGGATAACGAGAATTGAGTTTTGGATGGAAAACACCGTTCGTGAATCATGGATTTATTTTATGCCTTAAGTACGAAGCCTAGCCCTAATCAAGTGCTTGTGAGTTTGTAAATTGCTTTTGAATTAAAAATGTAAATGTCTTATGCGTGTCTTCGTTTTATTGACTCTTGGTCTTGTGAATGCTCGTGGTTAGAACTTGCACATTGTAAGAGTCTAAAGGTACCTTTGTCCTAGCGTGGGGTTAGGTTTGGCTCACTGAGATTTATTCTCACCCCGTCGTGGGATTTACCATTTTCAAACCCTAGACCATAAGTATGCCGCCTAAGCGTTATGGAGTGCCGATGGATTTTGAGACGATAGTCACTGAATACCCCCCGGTCGAGAGTAAGACGTACATCAGGAAAGAGACTGTAGTCTTTGTTGACGAGACGAACCCTATTTGGAAAGTGCATACCTACGAGGCATGGTTCTATCGTGATGAGAATGGGATGGAAGTTGGACCCCTAAAGGGTTTTAATTTGCCATTTTGTGTAATCTCAGGTTGGTGCGACACCGCCCCTTCGGATGGTGAGGTGTATAACCCTACCTGCAAGGTTCAAGCGAGCCAGCCGCCTCCACCTGTTCCCGCCGTAGATGCCCAAGTCGTGGAGCCTGTCAATACTGAAGTCGAGTCCGACCCTGATGAAGAAGAAGCTGCTAGTGATGGCGAGCCCGATGTCTAGGTGCATCTGTGGCATCTTTTTGGCTAACCGTGTAGAGTAGCAAGTGTAGCTTTAGACTAGTGACTGTCTCTCTTTTTGATCGAAATATGTCGTCACCCTCTCTAAGTTGTACGCTTTCATATTCGACTACCACTTGCATCCTTTATTCCGCATTATTTGCCGCCGTCGTAGGATCCTAGTTGTTACGGAACCAAAACAAGAGTCGATCGAGATGTTATCGCACTCATATGGTCCAGGGCGTGACATCCCATTATGATTCGCGAGGTGTCGTACTTAGATACTGAGTTTTAGGTGTTGGAATAATCTATGAGGCTTGAAAAATGAAGCACGTGAAGTTTGATGGGGATAAACATGTCTGTGTGATCATGTGTGATTTATTTATTGCATTTTTATTTGTGAAAATGGCAATGAATTTGACGTATGAGCAAGAATCATGGCATAAGCATGTATCATGATTGCATTGGTCAAAAGAAAGAAGAAATGAGATTTGTATGCTTGATTGGTGTGCTCGTGTGATCATAAAGTATACAGACCCTCAATAGTGATTGGGGACGATGCCCGATTTTATCGATGATATTATCGGACGCCGGCGGGGGTTTGGATGACGAATCGCAGTAGAGGCCGGACCGATTCTCCTTTATGGAATGCCGTCTGCCTACGAGGTGGGGCCGCACCTCGATTGACCAAGAGGAGACGTTGCCGTGCCCGATGGGGGCAAAACGATGTCTGATCATGCCAGAAGACCGCTAACCTTTGAGTTGTGCCGTGGCCTAGAGAGATCGAGAACCACTAACCTTCGAGTTGTGTCTTGCCTGAGAGCAGGCGTAATCACTAGGCATAAAATTAAAACACATTTGATACATTACGCATGAAAAATGGTGATATGCGTTCTGATTGTGTGCCTTGTTTGATTGCATTGTTTATAAAATGCTATAACTGATATCATACAGGGTATGTGCCAAAGCGAGGTAAGAATGCCTGCAGTTTGTCTGTTGAATGAGTAGAGTTGCTTGAACCTATTATAGATTAAGTAGAGAGATAATTGCTCGCTATTGATCTATTGTCGCAATTAAGCTGCGTGTTTAGGGTATACTCTGAGCGAACCAGCATCCTATATGAGGCTGAGGTTGTTAAGTTACTGAGATTTTATCTCACTCGTTGTTGAGCATGACAAGTGGGTACCTTTAAGATGACGAAGGCAAGCCATTTCCATACACGTCCCTACACACCTTTAAGAGTTGAGTGATAAGAGAACACCATGTCTCAAGACGTAGGATTTACTCGCTTTGAATACATGGTCGAGGTGATGAAAGGCACTTTCTATATCTTCCTAAATACTTGCGCGAATCCATTGCTAGCCACTTTGAGCTTAAATAGGGAGATTTCCTTGTTCAAATTACCTCTATTAAGAACCACCCCACATCGAGGTCGATGGAGGTGAGTCAAACGGCACAAGTGAGAAAAATTATTAGAGATTTTCTTGCTTGCACTTGCATTAATCTTCATGGGACGCTTTGCATTAAACTCAAATCGGGAATTTGAGTGGTTTGGGATGATGAAGAGCGATTCGTTCTCAATCCTATACACTTCATCCTTTATTTAATCCTTTGGGCCTGTTCTTTTATTTCTCGAACCCTTGTTGGTGATCATAGACTATACACCGGAGCAAGCGAACATGCGTCACTTTTCGATGACATCAGGAACAGATCAAGACGTCGAGGACATCTAGGGTCGTGAAAGTCCCAAAATTCTGAGCATGCTAGAGTTCGTCGAATCCTCGCAGCAAAATGTGAGTTGACATTTTTTGGTAGCCTTGCGTTGTTTCGGATTTTCCCAACAACAGCAAAATGAAAAGGAAAAGAAAAGAAAAGAAAAAGAGCAAAAGAGAAGAAAAAAGAGCAAAACAGAAATAAAAAAGGTACAAAAAAGAAGGGAAAATCCTAGAATTTGAGCCAATGAGTAAAAATGGCTCGAGGGAAACCCATCCCTTTGTCGATTCTATAATCGCATCCCTAGTGGAACGAGTTTGCAACACAAAATCCTCGACTGAAACCAATTTGCAATTTCTTCAACGACTTCTCCCCAAACGGAATCGATTTAATTCCCAACGAAATCCAAATCCGACATGTGGATGAAGACTGAATACTCCCCAGCGATAATCTTGAAGACCGAAGACCGGTGACAAGATAGTGACGATCACCGACCATAGCCTTCCCTATATATTTCTGAGCCAAAATGAGCATTTTCATTCTTGAGTCCTTAATCCGAGCCTATGTTACCACCCATTGAAGTCTCTTCTTACTAGCACGCCCACATTAACGTAGAGCTTATATGTCTTAAGCTTCACACGAAGAAGTATAGGCAAGATTATTTCTTCTCATTTTGCTGGATTCTTAACTTGAAAACCCAAAACAGTTGGTAAAGATTTCTTTTCAAAAGCCTTGACTCAAAAGAGTCTCCATTGAACACCCTTGACCAAACCAATCTCACGGTCCCTTGCAAAACCTTTCGGATTAACCAAATTGTATTCATTGTGAACACTCTCGATAACCTTTGACATAGGTTATGAGAGGATCATTTTCCCAAGCAGAGTCATTTCCCACATCAATGGATGAGACGAAAAGCCTTTCTTGAGAGCCATGGTAAGAAGACCATTCTGATCAAGGTACACAAATTCGATATGTTTTAGCATAATCTTTTGAATTTATCAAGATCATTTTGCTCACAAACACTCCTTTGAAAGGAAGTTTTGATGGTTAATGGCATTTGTCAACCTTTGAATATTGATTGCACTAGATGACATTAAAAAATCCTCATGCATTTTAAAACTAAAATATTCGTTGATTTGCCCAAGGGCGATCTCGGAGTCTTTGTAAAATCTCTCACCTGAACAATGTGCGTTTTTTAAATTCCGTTAGGCTTACCACACGTAGCCTTGAAAACCCTTCAAAAAAATCAATCCACAGTGGATGTTTCCCTAGTTGAGTTCTCACAAATTTCCCTCTAATTAGCGAAGTGCAGTCATGGAAGCCCTTTTGAAACGATTAGCTAAGTGCGGTTATTAAAACCTTTTTCTAATTATTAACAAAGTGTGGTCATCAAAAATCACTTTGATAGTCTTCTTGCAATGAACGTGGGTCACAACCTTGGAATCCTTCCCTATGATCGTGGTCCATAGCCTCAGGAGATTACCCAATCAGGCTAGCCCCTGCAAGTGTACACAGGTGGCTTTCTCAAGAGGACAAGTAACCCAATGCCTGATTATACTCCTCACCATTTTTTCAAGAGGACAAGTAACCCAATGCCTAGTTATACCCATCACCTTTTCTCAAGAGGATAAGTAACCAAATGCCTAGTTATACCCATCACCTTTTTTTCCAAGAGGTCAAGTAACCTGATGCCTGGTTATCCGCCTCTCATTCCCAAAAAGGTAAGTAATCATATCCCTAGTTATTTACCGCAAAAAAGAAGGGGGGCTCCTTAAGAGAGAGAGAGAAGTAGAAAGAGATGCATGATAAATGTCCCGATGGCAACAGAAAAGTTTCAAAGGTCTGTTATTCTTCTTACTTTTCCTTTAATTGCTTTTCTTGAGTCGATTGACTAAAAATTAGGCATCATTTTGTCTTTGAGGGGAAATTCTTTGAACTCTCTCTCAAAGAGAAATAGCTGTTGATACCTAATTTTTAGTCAAGTCATAGAGGTAAAAATGTGAAACTTAGATTTTGATCGCGACAAAATGGATTTTTCGACCCAAAAAGAGTCATTTTTCACTTGGCCATGCTTTGGCCTAGCATTTAGGATGCATTTGGACCTTAACCTCAAAAAGGGAAAATTAAACTTTCGAGTCGACTTTTTGGGTTAAACCTTTGAATAGAATCAGACCGAAGGTCAATCCCGAGATCGAATTTTGTATTTCCACATGAATATATTCTAAATGGTGTCATTTGAATTTTTCCGCTTTTGGTTTTTGAAAATTCACGAATTTAACTATAGAAATTGATTTTCCTTTTAAAAAATGAATTTTCTTGACCTAAATTAAAAAAAATACAAAAAAAAATTAGAAAAATTAGAGAAAAGTTACAAAACATCCCTTTTATTTTCTAAATGAGTTTCTACACTTTCAATTTCATAAAAATCAATTGGGGACATACTTTTCCCCAATTCAAGGAAAAGTAAGCCCTAATTGGCTAAAAAATCAAAATTGACCATTTAGATAGCATTTTTAGAATTTCTTGTAGTTGAGACATTTGATCTAGAGGATGTTTCACATCAAAGCCCTCAATCAATTTCAAATTTTGAGCATATTGCTAAATTGGCCCTAATTCAAACCTAAACAGTCGTCTCAAACTATTACTTCATGAGTCGTGAGACGAGACTAAGATTTGAGTCATTTGATTAAACCAAACCAGCAACTACTATCCATTTTGGCCAATTCATTCATCTTGAGATTGGTTTGACTATATTAAGAGTGGTTTAGGTTTAAAACCGAGCTTAAATGATTCCGAGTGACCTAATTCCTTTTAACCCATTTCAATTAGGCATCCTAGTACATTCTTAGATATTCAATTTGGCCAAGAAAATCAAGCTTACGCCAACATGTCTAGAATGCCTAGCAGTTTTAGCCAAAAAAGAGGAATTAGTATAGTCAAATCAAGAAATTAAAAAATTAAAAAATATTGGTCTAGAAAATATTGGGAAAATTCATATTTAGAAAATAGAGGGAAAAAGGAAAATTTTGACTAAAATTTCATCAAAATCGAAATTCGTTTAGCCCTTGAACCAGCTTGGTCAAGAATCGGTCAAACCGATCAACCTGGGTTTGACTAGATGACCCAGTTTGACCAACCCGCTAGAGATCTGGCGAAAATGGCCGGATTTTGGCCACTTCCAGTCATTTTCAGGCCATTTTAGTCCATTTAATGGATCATTCCCCAAGGCCAAGTCCATTTCACATTTTTTTAGTCATAATTACAAAAATGTCACAAACTTGGAGAACAAGTTAAATCTCAATCATTACTTGATAAATGGCCAAGATTATATCACTTAAGTGGCCCTATTTATTACAAATTTTCCAAAAACCCTAGGGAGATGATTTTTTATGGGGCTGCATTTTTTAAAATAGAAGACACACTGTCTCTCTCCCTCTCTCTCTCACCCACAGCCGCACCAACTTTGGCCGTCGTGCACCGCCGCCGGCCGACCCCCTTCCGGCAAGCCACCACCACCACCGACACCCTCTCCCTCTCCCTCTCCCTCTCCTTCATCCCGTCGCACCACCCTTGTCGCCGTCCAACCACCGTAGACCACCGGCGCACCACTTCTTCCTCTTGGCCACATCACCGGTGTATACGCCGGTGATTGAGCCGCCAATCTTGCCAGCTCTCCGAGGCCACCCTTCGGCATCCCAAATCTTGTGACGCCATTCCCCAGCGAGCCCTTGACCTCCTCGTGTCCGGAGCTTCCCCATTCGGCCACTGGAAGCCCCCCTCTTTCTTTTTGTCCATTTTAGTGGTCGATTTGCCTATTACTATTGCTAACGCCATTTATTTTACCTCAATTCAGAGTTGCCGGGCTATTCTTGGTCATCCATCGGGATCCTTTAGTGGCCAAATAGCTCAATTGAGCCTCGATCCATCATCGACAAAGGTGGGTTCATTTCTACTCTAGAGTAGGACCCTTTTTTTTTTTGTCTATAATGGTTTTATGGGTTGAGTTATGAGTGGACTGCTCATGTTGGGCTAACCTAGCCCAAGCCCATGGCATTGAGTAACCGCCAAGGGCGGTTACCTGAAGAGTATGTAACTCTCAAAGGGGAGTTACGTTCTTCACTTCTTGACTGTAGAAGAACAACAAAGAAAACAACAGACGTTTTCCCTCTCTTTCACGGATGCGAAATCGGCGCGCGAATTCTCTCTCAAGGCTGCAAATCGAGGCATTTAAACTGTGAAAATCCAGGTATGTTCGTTTACGTGATATATCTGTACGATCAGTGATTCAAGTCGATATTAGGCACATTTTTCTGTAATTTCATGAATCGTTCTTAGGAATGTGTTTCCCAACATTGGTATCAGAGCATGATTACTTGTTTCCTGATCATTCCATGATTGTGTTGAAATTTATCGAGATTTTTTGGGTTCACGATCGTGTATGTATACAAGTTCTTCATACTGTTCATAACCGCTTTTTCGAAAATTTTCTTAGTGAAAGTGATTTTTTATTGCATATATGGATAGTACTCATCGTTACGAGAAAAATGAGTGGTCGATGGTTATGAGGAGACTTCGGGAAGTGGGGACATGGCCTACACGCTCTAGTGACGCCCTCCGCGCATGGGCCTCACGCGCGATCGTGTGGCGCAAGCACCCACGATTCACGAACGGTCGCAATCGTGCGGTAACTACTCGAGATGACGTCATGCTGATGTGCGCAGACCCGACCCGTGGACCGATCAGTTCCGTTGGACCGTTGAATTTGACCGTTGACCCTAAAAAAAAAAAAAGAAGGAGAAGAGGCAGAATCCTATTTTTGGTATTATGGTACCATGGATATGATTAATCCTTTTATTTTATATTTGTTGCAGAAATAATGGTACATAGGATTCAAACCCCTATATTCCCAAGATCGGCAAAAGAAAGATTAAAACTTCCAAGGCTGATAGATGAGTTGACTGCTTATCGATGGGAAGGTGATGTTGATATGATGTCTCACGTCATTAGAGTTAATGAGATGATTCAAGAAATCATATGGAGGGGTTATTTAATGCCAGATTTTGAGAAAGTTAAAGCGCTGAAAACCACTCTTTTTATGGAATGGCATAGAGTCATAGATGATCTATGGGAAGTTGGTGCATATAGTTATAAGGGGCTAGGAATTAATTTCCTAATGGAGTTTATAAGGGTCAGAGCGTTGAAAATATCAATGTTTACAATGAATGGGTCTTGGCGTAGGCAAAATGCGCCTTGGCGAAAACCCAAGGGTTTTGCTAGAGCCTCGATATGGGCACCTACTCGTCCTAAGAAATTTCCCGAGGAGTTGATGGAGTCTTTCCCTCTTTATGAGAAACATATGTGGGACTGATATTGTTTCTTAAGGATTAGTTTTTTTTATTATTATTTTCCTTACATGTTATTGTTTCCCATTCATGTTGATTGTGTACATGTTTTTTATGGAATTTTTTTTCTGTGAATATTATGACATATTTGATTATGAATATTTGAGTTAGATTCATATGATGTTGATAGAAGACTTTATTGTGAATTGTTTATGGTACTATTCTATATGATAACTGCATTATTGATATTATGTGGTTAAGTGGGAGTTCTAAAAGTTTTAGTAACTTTAAAAAGCATAATTTTACCTTAATGATTATATTAATGATAATTTCAAATTAGGATTTTTAGATGATGATTGGGAACAAAGGAAACTTTCGATTTTGAAACCTTACGTGAAATTATTTATTAATGTAATCAGTTTGTGTAAAATTGATGCATAAATGAGAGGCATTAATAATTCGTGTGTAAATGTTCGAAATGTTCAGATACCATGGCTTCAGCTTCAAAGAATATAGTGGCTGAACTGAACAAAGGAGAGAAGTTAAACGGCGATAACTATGAAATCTGGAACATGAAAATCCAGTATGTGCTGGAAGAGCAAGAGGCACTGGAAGCTCTCAACCTTGTTATGGAAGAGCCTGAATATGGAAATACTGCACAACATAGAAGGGACAAAGAAGCATTTGCTGCATGAAAAAAAAAACTCTATTGCTCGCATTACATTGCTGAGTAGCATGGACAATGAAATCATGTGAGAGTTTAGGCGTTTTGAAAATGCCAAAGATATGTGGATAGCATTGGCAGCTAGGTTTGGTCAGACTTCTGTGACTAAACTGAGACAACTCACAATTAGGTTTGACACTTATAAAAAGCCTTATGGTCAGACCATGAAACAACATTTAAGGCGTATGTTAAATATAATTAGTGAGTTGAAAGATGCTAGCCATGTTCTAACCGATGAGCAGCAAGTGCAAGCAGTTATCCGTTCCCTGCCCCAAAGCTAGGAGCATATGAAAGTCCACCTGACCCACAACGAGAACATAAAGACATTTGAGGATACTTTGCACCATCTTGAGCTGGAAGAAGACCGCTTCCTAGTGGCTAAATCGGAAGCTGACATTTATTTTGCCGGTTCTAGCTCACACGGGGCTTCGAGCTCCAAGTGCCTGGGTGGGTTCAAGAGGTGGAAGGGCAAGGAAGCAAGTTCTTTAGGAAAGAAACCAAGAGTCAACCAACAAGAGAAAAGAAAGCGTCCTTTTAGAAAGTTGAACATTTTAAGGGTGAAATGTTATAACTGTGACAAGAAAGGTCACTTTGCTCGCGACTATGGTGAGCCGAAGAAGATTCGAGAGCCACAGACCATATAGCGAAGGACAGAGATTCCTTCGTGGAGTTCCGACGAAGGGATTGGCACCTGCCGATTGAAGATGCATGGTGGTCGCACCTTGTTCCTGTATGATGTGTTGTACGCTCCAAAAATTCGTCAGAATCTTGTTTCTGTGTTGGTGTTAGTTAAACTTGGTTTTAGTTTGAATTTCCATAACAGTGGTGTTGACTTGTTTTTATGTACAAGTTATTATGATTTAAGACTTTTTCTAGATGGTTTTATTGTACTGGATGTTGAATACAGTAATGTGAATATTTGTTATTCCCTATTTGCATCTTCTGAATCTTATGATAATAATGTGAATGTATGGCATGTTAGACTTGGTTACATTGGCCAATAGAGAATGAATAGATTAGCCAAAGAGGGTTTATTGGGCAATATTGAAAAGGTCGATTTGCCTGTTTGTGAGCATTGCCTGGCGAGAAAGACAACTAGGAAACCATTTGGAAAAAGAACAAGAGCTTAATTTCCTTTACAACTAATCCACACAGACATCTGTGGTCCAATGAATGTGAGAGCAAGGCATGGGGCTGTTTACTTCATCACTTTCATAGATGATTATACTCGATTTGGACATGTCAATCTGATTTCTCATAAGTCTGAAGCATTAAGTTGCTTTAAGAAATTTATGACCTTAGTGGAAAATCAGTTAGACAAGAAGATAAAAGCATTAAGGTCCGATCGAGGTCGAGAATACTTATCTAATGAGTTCAGAAATTTATGTGATGAAAGGGGAATAGAAAGACAATTGTCTGTTCCATATACTCCTCAACAAAATGGTGTTGCAGAGAGAAGAAATAGAACCCTCATGAAGATGGTTAGGTCTATAATGGCACAAGCAAAACTACCTATTATCTTTTGGGGTGATGCTTTATTGACTGCTGCCTATGTACTTAACCGTGTGCCTTCTAAATCAGTTACTTCTACTCCATATGAGTATGGACAAATAGAAAACCCAATTTGAGTTTTCTTAAACTTTGGAGTTGTGCTGCCTATACCCACGAGGTCTCCCACAAATATGGAAAATTGGGTCCAAGAGGCAAAAAGAGTATTTTCATAAGATACTTAGAGAACTCGAAGGGGTATGTGTTCATAAGTGAACAAGAAACTGAAAGTGTAACTGAATTCGAATCACGATGTCACATTCTTAAAGAATGAATTTCTCAAGAAGGGTGAAATAAGAGAGGACTACTCCCTATTCGAAAACTTGGATCATGATAATGAACCCAATGGGAGTAATGTGAGAAGTGAGGGATTAGTCCCGAACTAATCTCAAATACAACCACTTGATCAGACGATACTGTCATTATTTAATCCGAGTGGGAGTATAATGGAGAATGATGTACCATGTGTACAATCTCCTATTCGATGAACAAGTCACAAAAGCATTCTCCGTCGACGTTTTGACGTTGAAAGAGAAACTTTCATAGTCGCTCCACAAGAAGAAGATGAGCCAAGGAATGTAAATGAGGCTCTATTGTGCCCAGATAAGGAAAAGTGGATAAGTGCAATGAAAGAGGAAATGGAGTCGATGAAATCAAACCAAGTTTGGAAATTAGTTGATTTTTCAAAAGGACACAGAGCCATTGGGAACAAATGGGTTTTCAAGATAAAGCGTAAAGCTGATGGCTCGATTAAAAGATATAAGGCTCGCCTAGTGGCAAAAGGGTATAATCAACAGGAAGGAATTGACTTTGAAGAAACTTTTTCTCCTGTAGTTAGATTTACCTCAATTCGCCTTATCTTGGCAATAGTGGCTAGTATAGATCTTAAATTACATCCAATGGATGTAAAGACTGCGTTTCTCAACGGAGAATTAGATGAAGAGATTTATATGGAACAACCTGTCGGTTTCATTACAAAAGGCCAAGAACAAAAGGTTTATCAACTTTTGAGATCGATATATGGCCTGAAACAGTCTTTGAGACAGTGGTATATACATTTCCATAATGCCATAGTGACATGATTTTGTAATGATTGATGAGGATCACTGTGTATATATCAAAAGATCCAAAGATAAGTTTGTGATATTATCTTTATATGTAAATGATATACTAATTGCCAAGAGCAATATGGAGTTAATAAATACAGTTAAGAATTGGTTATCTTCTAATTTTGAGATGAAAGACATGGGTGAAGCTGCGTATATCCTTAGAATTAAGATTTCAAGAGATCATTCAAAGAAGTTACTGTCTCTTTCGCAAGAGACGTATATAAATAAAGTCCTTGAACGATTTCGCATGTAAGATTGCAAACCCATAAATACTCCTATTGCGAAAGGTGAAGGATTAAACCTTAGGATGTGTCCTAAAACTCAACAAGAATAGGAACAAATGAAACGTGTTCCTTATACTAGTGTCGTTGGGAGCTTAATGTACGCAATGATATGTACAAAACCTGATATATGTTTTGTAGTTTGAATGGTTAGTAGATACCAATCCAATCCAGGTCAAGCACATTGGTGTACCGTTAAAAGAATCATGAGGTATTTGAAGGCTACTGCTGATTATTCGCTGAGTTATCAAGGAAGTGATCTGCACCTTGAAGGCTATACTGATGCTGACTGGAGAGGAGATTTGGATGAGAGGAAGTCCACCTCTAGGCATGTATTCTTGCTAAATAATTGCGCCATATCTTGGAGCAGTAAGAAGCAATAGTGTATAGCATTATCAACAATGGAAGCCGAATTTGTGGCACTTTCAGCAGCAGTACAAGAGGGTGTTTGGCTTAGGAGATTTTTGGATCATTTAGGTGTTACTGAAACTGCTGCAACATCGTTATTGGTACATTGTGATAGCCAAGCAGCAATAGCTTATACCAAAGATCCCAAGTTCCATTGTAAGACCAAATATATAGACATCAGATATAACTATGTTAAAGACATGGTGGCACGAAAGGAAGTGAACGTATAATACATATCTACGCACAGAATGATAGCAGATCTTATGACGAAGCCGATTCCTAGAAATGTTTTCTGTGGTCATGTAAAATCTCTAGGACTGCGTAGAGTCTGATGTACTGAATATTGTTTTTCCCTTAATGTTCACTGTTAATGAAATTTGATGTTATCATTAATGCCTATGAGATAAATTGATATTTGTGCATCTTATATTAAAAAATATGTCGGACAGATGAGAGATTAGCCCACTCACATGAGTAATTGCCTCTATTTACTGTATGATGAATAGAGATGAGACAATTCAAAGCTTATTTATTATCTAGGTGATAATTGAGAGCTCAAGCTTAAAATATTGTTGTCGCCTTAATAGAGAGTTAAGATGAGGACATAACATTTATTATGTCCGAAAGTGAAATAACCCATATATTTTACTTTACCTGTCTATAATGTCAAATGTGAGTTCTGATGAATTTTTTGAAGAGAGTAGATTTGTGAACTCAAGTTAGACATTGGGAGCGTTTGACCTATCATCTGTACGGTATTAAGTATAAAGTAATACGCTCCATGGGGAAGGAGATAATACCGTAATACGTATTTTATACTACGTATGCATAAGACGACCAATAAGGGTTGGCAAAAGTTTTGATCTCAACTTTTAAGTCGTGTGACACTCTTGAGGAAAAGAGTTCCTCATTTAGTGCCCTCACAACTCAGACTCATTCTCAAAATTTCTATTCGGTATTTGCTATCTTAGGGTATTGCTAATGGTCATGAATGATTCGATCTAATGGGGCATTTCTAGAAAAGAGAACTGGACAGAAATCGAGAGGTTTAAGGAAGAGGAAGATCGATTTACTGTCAGTGTCACATTCTGGTTTGTGTTCACAGGTCGACCAATTATGATTGTTTATCAATCATAGTTGTGAATATAATATATCATACTTAAAGAGATCAAGAGAGATATACGTGTAACTGATTGATCTAGGTTACTGCATACTAAATCTACTCTAAGGAAACATGTCCAATATGAGCTGCCGTATATTCCTAATAGATGTATGGCAATGAGCTCTCAGAGTATGCTAGTCGCACTGATTATTTTTCGGTATGAATTTTGCAAAGAAGAGAGAGGTATATTTAGCCCATCATGAGCGAGTGGGAAATAATAGTTTTATGGGTTTGATTATGAGTGGGCCACCCATGTTGGGCTAACCTAGCCCAAGCCCATGGCATTGAGTAACCGCCAAAGACGATTACCTGAACAGTATGTAACTCCCAAAGGAGAGTTACATTCTTCACTTCTTGACAGTAGAAGAACAACAAAGAAAACAACAGACGTTTTCCCTCTCTTCCACGGATGCGAAATCGACGCACAAATTCTTTCTCAAGGCTGCAAATCGAGGCATTTAATCTGTGAAAATCCAGGTATGTTTGTTTACGTGATATATCTGCACGATCAGTGATTCAAGTCGATATTTGGCACGTTTTTCCGCAATTTCATGAATCATTCTTAGGACTGTGTTTCCCAACTGTCTAATAAGAGGCCGTTTGGCCTCACTTTCACGTGGTTATGTCTACTTATCTTGCTGCTGTGATATGTTGTTTCTAAGCTCCAAAGGATGGTAGATGTTCATGTCTTGCTTGCTGGTTGTTGCTTAGATGGTATGTCATGTTTCTGTGAAACTCGTTTTTCTGACCTTTCATGCTTCTAATGGCCATTTGGGTCCCTAAACGCGTTTGTTTCAAAAAGTCATCAACTAAAAATTTGAAGAAGACATTTCAAGCTCCGATTTGAGTGGTTGTGGAGTTAAAATGAAGCTAGTTTACTATGTGAAAATCCCTTCGCAATCTGAAGACAGATTTCAAAAACATGGAAGACAGTCTCTATTCAATACTGTTTCCTCTATTTCCTGACCGACCTTCGCAGTCTCTTATTTTTTTTTATGATTTTTTCATACATAATTTGGAAAAAATTTCTGCATGAAAGTTGTGGACCATATTCATTACTATTATGTGAAAAATTTTCAATGCCATACGAAATTTCTAACTTCTTCATATCGACCTCTACATCACCTATCATTTCAGGATTTTTTTCCAGATTTTGATGCAAAGAGTTGTGCTGTCTTATTTCGCCAAAACGACAAGGTTACAGTCGTTATTTGCAAAATCTCAAAACATGAAAGTTGCTCATTGAGGTCTTATCTAATGGCCTAAAAAATTTCATATTGTGGGTATTTGATTCAGTTGGTCAATTTCATAAAATTCGGACAGTGCACAGACTGGTCCCTTGAACAAACGAATCTGACCTTCGGGGTGAAATTGTCAATTTATACCAACTTGAAGGGATTTTTTGGGAAAACGTAAAACATGAAATTTGTTCATAATATGTTGATCCATATTTTTGCCAAATTTCGTGACTTTTGAAAGTCATTTGCTATTTTTACTAGGCTCAAAAAGTTCCTGGGAAAATCAGTTCGTTTTTCTGACTTGTGGGTCTAATTTACAGTGTTTTCAAATATTTAAGACTCATGTGGTCGAAATTGATATTTGCACCCTCAAACCTTATTCTTGAAATTTCTTAATGATTAAATTTTGTGTTTCATGATCGTTGGGCGAGATTTGCACAAAAATTGGGACATCATTTTTTTATTTGTGCTTTTTATGTCGCGTGCCTTAAATACTTCGTACTTGCCATTTATTTGAATGTTTCGCTCGATCCTTCGATACTTGCTCGGCGTTAGAGTCTCACATGATATTAGTTAAACCTTAGAACCGACGCTATTAATCTCTCACAGCACTTGTGCAAAGTGGAAGTTCAATGGGTTAGATCGATGATAATAAATCATAATCACCCGTTTAGGCGCGAATCTCAAAATCATATGCTTGCAAAGGCCGATCCCGAGGCCATTTAATTGCGTTTGCTTGATCTTAGTTGTTAGATGTATGATTAGTCATTTCTTATGCCCCGATGAGCCAACACATTGAAAACGACAATCGATTGATGTCCATTCCAGTCCCTCTCCCCCATCTTTGTAAAGGGTTGTAATCATTAATGCCCGACGAGTTGCGGGCTTTATTTTTTCACACTTAGATTAGCTTGCTTTAAATTGTTTGGTTGTTTGCTTTATGCATCGCACTTCAATACATTGATCGTTAATTTCTCTTTCTTAGGATAGAATTAGCTTAGACCCTTAAAAAGGAAAATCACAAAAATATTTTGCATGCTCACTTACAAAAATGGCTTTGTCCTTTAAGATTAAAATGCTATCAAGATCGCATGGACATTTAGAAAACATCTCAACCAATTAGGTACCGAAAGAGCGCTAATAGAAATCATTAGCGTAAGCAAGTCCCCGAACCCTAGAATCTTTGGTCCCGTAGAATCGAGTCGGTTCTCCCCCCGACTCGATTGGGTGTCTAATCTACCCACCTCAAAACGATTAGTGGCAACTCCAAATTTTAGCTTTCTTTTACCCAAGTTGCGATTAGGTAAAACTTGGGAGAATCCGAGCTAGGTTAGTTATGCCCAAAACTAATTAATCTAGTAATCCTCTAGCCTCAAAAGATGGAACAGGATTCATACACAGACGTTTACCTCCGAGGAGGGTAGCAACAGTGGCGGCTAGAGTTGTGTTGCTATCTCCTTCTCCTGTTGCTGAAGATGCAGGATTAGTTATCGTTGGATTGACTCCTCGTAAGATAACATCCCACATCAAAGGATCTATGGATATGATGAAGCCTTTCATCTTATTTTTCCAGATGTTGTAATCTTTCCCATCAAAGTATGGAGGTTTGTTATTTCTCTGACCTTCGATGATTCCTAGTGCAACATTACTAGCCATAGTAAATTGTTAACTCAAAAGTAATATAACACTTTAAAAAAAAGCATTAAAGCTCTGATACCAATTGTTATCGCTAGCTATATCACCTAGAGGGGGGAGAATAAATGATTTTAACAGAATTTGATAAATTAATGCGGAAATAAAACAATCAAGATGAGAACATCACAATCAGATGAAATCAAAGTCTAAACATTGACAATGATATTCACTAATGCACAACAATTCTATCAAAAGTAATGAGCAAGAGTTAAGGAATAGAAAACATTACATGTAGAATTTATAGTAGTTCGGCTTAGAGTAAGCCTATGTTCACTCTCCCGCTACTGACAGCTTTCTAGCTAGATTTCACTAGTCAATCAATAAGAAGTTACAATGATGAGTGCAAATGGTGAAACAAGCTATAATTACCAATGATCCTTCAAGTCAACAATGATGAGATACTAGGCTTTGATGTTTAGGAGAACAAGTATCAATGATCGTATATCATGGTACGTGCAAGGAACAATCGAGCTAGTTATATTGAAAGTCCTTTGCACTAATGAAGATGGAAAGATCACTAATCGTAACATCATGTGACTTTCAGTTGGTATCATTACTGCAGATGGTCAACTTGATCACTTAGTATATGCACCGATAATAGTGTGCATTAGATAAATATAGTGATGTATCGGGACTGATGATAGTGAAATACTCACTAGAAGAAGACTGTTGATGGTTCAGAATAGAGACGTCGAAGCACTAGATTCTGTAGCTGAAAAATCGGGTCAAACAGTAGAAAAATAGTTGACAATTTTTGCAAACGAGACTGTTAATAGTGTACATTTTGGGTAATCTGCTCTAGACAGTGAAGTGATTCCAAGAGCAATCCTAATACTATTAAAGTAGCTCTCAATTTCTCTCAAACGACTAGCTGATCATCCTTGAAGGTCTCCAACGGACACTTTAAGGACTGAATTATATAACGAGTAGTGATGTTGTTAGAAAATAGAAGAGTTGGAAAATAAATTTCTCAATACACTATACTTGTCCTCTGAACTAGAAATTTTCACTGATCTTTCTCTGTATCTAGTTAAGCAATGTAATAGCTTATAGTCAAGTGTACAAGAGTAAGTGTAGTGATCGTGTACCTCGATAGTGTGATCTATCAAGTAAAAGGGAACCACACTAACCAATTGTAACTTGCGTTGCTGATTACTAGTGGAATCTAGCCGCTGTTGAGGCTATTAATCTAAGAGTGGACATAGGCTTGAGTATAAGTTGAACCATTATACATCACTGTGTGATATGCTATCTTAACTCTGATTTATTTGCTATCATCACATATGTTGATCTATTTGCATTACCAACTTGAGTGTTGATTGTTTGATATTCCGTAAAAGCTTTTAATCATCAACACTCAACTTATTCAACCCCACTTCTAGGTTGCATTGTTAACCCTAGCACAATCTACCCATTGGACAATCTTCAGAGAATCTCTCTCCAATCAACCCGTTGGACAAGAATGTAGCAAGAAGATTGAGTAGCCGTTAAGGGATAAGATCTGAATCTCCATTGATATTGGTCACCCATACAAACAAATCCTAGTTTCCATAAGTAGAGTTCTTCAAATAAGGAAGGTAGCTTGCCTTTTGGTTTTAATCAACCAAGATGTTTTGCATGAATTATTCCATTGCAAAACAATCTTTAAGATTGAAAATCAATCAATACTTATTATATATGAAATCCAAGTCTGATCACTAGCTGTAACAATATTATCGTGGAGTTTGTGTCGAAATATATCCATAAGTAGACTTTATAAATGATGGGGTTCAGCTTTATCATAGAAGCTGAAAATATTGCTTCAGTGTAGAGTCTGAAGTTGTCAAATGCCTTGATGATGTCCGCATATTTGCTTTGTAGATACCCTCACTTTTACTCTGATAATATCCACGTGACAATGTTGACGATATCCATCAAGTTTCTATCTAAAGCTTCAAACGTAAAAATCAACCTTTAGTAGATGGAGTCTGAAAATTATCAAGATTGATATAAACTCTTCTTTATGAGTATTACCCAAGAGAAATTACTTCATATTCAAGATAAATAGTGGACAGTTTTTTCAATGCCGTGACCTACCATTTTGATGGGATAAGTTTAGAGATGCTTACCCAAAGATGTTAACTTGGATTAGTTAGTCTTTCTAAGGGTGAAGGCGTTCCTAAGCTTCACATCTCATGTGGCATGTGAGATGATCCCATTTCATTTTAAAGCCTAAGATGTCAGCTTCAAATCTCTAATTATACACTTTTTCAAATTCTATCATTTACTAACTCGAATCAACTGTTGAAGCATACTGACTCCAGAAACTCAAATTTCATGCAAAACATTCAAGCAATGATCTAACAAGCATCTAGCCATCATTCCAGCTCAAAACACACAAGATTATCAATGTTCTAAAGCTTTTATTATAACAACATACTTCAGTAGCAAATGGCCTCAACAAATCCATACACGTTGGCCTTGAACTTCCTTCTCATTCATCCTTAGTCATCCTAAATTAAGTTTGAAAGTAACATACCTTTTATAATGGTCATGCTAGGCTCACTTGAGCTCTTTGGCCACTTGATGAAATTCTTCAAAAGACCAGAAAAGCTCACCAAAGTCTGAGTAAATGAGAACATGATCGAAGTTAGAAATCGATCTAACAAGATTCGCTCGAACACTAAAATAAAATTAGAGAATTAAGGTAGAATCCGAGGCCGTTTAGCCAAACTTCGAATAACATAGCCTCAAGGATGGATCGAGGATTGATGCTGCTAGCTCAGGGTAGTGATTGAACATCACCAGACCACCGGAGTTGAGCTAAACCGAACTAACAATGTCACCAATGTAAAAATCGGTGATAGTACTAAGAGAGAAAGAAGCTCCGATCATGATAAAATGGCGGAGCAATTGTCAAGTGAAATTTGCGATGGCTCAATTGAGGAGCAAAGGGTGATCGTCGTCACAAATGAACATCGGAAAGCCGTCAGAATCAAGCTAGGATGTTCACAGATTCAAAATCGATGATTTGCTTAGTAGGAAAAAGTCACTGAAACGGTGACTCATGATAATTCTTTGAATGATTTGGACTTGTGATAGAGCCAAGGGGTGACTGAGGTGTGTCAGAGTGCCAGTGGCGCGCCGGAAAGTGATCGGTGAAGGCGAGATAAACCTCTGGTCGGGAGGTATCTTGTGCAAGAGAGAGAGAGAGCTTAGTGAGAGAAAGTGAATCTGAAAATGGCTGGCCTCTTTATTTTGGAGGGAAAAGCCTATATATACCTCCCTTACCTTTGAACTTTGGCCCTTGGATCAATTTAAGATCCAAGGGTCAAGGTTAGTCCTTATCCATTAAGGGCTCTTTCTATTGGTCTATCTTAGTGTCATATGGATAGGTGACATGGCATTATGGGTGGCTGAGGTTGCTTAATCTCAATGGCTGATATCACATGCTTAATAGTTAAAAAATGCTCTCGTTGGTCCATTCACAAGCACATGGATTAAGGATCAAGGGTATTTTGGACATTTCACACTTTGACAAACATTTTTGTAATTTCTAAGTTCAATGGGCAAGGAGCTGCATGGCCAGCCTATTCACACACCTGAGTGCTTGAGAACTGCTGGAATATGGCCGAAAAATGGCTTGAAGTCCCTGGAGATGCAGTCCGCCGATTTGACCAGGTTGAACCAGTTCGATCGGGGAGTTTTACAACTAGTTTTCTTGTCCATTTTGTTCCCAATTTTCCCAATTTTTCTCTATTTAGGCTGAATTAAAATTTTCTCCATCTAATGGGACCAAATTGGACTTTTCTGAAATTTTTTTAGTTTGATTATATAGTCACGAAACGCCAAAATTCTTTTATTTCTGGCTAAAACGACTATGCAATCTCGATACGTTGGCGCAAACTTGACTTCATTGGCAAAATTAAATCTCAAGGGATCATCTAGAATGCTAGTCTAAAATGGGTCAAAAAGAATTGGGTCAATCGGAATTTTAACCTTGATTTTAGCCTTGAACCTCTCCTAATACTGCCAAATCTAACCAAGGATGAGTGAATTGGCTAAAATCGATGATGAATCTGTGTTCGGTTCAATCAATTACCTTCAATTTCAATCTTGCCTCACAAACCATGAAGAAATAATTCGGAGCGACTATTTGGGTCGAAATTATGGCCAATTTCCCAACTTGTGAATTTGATGTATTACATCCTCTAGACCAAATGTCATAAAAGGAACAACTAAAATGGTAAAGAAAGAAAGTAATTTTGGTTTTTTTGGGCCAATTTGACGTCAAAATTCTCAATTGAATTTTGTGAAATTGATAATGCAAAAGTGAAATTGAAGTTATAAGATGATTATTTGTGATTTTTTTTATATTTTTCTGAAATTTTTTTGTATTTTTTGGAAAGGGGATTGGACCAAGAGTTGACTTTTGGTAAGATGGCCAATTCAAGGTCGAATCTCAACATTTTCGCAAATTGAAAGCGTGGCCATACAATTGGCACTATTTAGAGGCTTATCTTGCAAAAATCCTAATTTTGACTATGGGTTGACTTTTTCGTCAAAGTTTGACCGAAAAATCAACTCAAAAGTCAAATTTTTGACTTTTTGAGATTAAGGTCTAAATAGGCTCTTAATGTTAGGCCAATGCTAATTCAAAAGTTAAAAGATTCTTTTTTGGTCGAAAGATAGGTTTTGTCACGATCAAAACCTAAATCTTGTTTTTTTACCTTTATGATTTACAGGCTAAAAATCAGGTGCCAACAGTCAACTTCAAAATATATTAGGAGGTTTTCTCAACGTGAACACCATACAAAATTTATGACACTTGTGGTGTCCTTATCCGAAATTTCATGTAGTGAAATAGGAAAAAACAAGAAACTTATCAAAGGAAGTGAAACTAATTATTTTTTACGACTTAATCAACTAGTTGAAGTTGCCAAATTAATTATTCACAGTAAGAACACCTTGTGTACTGGACAAGACCAAAAAAAAAAAAATTGGAGGAGCAAAATCATGAAGACAATGAGGATGATGTTGCCCTGGTCTCTAAACCTAGTGATGTTCCATTTGCATGCTCGTAGGGCGTGAAGACGTCTTTTTTCTCCCTCAGAGTAGTATCCAGGCTCGGCCGCCCTTCATGTTGAACTTCTTTAATCTTCCGAAAAACATAACCACGATGAGGATGATTTTTCCCTGATCGCTCCATTTCCCGGAGAATCCATACCACTTGTCCTCGCAACCTTCAACGGGCATTAGTTGTCGTTCGCAACTGTAACCCATCGAGAATCCCACATTCCCATATGCGCTACAATTTCAAAAATCATGATTTCATTACACGGGTTTGTTCATATTACGTGCATGTGCCCATTAGTTTGACTACTCGAATGCATTTACCAATGAATATACCCTTATTTTGTACATGTGATCGACACTCCACTAATATATTGGTATGATTTTAAGAGCTCACATGCTAGGGGGCATGCCTATTCACCAAACAAAAAGAGATAAGTTTTATTTTTGTTTTCATTCACCACCCCACGCTAGATAGGTTATGTTATTCCAGCAACATAGTTTATCCAGTAATTGAGATCTTGAAAATATTGACAATATCTGGTCATCACCTATGAAAATCACGTTGAGCTGGGGGAGATCACGATCGGTAATCCTAGCAACTAGCAAGGCTCTAACGGACAACCAATTGTCAACATTGTTTCTTATTCTCGGGGGAAAGTATTGACTCAAGCAAACGGTCAAGCACGTGTGAGGAAACGTGCATTCACGTGCCTAGAGTAGGCTTCCAATGGAAGAGTATGATGGACCACTTTCATGGAGTCTGCAAGAAATTTGAGGAGGTGGTACTGAGGGATGGTGCTTTGTAAGCACTTAGAATACTCAACTAAGGAAAAGCAATGCCTCACAATTCCATCCTATTGACAACATAAAAACTAATTAATTAAATTCGGTTGTCCAGTTCCCTTTTATTTTATTCATTTGATTATCTATTTCCATTTTATTAGATCCCCAAAAAGTCTTGAAACTTATGGAATATTGCCACGTAATATTTCTTTATGACTATCTATCAATATGGTCATCGGCATTTTAATTAAAAGATGGGACGAAAAGGAGAGGAGGGGAAACAAAGATGCATACCTGATCACTTCGACCACGATGCTCAACGCGTTGAAATTGAGGGGATCTTCCTTCATCTTTTTCCTCTCCGTGATGCAGACCATGACGATGAAGATGGCCAGGTAGGAGAGCTGTGAGAATTTGAGATTCTCCAGCAGTAGCTTGCATCTCTTCTTCGGCTCACTTCTTTCGCTGTTTCCCAGGAGCCTGTCACGATTTTTCACCGGTAGAAATGACGTATACGGCGGAAGGTACCTGAATATCATACACATGAAATTATATTTAGTGGACAGAGATCACAACGCACATTTGGGATGTTAGAGGAATGGTGGATGGTGATTATTGCCGGGCGTTGTGGTAGGTTCGACATTGAAGCATGCCTTTACGAGGTAGATGCAGGTTATTTACGCTTCTTTCTGTAATGGCTCATTGAATAGTGCACTCTTTAGATATGGAAGTCAATTGAAATGCAACTGCCTATTTTATTGTATTTCTAACTCAGGACACGGGTAATTGATATTCAATTTACCTCTAATTGCAGTCCTAGGAAGGTCTCCAATTGGCTAGCTACAGAGATCTAATCGAACTGCGTTAAAGGATTTATAACTCACCAGCCATATACTAATCGTTCTCGTGTTATGTTTAATTGATGTTTTGAAAGCAAATCACTAGAAAAATTTGACAAGTGTTTCGAAAGTACTCGTAAGATGACCCATATGTTAAATAAAAAGGCATTTCTATTAACCTAATCTATTTCAGTGAAGTCCCTATTCGTCGATTCTTGGAAATCATGGGTCGGGAAAATCCATCAACTCAAGCGCATTACGCGGTTGGCCCAGGTGTCTTTACATGTTGGCCTAGTAGAATTCATTATTTAATTATATCGTAAGTTGTCTAGAAAGGACCTCCACGATGAATACAGAGAACACGGGGTTTTAAGAAAACTCGTGACTTTGAGCTTCTTGTCGTTTTGAATACTCAACCTTAAGAGAGTTTTCAACGTTTATTATATAAATATTCTGCACTTTCTTACCACGTCTCAATTAGCCAACCTTCGACATCAACCTATTTAATTCGAATACGAATAATGACTAGGGACAGAAATGACATGACCCATTACGGAATGAGCATAGAAACCTCAGACAACGCTCCAAATACACCTCAATAATGCCGCAGAATAATGCTCTGAATTATTCATCCTTCAATAATGAAATTATTTTAGCAAACTTCCTTGAGAGAATTTTTTAATGTATAAACAAATCAGATCAATGTTGAGAACGTGATGCGGTCATTTTCAAATACATCCGAACCATTTACTTATATTTCACAACAATGGGCCGCATGTCAATAGTTAAATTGGGCGATGTTTCACATCTCTAGACGCCCGTATTATTTGTTATAATAAAATTAACTTACAAAATTAATATATACTTACTTTTTTTCTAAAAGGTGGTTAGTTGTAGTGCTATATGGTGGTCGCTATTATAGACAAGAATTTAAGTACATTTCCTTGATTAATCTATTCCGAATGCCGGGTGTTGCTAAGCTGATGGCACCATTATTCCTAGTGAATAACGGTGCCATTTTGACCACACAGGCTCAATATTATGGTGTTCAAGAATAGATCCCAAGTTGCCTTTTTTGTCCCACAATCCATGTTGGTAAACATGCACGGCAACTTTGAGAAAACTCTCTCAAAGTTGCCCTTTTGACCTGGCAAAATATGTGGTGCTAACGGCACCGTTGTTCACCACGAATAACGGTGCCGTCAGCTTATCATTTTCCATTCCGAATCGCCAGCCAAGATTCCTCTTCTTGAATGGCTAGGAGAGGGAGAGAGGGAGAGGGAGAGGGAGAGAGAGAGGGACTAACATCATGACGACGAATACCACCAAGATTGCAGGAGCAACTTGGGACAGATCGACGATGGTCTCGCCCGTATGTCTGGTGTTCACGCACTGAAAGAGCACGCCCACGATTTTCTCGTACGAGCTCAGTCCATTCAACAATTCCGAATCCCACTGCATCGAGCAAAACATTATAAACTGAACACCAATAAACCCCAACACCGTGACCACCAGTAGCGACGAGTAGAGGCTCGGAAGCAAGTGCTTGTAACCAACTTCACCTGTCCTGCTCAACAAGTACTTGATTTCTTCTTTCTTGCTGAATCTCCTCATGAGCCAAAACGTGAACCGTAAGGTCGACGGGAACAGCGTGTTCCCGAGAAGGACCTGAGGGATGAGAATTAGGAGGAGGCCGGAGTTTTTGCTGAAGACAATCATGTTTTCATTCGTCGGGACAAACCCGCAACTAGCAAAGGTCGACACGATGGTGAAGACAGAAAAGGTAACCATTTTGAGACCCTTCCTCTTTAGCACGTCCCTCGCGCTAGAAACGCGTGTAATATAGAGCGCAACTGCGGCAACACCGAGAACATGGACTCCTATAAGGTAACCTAACACTACAAAACACAAAAACCTAACTGAGCAATATTTCAAATAGTCAAGATCTAAGGACTCATCTCGCGGTCTGTACAATTGAGGCTCTACTCGTGAGTTCCGGCAATCTAAATTCCCTACTACACCTAACTCTATGTGGTCAACAATGTTGTTTGTTCGGTTGGAATGGAAGAAATTGGTATTGACGGAGGCGACTTGTTCTTCGGTTTCAACGAGCCACCAGAGCTTCAATTTCCTAAAGTGAAGACCGACGAGGGAAGTAAAGACCTCCCCTCCGACGAACATCAGGACGATCATCACGATAAGCTGGGAGTTGGAGAAGACCTCCATCTCCACCGTGGACATGCTCGAGACGGTTGCCACAGAGACAGAGGTGAAGAACAGATCCAAATCCCTAGGCCTAAAGGAATTGGTCCGAGGCCGTAAGTCCCTGAGGATCCAGAAGCCAAGGAACGAGAGGAAGACGAAGTAGAAAACTTGGACGCAAAAGGAGTTGACTCGGAGGAGCAGGAAGCGGTAAATGCGAGAAAAGAGGAAGCAAAAGGACCTGAGGAGGCTGGCTAGTTTGAGCCATGAAGCACTACATAGACACACAACTTCTTTGCCTAAACAAGGAAAGCTCATCGCGTTTAGTTACTGTCGTGCAAGAACGAATTTCTTCTTCTTGTTGCGAGAATTTGAGGGGGTGGTGGAGGTGTATATAAAGGAGACAGTCAACCTGGTGTACAAACAGAAATTATGGATAGTCAATAAACAAAAATTTTGGTAAAACCTTGAGTATACATAATCAACATTATCCAGATCTCTTTAGATTTATTTCACGGAAAATGTGATTTGCTAGAAAATATTTTTCTAAAAACTAATTTTCAGGGAATTTTTCCATGTATTGTTGTTTTTTGCGGATAATACGAAAGTATTTTCTCATATCTATTACAGAAAAATTATCAAACACACATCAAAGAAAACATCTAACCCTATGTCTCGGGTTCGAGCATGGGGCATTAGGACTTTGGTGCATGAGATCAAGCCTTGTCGTCCGAAACGCGAGCCTATTCCTCGGGATCATGGACTAGCCTCAAGGGACCTAGTCTCGACCTCGAGTGACTTGAGCTCAACTATTGGGGATCGGGGCACGTTTCCCGTGATCCCAAGCACAGGCGCTGGGTTCCCATGCCAAGTGGTAGGGACCCAAGTCTAGCTTAGGTTAACCTAGGATTCACGAATAAAGGAGAGAGTCAATTTGGGGTTCAAGAACAAGAAGTTATTTATTCAAATCATATCAAATTCATGCAAACTGTTTTGCTACCTGGACTTAACTAATTTATACAAATCGCAAGGTCATTTCTGAGCCTCTAAATAACCGCACATCAAAGTCCATGCTTCTAGATTAAGTATTGAAAGAAAAAAGTCCAATCCACGTGGATGAAAGTTCATCGTTGAAAGGAGAAAGTTATCCGCGGCTTCCTTGTTAGGAAAGGTCGGTTCAAACTTCGAACTAGTGGAGGTTGAGATGTGATTCAGTGTACTTCAGTGTGCACCCAACGAGATTTTGACATGTGGATAGTAAACTTGGCCGCCCTTTAGTCGCTCCCCTCTATAACTTCCCACGCAAATTTGCTTCCTCAACCCACGCTTGTTTTTTAAAGTAATTATGCAATTATGATCATTCACTACACGTAACCTTTTGATCTAACGATAAATATTTTTTAAGTAGAAAGGATGGATCGTCAAATAACCTAACTTTTGCAAAAAAACTATTGAGTACTCATTTGTAGCCTTACCCAAATCTTTTCAGGTTCTATTTGTTTTATGGAGAAAAAAGTGTTAAAATCATTAAAAATCTCAAATTGATACATCATAATAGATTTACCCCAAATTATTTTTTGTCTCATACAAATCATTACCTCTTACTCAAATATATCCACCATTAGCATTCCATTCAATAGCATGTGGATTTTCCGCGTCAAATCTGTCATTTTTCATGTCACACCTATGAGTTTTAATGAGATACGAGACAAAATTCTAGTGGAGTGCAAATTGAGCAAATGGTACAAGTTTGAGATTTTTATTAGTATTAAACCCACGGAAAGTGAGATTTGCTGGAAAATATTTTTTAAAAAAACTAAGGTTCAAGGAATTTCCCGATGTTTGGATGTATTCTGTGGACAATATGGGGGGCTATTAAGGTAAGTTGTTATACTTGTTCTTCTTCAGGTAGCCAACCAATAAAATTAAACGAATAATAAAACAAAGAGAATCCACATCGTGAGAGGGAACAAATTATATGATACACAATCATACCACCTCAACCCCATCACTTGAAGGAATCATGATTTAAAATTGCAGATTTTTTTGTTTATTTGTAAAGCACTATTTGTGACTCAATTAATATTATGTGGTTATAATTCACAATGGATTTCTGGAATTTATGGGGAAATTTTTTAGATTGGAATCATCTTTTTAAGTTTTTCTTATTATGTTATGACATTAAGACTCCTACTCTTTTCTGGTTCCTTAATTCTCCATCCCGAGTTTTGTCGACCAAAAAATTCTTATCCCCAGTTTTGCATCAATACTTGTTTTAAAGAGTTGTTCCTTTCATGGAAAAAAAAAAAAACCAAGTTTTGCTTGTGGCATCTCCATCGTACAGATTGGCTATATAGTTCAATCAAATTTTGTGAATATGCTTCACTCTGAAGCGCCAACATTATATGCTTGGGTACTTTTAGTTTGTGGTCTCCGCATATTGAGGCGAACAATTTTGCTCTTTAAGACCGGTTTGTTTAACCAAAAACCATTTTTGAGAAATTGTTTTCACAGTTTTTAGTGTTCGGATGATGAAAAATTACTCGATCAACGAAAAGCGTTTTCTATGAATTGGAAATAATAAATTTAGATTGAGAAAAATAACTTTCTTGACAGAAATCATTTTCTGCGATTTTTAAGGACATAAGCTGCCTCTAATGGATACTCTTATTATAAAATACCATGAAACTATTTTTTTTTTTCAACTTGTTTTCGGCACAAACAAATATCAGAAAATGATTCACTTTCCCTAAAATTGAATTTCCTGAAAACCATTTTCAATGACATGAAGTTTTCAATGAAACAAACGCATCCTCATTTGATACAAAAAGGGTTAATACGGTGAAAAACTCCAAACTAGTACATCTGTAACAAATTTACCACAAACTATTGTTTTGACCACAAAAAACCCCAAACTGGTATATATGTAACAAATTTACCCCAAACTGGTACACTTGTGACAAATTTACCCTCCATTAGTTTCCGTCAAATTTTATCGTTAAATTACTGAATTTGATGACATATAACTGTTGACATGGTCTATCAATTTGGAGTTTTACCTTCCGTTTGTTACAAGGGTGCCAGTTTGGGATTTTTTGTAGTATTAACCCAATTTAACGGAAACTAACGGAGGATAAATTTGTTATATGTGTGCCAATTTAGGATAAATTTATCATAAATGTACTAGTTATGGGTTTTTCGTGGTCAAAAAATTAATTCGGATAAATTTGTCACAAATGTTCCAATTTGGAGTTTTTCGTGATCAAAAAATTAGTTCTGAGTAAATTTATCATAAGTGTACCAGTTTGGAGTTTTTCATGATCAAAACATTAATTTTGGGTAAATTTGTCATAGATGTACCAATTTGAGATTTTTCATGATATTAACCCATACAAAAACATGTGTAACCATTATAATCAGACAAATAGGGCATAACTCTTTAGGAAAATAGAAGCAAATTTTCCTTTCCATCAATTCATTTTCAAATTTCAGTCAAACAGTAGAAAATTTTGCTGATTCCTTGAAAAATGACTTTTAAAGAACATTTTTTAGAGATGTCAAAATATTTCGTGAAACAAACAAAAGAAAACTTCTTAATAAAGAAAAATTATTTCCTATGTAAGATGATTTCCCTTTTTAGATTAGAAAATTCATTTTCTTAATTTTAAGTATAAATATTTTCTTTGATTGTAAATTGTTTTCTATTAACTAATCATTTTCTGCAAGACAAACGCATGAGTTCAAAAAACTAATTCGCTATTTTTTATTCAAATAAACACTCTTAAATGAAAAAAATCTCCGTGTTATATAATTACACAAATAGATGAAATATCTACGAACATAAAATAATCACACACATTGATGAAACTCCCCCCATTTGGACTAAAAGAACATGGCATGAACCATTAACCAGGCAAAACTACGAAACAGCCCCCTTAGCTAGGGTTTCCTCCCTCTTGGCCACCACTCAAGCCATTCTCTCTGCAGCACACGTCTTGAGAGAGAGAGAGAGGCTCCCTCCCTCCCTTCCTTTCCCTTTCCCTTTCCCTCTCCATCTTCTCCTACCATCTTTCATAACTTGCTTAATCTTTGATTTCCCTTTTTCCTTACTTTGTTAGTCTCTCTATTCTATCACACCCCTGACTCTCGGGCACGCGACCATCCGGATACACTTATCCTTTGGGTCAATAATAAATGCGACGTCCCAGAACGCATCGGCGACCCATTCATTTTATCTTTTGAATTGCACATGCGGAAACGAGAAACAAACGCCCGACAAACACAACAGGGATAGAAGGAAAACAACTATTCATTCAACAACACCAAAACACACTTTCATTTATTTATAAACACGTTAACCCTTGAAGTATATGTTACAAGTCCTCAGTCTCGAGCTACTTCCTTCACGACCAACAAAAAATACCGGGAGTCAGGTTAACTTAAACTTCTCTATGCGAGAGGACCTCGAACCGCACCTGCCAACCATCCGAACTATGGTCCTGAAAAACGGTTAACAACAATTAATGAGATAAAAATTTCAGCAAGTTAACAACCTAAACCTCGCGCAGGGTGCCAATTCACTCAGAGCATACCCTAAACAAGCAACTCGACGTCGATGGCAGATCAATAGCGAGCGACTCTCGCTCTATACAATCTATATCAGGTTCGGTGACTCTCACCAATCAATAAACAATTTACAGGCATTCTTACATTGCCTTGGCACATGCACACGCCCTACATGTTATCAATCACAGCATTATATAAACAATGCATCATACAAGGCAATCAGGACACGCATATCATCATCTCACACACATAATGTTTCCAAGCGTAGTCCAATTTTATGCCTAGTGATTACGCCCGCTCTTAGACATCGCACAACCCCAAAGGAGAGGCGATCTCGACCTCTCTAGGCTATTGCATCTCTCACAGGTAGCAATCATCTGGCATGACCAGGCATCGTCCTGCCCCTTCGGGCCCGGCAACATCTCCTCCCAGAAGACCGAGGTGCGGCCACACCTCGACTTTCCCCAAAGGTAGACGGCATTCCATTTAAGGAGAATCGATCCGGCCTCTACCGCGATCCATTATCCGAACCCCCGCTGGGCGTCCAATAATATCAGCGATAAAATTGGGTATCGTCCCCAATCACCATTGAGGGTCCGTACACTTTGTGATCACACGAGCACACAGGCATTTAAATCTCATTTCTTTCTTTCTTTTTGTCAATGCATTCACGATACATGCTCATGCCATATGTCATGCTCATTGTCATTTTCTCACGAAAAATGCAATACATAAATCACACTTGATCACACGAATATGCCTTTCATGCCGAACTCCACGTGCCTCACTTTTCAAGTCAAATAAATGGTTTCCTCAGCATTTAAGCACGGCACCACATCAATTTCCATTTTCATGCCAAAATGCATTCTTTTCTACTATAAACTCTCAATTCATAATACCATTATTTATCCAAGGGAAACATCATCTTAAAAACCTACTAAAACATATATAGAAAAATTAACCCAACTATAGTTAATTAACCTAACCATGGTTAACTAACCCAACCATGATTAACTAACCTAACCAAGGTCAACTAACCTAACCAAGGTTAACTTAACTCTAACATGGTTAATTCATCCAACCATAGTTTAACTAAACTAACCATAGTTAATCAATTTAACCATAGTTTTTGTTTAATTGCACCTTAAACTAACCCTAAGTGCAATCAACAACCTAATCAATGATTAGGGAGTTAACTCACCGTTTAATGGCGACGGCGATGGCGACGGCGACGGCGACGACGCGAAGACGATGATGGTGGTGGTGGCTCGGCGATGGCGCGTAGACAGAAAATAGGTATTAACGGCGGCTCGACTCGGCGCGGCACGGCATGTAGACGGCGGTTTGGGACGGGCTCGACGTGGCGGCACGGCTTGGCGATGACGGCCTAAACGTCGGCAGCAAGGGCACGGCTTCAAGGCACATCTTGGGTAGCACGACGGCAAGATGAGGGGTGTGAAACAAGAAGGAAAAAGAGTGAAAATGAGGGAGAGAGGAGGGAGCTACGAATTTTGAGAGGAAAGAGAAAGTGAAAGAGAGAAAGAGATTGGCCTTGCTTCATCTTAACCAAGAGTGCATTATTGCCTCTCATCAATGCAACTCAAAATATCTCCTTTGTTTTCTTAACTTTCAAGATAAATTCAAGGCCATTAAATGAGACAAGGAAAGAAAAGAAAAGGAAAGGGCAAGGGGAATGGTTTGGCCAAGGGGGGAGGATTAGAAGAAAAGAAAGACAAAAGCTTTAAAGAGCTTTGTTTTAAGACCATTAATGCTCTTCAAAATATCTCACTTTCAAGAAGGGTAAAATGGTCGTTTCCCAAATTGGCACTATTCATTCGGCACTATTCATGGATTGCACTATTCACGTGGGCTTGGCTTGAATTTTTGCGGGCCCAATGGACTTAATATCTAATGGGTTCTTTCTTTGGGCCTAAAATGGGCATTCGAGGACAAAACGGTCATTTTCTATTATCGAGTTTCTTGAAATCCGAATTTAATAGAAAATAGACCCATTGGTTCGTGCCATGTCCGAAACGTTTCTTCGATCCTTAATTTTCGGCTTACCGTCTCTTTTCCGACAATGTATTGTTTACCGATAAACTTTGAAATATTGATAACTGACTTCCAATACTTCTGATCGGATTCAAAATTGTGTTTACAATCTATCGAAATCTAATTTAGTATATTGGTCGAAATTTGGGATGTCACATTTTCTCTCCCAATCTATTTTGAGAGTTTTGTGTGTATGAATAAATTTCTACAGCTGATTTTGGGTGAACATAGAGTCTAGTTCAGCTATTCGTTCGATCGACAACCCTTGAGGAGAATGTTCGCAACATAACTTCACAACCTCTCCGACATTAGATCGCGCCCCTTTTCCGATTTAGATTTGGATCAAGTTTTGGGGGGTTTTACTTTTCAGAACTAGATCTAGATATAGATTTGGAATTTTCTACAGGTATTTAATATGTGTTCTTTCAACATATTGATGTTGGTATCTGTACATGACAATGGTGATGAGGACGTTGTACCTAGATGCATACCACAAGCCGTTACAATAGGAGTGAGAGATCTTAATGTGTGCTCATCACAGTATCTGATGATCGGCCATCGAACATTTTATAATAACAGATCTATTCTTGAGGATGAGAGAGTGCTCCCAATTGTAGATTGTGTTTTGTTTGTTACTTTCAAGCTTTTGCTTTGTTCAGCAATTTATTTAGGTTTGTTAGGCTTGAATGATTTTTATGTGCCTCTCGAATATTATTCTAAAATATGAATTGCAACTTTATTTCGACAAAAAAGAACATGGCATGAACCTGAGCACTAGCACTTTCAGCGGAGCTAACACTTTGTATTAGGGGTGTGCAACCGGATTGGGTTAGCCCGGAACCCAAACCAGCCCACCAGGAAAACCAAGCCAGGAATCGATTCCAGAACTAACCGGTCCGGGTTCCGGGTCTAGGTGGAGGCTCGCCCGGACCGGTTTATAGAATCGGTTTTAGGGATTTAAAGAAAAAGTTTTACAATTCCTTCTCCATATATTTTCTTTTTGCTAAGCACAAGATGCAGCAAAGCAACTTTGCAACTGCAAGTTGATTATTTTTAGCGACACTAACCAAAAAACTCTAGAAACAAGGTTCTATGGAGTATGTTGACTGGAGCTACAAAATATAGACAACAAGATAATGTTCTGTAAACTAAAACTTCTTCCATTTTTTTTGTCATCCATGTTTGTTGTTTCAACCATACCACTATGATTGACCTAGCCTTTAGCAAAAGCTCCAGTGCTAATGAAAAAGACAAGTTACGAAAGTTGAAAAAACAGTTGAAAAAAAAAAGTGATGATTTTTGCAAGTTTCTACAAAATGAAGTGATGATTTTTGCTTAGATTTTATTTACAAGTTGCGAAAATTGAAAAAAAAAAAAGAAAGAAGAAGAAGTGAAACAAGATTGATCCTGTTTACCTTATTTCCGGACCGAAAAAACAGGGTTGGTTCCAAAACAGGTTCTAGAAAAACAGGATCGGTTTCTAGGCCCAAAAAATGGGGACCGATTATAAATGGCTGGTTTCAGGGTCTAGGCCTGGGACCGGCCCGCCTAGTTTTTGCTCACCCCTACTTTGTATGAGTGGGGATGGTAGGAGGGATATAATTTTAATGCATTGAAAATCACACTAAATTTTTAAGATTTGAGTGATTTTGCAATTTAGTCCTCCGTCAATAACATTTAAAGTTCGGTCCCTCAACTTCTATTGATTTCAATTATAACACTTAGTTCCCTTTATAAAAAAAAAAAAAAAAAGAGAGCCATATTTCTTGCTCTTGACCAATTTAGGGTCTGTATGACAAAAATTTTAGAACAAAATTTCTATTACAGAAATAGATTTGGAACAAGTTTAGAACAGAAATCCGTTTAGTAATACAATTTGATTTTTCTATTTCTGGAACAAATTTATATTCTAGAAATAGATTTACAGAAATCATAAGTTAAAAGTTTCTACTTCTTGATTTCTGAAATAGAAACAGCAATAAAAACTCTTTTCTCTTTTCACGACTCGCTCTCTACCTTTAGTGGTATCAATGCCTACGATGGATGTCGAATATCAGATATGTCTCCAGTCTCTTCTTATTATCTATTACACTAGGACTTAAAACATGTGCAATCTCGAGCTATCACAATGTATTTTAAAGTTGCGCAAACCAGAGTGAGTCATGATCAAAGTGAATAATATCATGTTGGCTAAGGGCCAGTACTGTTGTTTACAGTGGTATTAAAGCTAGTTAGGATGGCGATGTGGGACACTAGATATGCCTCCTCTATCCCATGTTGCCTAAGTCTAAGGTGTTGCTTGGTAATATGTCTCATCCAACCTGAAATTATCATGACGCATTTTAAAGTCGTGTAATAGGATGTGGGCGTAATCAAGCAAGAAAACAAAATAAATCGTCAAGAAGAACGAGCAAGATAAAATTAAGAGAGAGCGCCATGATTTGAGTCCTTGACCGTGCACTGATACCATGCTAGACAAATCATTTTTTTTTTAAAGTTAGATTGTTATAAAAGCGTCAACAATGAATTACGTATTACATAAAATTGGCGACGGGGCCAAGTGAGATTGTCTACATGGACATCCATTCGTCCTCTTTATATACGTACACAGTCGGACATTTCACATCACAAAGCGTGAGAGTCTTGCATTTGCTCAATTGAAAAGCATGCGAAGGACACATTGAAATTCCGAACGACTTGGGCATCGGGCTTACATATGATTGGTCAAAAAGAGCTGGGAGGGACGATCAATGCTAACTCCTCCTCTAGTAATTATCACAATAGTTTTACACCCGTTACGCAAAGTTTGGATAGATTAAATCAAAATTACTCTACACCACTCACCACCCAATGATTTGAGGTTGGGGATCTAGCTTGCACATGGACTCCACGCAAAGTGTGGTCCGGAGGTTGTACCGATGAAATAGAAAAGTGTAGTCACCAGAAAAATTATTGCAATATAATATATATATAGTAAAAATGAACGAGAAATGTACCTTATACTCAAAGATCTAGTGTAGTATTTAATTGGGAGATTAAATAAGGACATTATTGTCTGGGCTCCAACTCTTCAGTCATGTATGATTCCATTATTCAGTAAATTACAATTTATTGCCGTAACTTCTATTAAATAAAAGATAGATATTGTCATCACATTAATCGCGCGTGATTTCTCCGTTGAACTTTCGGGTGTGCACCCCTTCTTTCTGCAGTTTGGGATGGGAGATAGATATATGAAATGCAATTATTGTTCGTGATGTGAGAGATTCACGAACGGGACTCAGTAATCGAAACCCTCAATCATGCGAAAAAAAAAATGAAGGGGCAATACCGACTCGCGTCATCGGTAGCACGAATGCGCTAAGTCAACCAAACCGTGCCAAGTCGCGTATTGAATTAGTCCCAACCCAACTGCACTTGGGAGGACGATTTTGCCATCTGAGACCGGATCATGATCGGAGACAATAATGACATTATTTTTACTTTGGCAATGAATAATGACATTATTCAACGTTAGCTCTCGGGATATGTTTGTTGGTTAAAATAAGAAATAACGTTTTTGCCATTAAAGGAACCACCTATAATAAGCAACATTCCCCAATCAAAGGGAAGTATTGGACTGCATTAATTAAATAATTTTTAAGATTCGGTTGCACATTTTCAGAATGTTAGAACTCGATTACACCTTTCATCACAAGATTTTTCGTCTTTGGTGAATTTATACCAATAGATCATGTGTTGATTGTTAATGAGATTTAACAATTTAACCTATATGCCAAAAAGTCCTAAATCTATTGTATTTATGTCAATTCAGTCGTAAACCTTTCGATTGTACCAATTGAACCAAAAACATTTTGCCAATTTACCAATGTAGTACATCCGGTCAATTTTAGCTAGAAATCATTGACATGAATACCGGCTATCTTACGTGGCACGATCGACACTAACGTGGACAAATTTTAATATATATATTTTTTATTTCTTTTCATTCTTTGCTTCTTCTTTTTTACAATTTAGGGTCGGCGAGGGCCAGTGACCCTCGCTTGGTCTGGGCGAGGGCGTCGCGGCCTTTGCTGGCTATAGGCAAGGGCGTCGCGGCCTTTGCTGGCTATAGGCGAGGCCGTCGGGCCCTTGCCCAAATCCAAAAGGACTGCAACACCCACGCTAGCCACAGGTGAGGGGGTCGCGACCCTTGTGGCAAACAAGCGAGGGCCTGACACTCTTGCCGGTGGCCAATGAGGGCATGGAGGCCCTTGCTCGTGGTTGACGAGGGTCAGCCAGCAACTTTGCCAGCTTACAATTGGGGAACAAAAAAGAATAGGAAAGAAAACAAAAACAAAAAAAAAATTATCCACATCGACGTCGGCTATACCACGTAGGATGGTTGGTGTACGTGTCAGCGATTTTCGATCAAAATTGATCGATGAACTACATTTGTAAATTGTTAAAAAGGTTTATGACTCAATTGTCACGACTGAAAAATTTATGATTGAATTGGTAGGAATGCAATCCGTTTATAATTTTTTTTGGTACTTTTCTTGTGTTCTCTCTATGATATTCATACTTTTAGTGATGACTATTACTAACCCCCCCCCCCCAAATATTTATTAATTATCAACAGCAATGAATAAAACTATATAGTTTTCCAAATTAATAAGGTTCCCTAATGAGGGCTTCTCTAATAATAAAAAATAAAAAACAACTAAATAGTTACTATTTTATAAGAATTCCTTCTTACATATATACCATCTAAAAGGAATATAAACTTTAAAAAATCTATTTATTTTTTAGTAGTTTTTCATATAAAAAGTCAAAAAGGGGAACCATTTGGGTGATATGACTAATAGTCTCATCTAACAGAAACTTTAAATGTCTGAACACCAACTAAATATCCGGCGAAAAAAAAAAGAACACCAACTAAATACGTAAGTCACGTGAGCGTGTGAACACCAATTATTGGCTCTTTCTTTCCAGCTGAACGGTCTAATCAACGCAGGACAATTATCAACTTTTATTCAAAGTGAAATATTCATATTCGTAGGGATATTCCTCAACCGATCGACGGCGGATGATTTTTTATTTTGTTTTATTTTTATATAAATTAGAGTATCGTAGGAATTAGCATCTCAAAGTATAGAGCGAATTGTCCGAAAAACCCTGGCCGCGTAGAACCCGTGTTCCCTAAGGCCATGGACGGTTGGATAAACTTTTCAGATAATTGACCTTAAATTCCGGTTTTGCATTCTTATTTGTCAAACAAGTAGTCGGCATGATTTAAGCGAAACGAATGCACGACCAAAGCTGCCACATAGAATCACTTATTTACTAAAATATTTCCATTTGAAGTAGACTGGTCCTCTGACTTTAAAAAACTTTCTGGTTCATAGTAGTTGATGAGAAGGAATTTTACGGTTACATTAATCAAATTTTAAGAACGATTTCTTTAAAGAGGAACTAGTTCCGGGAAAATATGTACTTATGTTTGTACCGCTTGACGTCACTTGAGATATTGGATGAATGTAAATAATTTTCATAATGAACAAGATTATGCTCAAATTCTAGAAGAAAGATTTTTATGTTTTCTAAAAGTTAGAATTCATTTTTCGGAAACATAATATGACCTCTCCCACCGCCATAACCATTCATATTGTCTAGCCTGGGACTTGAGTGCCTCGACACGAGACCTTAGGGCCGAAGAATGGACTCTGGTGGTGGTGGCGACAAGCTTGAGACCTTGGCACGTGCCAAACATGGGACCTAACCCAAGGCTTGGAACCATAGCGCCCATGATTAGGACCCTACCAATGGAACGTCGGGCCTCAGTGCCCGAAACCAGAACAATGGGACCTAACTAAAGATCCGAATGCCAAGACTCCAATCCATGATCCTAGATTCCAGAAACTAGCCTTGGACCTGGTTTCTACGTAAGATATCGATGAAAGTATATGGGTATGGGCTCGAGGGCTTCGGATTCAACCCCGAGTGTCTTAGGTCGGGTGCATTTGTTTCGCGAAAAATAAATTATTTGAAAAACATTTTTCGAAAAATAATTGCTTCTATCGTTTAGAAAAATATATGAATGGAAAAAAATTTCATTGTCCACGAAAATAATTAGGCATTTATTGTTATTAATAATGAAAATATTTTTTGTCAATTAAATTTTCTAAATGATATAAGTAATTATTTTTTGAATTTTTTTTTTTAAATTACTCATTTTTCACTTAAGAAACGCATGCTTATATCTCAGATTGGTCCTCAAAGCTGCGGGTTCTACCTTGGGGGCCGGAGTCCAGGAGCTGAGGTTCAACCGAGGGGTTGTGGGCTTGAGTATATATGTTACAGTTTCGACACCGAGGACTGGGGGTCTCGGTCGAGGTTTTGGCCCCATTATGGGTCTAGGAGCTACGGTCGGCTGCCGAGGGCATGATGCCGAGGTCCAATCCCCGACGCCCTACAGAAACATCAGACCGGAGTTTTCTTTTTGTCAAAAATACATCATCAAGTAACAAATAAAAAGGTGATTTCTGGCTTATTTAAATATCCAACGAAATCGAAATAAAAAAATATTGAAAATAATATCCTTGAAAATGTATTTTTGCATGCGAAATCTCATCTTCGCCAAGCAAACCGACAACATATATACTTCTCACTACCAAGGTTTATCTTGACTCTGGATATGTTTGCTTGTATTAAATCTTATGTAAATGAGCTGGCTCAGCAGATTTTTAAAATCCCAAGTAAGGGAGACAACCTTCCAGGATTTTACCACAGTTTCGCCGGAAAGTATCAATGAAATACCTTTGAAAATAGGGACTGATGAGTGAATTGGCAAAAATTGTGAAGGGTCCTTTGTTAAATCTTGGAAACATAAATGATGAGGAATTAAAAATATCGAGATCGGAGATAATTGTATCCGACTATGTAAAAGGGCACTGACATATAAATTGGAAGTAAAATTGAACATTTGTTGTTCATGGATTTATTGGCGTCCCTTGCACGAACTCCAATTCTAGCATTTATAGCTACTATAGATAGTTAACAATGGTTAGAAAGAAATCAAATGCATCCTATGTGACCTTAATATTTAGCAACTTATATTTACAAACAGTTAGAAAGAAATCAAATGCATCCTATGTGACCTTAATATCATTAGTGGCTTCCGAGACCCATGGCATCCACTACTTGATGATTATGCCAGTTTCACTTCTTCATGACTACATCGATGTGCCATGGCGAATCGTATCCGAAAATGTCTGACTCCATCACTTAAACAACTACTCTGCATCCACCTCACCATGGATGTCATTAGTTGCAGCTTTTGTTGATTAAATCGAGCTTCATTTACCGACGCCCATGCTCTAGCACTTCGTTATTCTCTGTTATGTTTTCCGTCGGCTAAAGCTACTCACTTTGTCGACTAACTATTCTTGCCGACTAAGAGCATTCAACATTTGGCAAATTATACCTTTAATGTATCGCGCTCGCACTCAATCTTTCTTAGCTTGAGTCAACGATCAAAGATCTAGGCATTTTATGATGTCAACACATGCATCCTTGTTAAAGTATCGAAAAAATTTCGGTTATTTTAATTATTTATGTGCAATCATTATTTACAAATTTAAGACGCGCAATTAAAACTTTGTGCCTTTTCATCCCAAAGGTTACACTTTTTCATCTGTTCCCTCTTGCTCTCGCTCTGGATCATATCCAAGCTTTCTTCCATGGTGTTCATCACTTGATCTTCGACTACCAACCGTCAAGGGACAAATGTTGCTCGGTTCACCACTCTCTGGAAGCTTGAGCGACAAAGTAAATTATCTCTGGCATTAGTGGACAAAGATGAAGGTGACACTGATCAAGTTATTCTCCGTCCCTATTTTAAATCTCTTCCTGTTTCACCGATTTTTAATCATTGTTTCGGTTGCAGTCATGAAGAGCTCCTTCCTATTCATCGTGACCTTATCTCTAAACGAACCTGGTAGAAAATAAATCGTCGGCTCATGGCATTTCTAATTATTTATGAGAGCTTTTTTCAGTGGTATCGCAGGTTAAAGCTTCATATGCTGCCCATTTCGAAACGAGCGCACATTGATTGGGTTTTAGAATTTTGCTGCCTTTATCGAGAAAAAATTGACACAAGTGCCATAATTTTTTTATGGCGCTCACTTGAGTGACAATATATTTTTTTCAATCACTTTAATGCCATAAATTATATATAGTGCTCACTTGAGGGCTATAATGTTTTTTCTGATCGCTTGAGTGCCATACAACATTTCGATCAATCACTTAAGTGTCGTAACTTTTTAAAAACACTCACCACAAGTGCTATGCTACATCTGATTTTCAACACTTTGGTGAACATTAGTAAAATGTTATGGCAGTCAAGTGATCAATTAGAAGTTATGATACTCAAATAAACGTCTTTTAGAAGTTATGGCACTCACATGAACGCTGTACAAAAGTGTGTCCTTATCCCCTTAATCCATATTTGCAATTTAGTTTGATAGACGGTCTTTGCTCTTTTTGTTTCTCTTCTATGCATTGCTTTTTTTTTTTCCCTCGGGGGCCACTATCCATCACTCTAATAGAAAAATCCGTAATCATTGGACTTCTTTCTTTTGGTACTGACACTTGTGGGGAGAATCGGGCCAATGCTCATATTCATCCGATTTGTCTTCACATGGCCTTCTCTACGATTCTTTTAGCAACAAGTTTTCTGAGTCTGAAGGTGAATTTTCATCTAAGTAACATATCGCTTTTCTTTTATACTAGCTTTCCCACTTCATTTTTTGTCACCCTTCAATGAGTATTTCTACAAACTTTGTCAAACTTATTGAGGCTAACTCTAAGCCTACAGTCATTCTTCAAACTAAGAGCCGCAACTTGGTCAGTAATGCACTAATAATCACCAAGATAAGTTGCAATCAACAAGTACTGATCCTATCAGATGATTTGGTATCACACTTGTACATTTAATGTTTTCACGATTACAATGCAGCAAGAACACTATAGTGGAAAACTCAAAAGAAGGGATAGCTATTTGATAAGTAAAAATGTGACAATGAACACTTTCAACTTGTTGTATTTTCTTCCAACCCCTTTCAGCTTCAATGGTCTTCTCTTATATAGTCAATCTTCTCATTAGAGATTACCTCGAGGAGTAAAGAGCCATTAGGAGTTGTTGGGAGCTTCTATTCTGAAATCAGACTGCCCATATAGTCTTTTTTCATGAAGATTAGCAAGGTCTTAAAATAGGTTCTGCCGCTATTGTCACATCCGCTGGTCATTATAACAGTTTTGACAAAAAGCTATTTCCAATCCTTTAATTATTCTAGTTCTCCTACTATGCTGCTCTAGTTGCCAACGGCTACAATTTTTGCGTCTAACAAACATTACACCAGCATTACCAATGACTTGATATTCCCACGTCTGTTACTCAAAATCATCATGAGCAAATTATCACCAGTCAATTGATGTTGTTTATGGATAGGTCATACGAGAGTGACTTGCAATCTCAATTTCAATGAAATTACTCAATAAATTAGTGATGCATGCGTAGGCGAGTGATTTTAGAAATGGGGTTTTATGGGTTTATGTGTACAGATGGTTGTGTTGAGATGGATGAAACAATGAAGTATAAAGGACAAAGGATATAAAGTTTCATGACCAATGCATAAAGGCACAGGCCGCCAACCAAGGATAGGGAACCCAGATAAATAGCAACTCACCACCAAGACCTAAAGGATTGCTCCACTGGCCAAGGATAAATAACTATTTGATTCACCACCGACGGCGTTGGATAAAGAATCGAGCAGGTTCACCACTGAAGCATAAAGCAAAAGCCACTAACCGAGGATATAGAACTTCAATAATGGCAACTCACCACCTAGGCGTAAACGATTGCTCCAATTGACCAAGGATAAAAAACTATTTGATTCACCACCAACAACGTTGGATAAAGAATTGGATGAATAATTCAACTCACGTAGAGAAATTCTTATATATTCATCAAAGTCTGCATTACAATGGAGAACTATTATCTAATTATAGAGTGATTAAGACCTAGGAAATAGATAAACATTGAAGAGATATGGGGACTCTCCAAATATTAAAGACATGGGAACTAGAAAGAAATTAAAGTCATAGGAACTAGAAAATACATTAATGTCATGGACACTTGCATTCTTGACTCTTCAGCCTTATTGTTCATCTTCAAAATTCGTCCACTAACCTTGACTAGAATAATCATCTTAAGAAATTGACAAATATCATAGGATTTTGCTTGGAACAGCCGCCCATCGATATGTTGTTGATCCGCACTGAAATTGGCAACTAGTCTTGGTGAAACAAAACTTAATCAGCAAAGTCAAGAATCGACAACTCCTTACTTGATAACTTGGTCAATAGCTTGCCACGTCGACAACTTCATTCTCGATCCATCGAAGCAAGTTATGACCAAAATCTGCCTTGGCTTAAATGAACATAGATTGTGCTAGATTAGTCGACGGAATCAAATTGGAACTTATGGGTTGTTTTGTAGAATTGGATGCTCACGCATCATTCTCCTCAGGTTCTTTGAGATTTGTCCTCAAATCTAACAAGTCTTCATCCTCCAAGTAAGGAGAAAGGTCTCCCACATTAAAAGTTTTCAAAACTCCAAACTCTCTAGAAAGAGCAATCTTGTATGTATTGTCGTTGATTCTCTTCGAGAATTTTAAATGGGCCATCAACTCTAAGCATGAGCTTATTCTTTCGGCGAGATAGAAATTTTTCTTTCCTCAAATGCAACCACTCGAGATCACCTAGTTGGAATTGAGCCTTCTTTCTATGCTTGTTTGCATTCTTCTTATAAGACTCATTGGCCTTCTTAATCTTGGTCCGAATCTGCTCATGAAACTTCTTCATCGATTGAGCTCTCTCTTTGCCATCGAAATTTACTTGCAAGTTGGATGAAATAGAAATCAACTTGATTGGTGCGAGAGGATTAATTCCATACAAAGCTTCAAAAGGTGATTGACTAGTGGTGTAACTCGATGATCGATTGTAGGCGAATTCAACATGTGCAAGCTTCAACTCCCAATCTTTCAAGGACTTACCCATCATAACTCGAAGGAGAGTCGTGAAGGTGCAATTGGTTACCTCCATTTAGCAATCTGTTTGGGTGACAAGTGGTGCTGAATAGAAGTCGAATACCAAGCATCCTCCATAGTGTCTTCCAGAAATAGGTCAAGAATTTGGAATCGCAATCCGACACAATAGCCTTTGGTACTCCATGAAGGCAAATGATCTCTTTGAAATAAAACTCAGCCATATGAGATGCATCATTCATCTTATGACATAGAACAAAATGAACTATTTTAGAAAACCAATCAACGACTGCCATGATGGCATCTTTTCCTTTATGAGTCCTTAGAATAGCCACAATAATATCCATACTCACGTTTTCCCAGGGCTGAATTCGAATAAGAAGTGGAGTATATAGTCCCTAATGGAAATGACTCTTGGCTCTTTGACAGGTTGGACACCTTGAGATAATAGCATGCACATCTCCATTCATCTTTAGCCAATAAAAATGCTCTTGAACTCAAGAGTTTTGTTAATGCCGAAGTGATCGGCCAATTCTCCACTATGCACTTCTCAGATCAATAGCTCTCTAAAGGAGCTCTTCAACACATAATCGATTTCCCTTTAAAAGAAATCTACAATTATCAATGATGGAAGAGAACTTTGGATCTTTAAAATATAGTTCTTTCATTGATTGAAAATCAATTATCCTAAAGTCCAAAATAGCAATCATCAAGCATCTCCTCAACAAGGCATCCACTACAACATTGATGTAGCCGAGCTTATATTTTGAGAGAAAAGAAAAGGATTGAAGAGCAATCCCGATACTGTCAAAGGTCTCCAACGACTCTAGCCGAGCGTCCTAGGTCTCAATGGATAGATTGAAGACTTAAGTATAGAAAGAGTAGTGAAAATGAGAAGAGTGTTGGACAAATTGAATAATGTTGAAGCTAGAAATTGTCTATAATCTTTTCTTTATTTCTCTTTATATTGGTTTAGCATTGTAATAGCTGATACTCAAGCATACAAGTGCACTTACAGTGGGTATGTCCTGATAATTTAATCTATCATATGAAAGGAACATCACTAGCTAGTTGTAACTTACATTACTAGTGGAATCCAGCCACTATTAAGACTGTTAGTTGGAGAGTAGACGTAAGCTTGGGTATAAAGACAAACCACTATATATTGTTGATTGATCTACTTATCTCACTTTGTTTACTTACTAGCATCACACACGTTGTCTTACATCTGGCACTATCTTGTGTGCTAATTATTTGATATTTTGCGAAAGTCTTATAGTATCACACAACCTATTTAACCACTTTTCTAGGTTATATTGTTATTGTCTACAATTAGTATCAGAGCTTGGTTGCTTGGATGTTGAAATGTTTTACTTCTGAGCATAAAGATCTATTCACATGGCTAACCTTGGCAGCTTTCTTGCTTATGATTCTCATGCTCCCAACAAACAAGCCTCCATAGTTTGAAGGAATCAACTATGGCTACTAGAAGCAGCGGATGCAAGATTACGTTGAAGCAACTGACCTACTTATGTAGGAAGTCGTTAAGAATGGATCTGTTGTTCTAGCTAAAGCACCTACCCAAGTTGCTCAACAAGAAAGCTATGATCAACCAGCTACTGCAGTCGTTGCTATTGCCACTGTAGCTCAGCTCGAGAAAGCTTTGAGGAGACAAGCTCATAATACTAAAGCAAGGCATCTGCTTTACTGCTCTCTCTCTCTTTCTGAGTTTAATAGAATTTCCTATTCTATTACAACAAAGGAAACCTAGGATAGATTGGAAGTTACATTCAAAGTAATTGATTGGGTGAAAGAAACGAAGATTAAAAATCTTCTAGGAAACCACTGTTGACTAGGTATTTTTAGTCAACAAGTTCTTAAAGGTAAAATTCAAGATTATGGGTGTCACGACCTAGATTTTGTCAAACATAGGTTACTGGATTACTAGATTAATTAAATTAACTAACTTAGCTCGAGCTCTCCCAAGTTCTACCAAATCGTGACTTATGGTTCAAGTTCTTAAACATGTGAAAGATTTAAATAGGAGTCACCACTAATCAGTTTATGGTAGGTCGATTAGACACGTAATTAAAAAATAGAGAGAAAACATTTTATTTCTATGAACTAGAAATTAATGAGTTCACGGACTTAGTTACACTAGATTACTTTAACGACCTTTCAGTACAATTTCATTTTTATGAAAATATTTGAGCAGGCGACTAGAATTCATTTTAATCTAAAGTCCTAACATCTGAAATGTTCATGCTGGTGCGCAAACATTATTTAACACTTATAAAACAAAGCATTAAATAAATTGCAAGATAATGATAGAGATGACATACCTGGATGATGCAGCCTAAACCCTCGCATTTATCTCCCAAACACAAGACTTAAACTAATGTGATTATTTTTTGGGTTTTCACTTATTTAAATGAAATGAAATGAATGTGATGCAACTATACTAAGATGTAAGGCATTTATTTAAATGACCTAACTCTAATGACATGCAATTAAATAATTATTCTAAAATGACATGCATATGATTCTAAACTTACCTCTCTAAATGACAGGCAAAATGTCATGCAACTATACTACATGTCAAGCACTTTATTTAAATGAATCTAAATGGTTAAACTAAATTAACATAATCAGCCTAGACATTTATACTAAATGAATGTTCCTAAACATTATACTAAATAAACCTAAACATGGCACTAAAAAGAACCTGAACATTATACTAATGCATGAACCTAGACATGAACTACATGAACCTAGACTAATGACGTACCAAATATGACATGCACATGTAATGAATATTTTGGTAATTTTTTTTTATGAAATTCGGAATTAATATTTAATGAAATTAAAACTATCCTAAATGAAGATTATTCTAAATCTCTAGGATTTAAATGGAATTAAATCCTAAAATTATTTAGAAAAATCTTAACCTAATTCTAAATGTTTTAAGAATGAAATTTTATCTAAATAACACCATCCTAATCCATGTGAGTGATTATTTAAAATGAGACTAATCCTATGAGATAACATTTCTAATAAATATTATCTTCCTAAAATGCAACCTAAGAAATAGGATTTCTAGAAAATTTTATCTTTCTAGAAACAATTTTCAAGATAGGATTTCTAATAAATCCTACCTTTTTATTTATTTAAAATTTTCTGAATTTTCAAATTAGGAAACAATCACATCCTTTTTAAAAAGATATCTGCATATTGTTTAATTCAAATAAAATTACGGATAAACTTGTTAGATCAAATCTACGTGGTTATAGATTGAATTGTCTAACTTTCCATGCCATCGGGGCACTCTCTCGTAGCTGAGATTGGACCGCCGACATATGCATGTTGTCAATATAAGGAAAATCCTTGATTTGAATCAATTTTTATTTCTAGAAAAATTCGATTATCTTTTTAAAATCAATTTAATTCTGGAAATTATCTAGAAACGCAATTTCAGATCAAATAACTTTCAAAATAGGTAACATTATCAATTACGATCAAAAGATAAGGAAGTTACCTAATTTGAACTTGTAGATATTGCGATTTCCTTTTTGAACCTTTGGATTGAATCGACTACAACTAAGACAGCGGCTGCTCGCTGTGGCGCTCGACAGCTGGGCTCACGGATGGCTGCTGGACACGGACAGCGACAGCTGGCTTGTGGCGGCGCTCAGATCTTCTTTGGGGAATTCTATCGAGCACTCAATGGGTGTAACTCGGAGGGCTCCCGCAACGGCTTCTTGGGATCAATGACCGGCTGGGCTCGACTCAAGACACACCTAGGACATCGAGGGACTTCTCTGGATCACTGTCGAGTGTTGCCAAAGGCTGGAGGATGCATGACCGAACGGTAAGATCAAAAGCAAGGCCATTTGCCTTGTTTTCTAGGCTTGCTCGCGGTGGAGGGCTAGTCACCGAGGGGTCTTCAAAAGCTTGGATCTTCACATCGATGGCTCATCTGAGCAACGGCCCTGTAGGAACACGAACTACCGGAGGAGTAGTTCGTGTTGGAGGATCACTGGAGGCAACAGATGGGCCGGCGGGGTGGTGCGGCCACGAGAAAACACGCTTGGCCAAGGACTCTCTCTCTCTCTCCTCTAGTGTTTCATGTTTTGTGTACTTTGAGAATGAATTGCCCGAACTTTGTTTCAGAGGCATAACGAGATATAAATAAATGTTTCGAGGGTTTTCACAACTTTTGGGTATTTACAGTTTGACTCCCAAACTTTTCAATATTTGCAAATTGGCCCCAAAGGGCTTTTCTCTCTCAATTTGACCCCTAAATGGTTCAACCAGTCCATTATATGAGCTTAGTCGAACCCCAGCCCTTTCTTAGGCTAGCTTGCTCTTACGGGCTTAATTTTAGGCCTTTTCGTAATTAATTAATGGACTTTTTATAATTAAAAGGCATTTTCTCAAATTATAATTTAAGTGGGCTAAATTAATCTCTAAATATGCCTTACAAGCCTCTTAAATTTGGCAACCTCATCCCCGTTGCTAGCGGAATGTGTTCATTCAAGTTGGTTCGGTCCGCAAGTCTTTTTCCAGTCCAATTTTGCCATTCGGTCCAATTTAAATGCAAATGCATGAATATTAATATGCTAAAAATTATATGAAAATGATTTAAGTATTTTTGGTAGGGTCCGGTGTCGGTCACTATTTTTTATGCAAATAAATTACTAAAATTAATCCTAAACCAATACTAAATAGGGATTAAAATTTAAGTGTCAATAATGGATTGCTTATCGTAATTGGACCCGTTTCTCCACCAAAAAGAGTCATCTAACACTTTTTCTTGCATAAGCACTTAATTTCCATGTCATCTACACTTTGTTTTTAAAAAGTCAAAAGTGGACTTAGAGTTGACTTTATGGTCAAATTATCACTAAAAAGTCAATCATTGGTCAAAATTAGCTTTTTGCATAAAAAGTCATAAAGTAGTATCAATTTCACTTTTGCACTTTCAATTTTCATAAAACTCATAGTTTGACTCATTAATTGACCTTTTAGGGAGAAATCATTAAAGCGGTCAACTCTTCATCAAACTTTTTTAAAAAAAAATTGAAAACCCCTAAATCAACTCCTTTTCACCTTTATTTGAATTTTGCATCATCAATTTTACAAAAATAATCAAGAATCAGCTTTTCCCCAATTTGGGAATTTCAGTGACCGATTAGCCAAAATTCAAAATTCATTGTTTTCGTAGGCATTTTCTAGGTTTGTGTTTTTCACGACATTTGATCTGAGGAACATTATTGATCATAATGTCCAGCTAATTTCGCCAATTTCAAGTTTAAGCATTGCAATCATAGCTCAAGTGTGGGTTTAAGCATTATGGTCAACCCGATTTGACCAAAGTTAAACAGTTCGAAAATGACAACAAGGGTCCGACTAGCCATGGCCAGCGCCTCCTCTCACCCCCACTTCAAGAAAAATTCCAAAATTCCAAAAATCGCCCTTTAAATGGAAAATTACCAAAATGCCCATTCATTATTATTAATCATAAAATGGTCCAACGTTAGTCGTTCCTTGGCCATCTACGATAACATGGCATCATTCCATGTCACCTTAAATGAGCCAATCATATCCTTTCTTGTTCACCAAGTGGAAGTCCCCTTCCCGGTCTATTTCCGATTGTTGCTTGGAAACAAGGTAGATTTTCTTATTTTAGTCTCAAATTTATATGAATTGTCCTAGGATGCTAGATGTTGAACATAGTGTAAAGTTGGAGTACAAACTTCAACCTATGTTCAAATTCCTAGCTAGGACATGAAGAAATTGGCCACTCGAACCAAAATCGGTTTATGAATTGAAATGGGTTAGGGTAAACTTTGAGAAATTTCATGTTTAAACCTCAAGTTTTCAATGTGGCCAAACCTAGCCTTGCATGTTTTAAGGACCATTCCCTATGTTATATGGTTAGTCTAGCCTAAATTTGCATGATTGGTTAGTTTATCTTAAAAATTTGGCCTAGAATGCTTGATTTGTGAAGTTATTTTTCTGGGTTTTGGAAATTTGCTTGCTTTCCAGTCATGTTCTATGTGGTGTTAAGCTTGATTTAGTTATTAGTTTGTGTTTAAATGGCCCTAAGTTAGTTGTATGATGTCTAGGGATGAAGGTTGTTGAAGGTGTTCTTCAATGTTCATATTTGAACTTTGAAGATAGCTTTAGTTTATAGGTTTGGGGGTTGAATAGGTTGAATATTCATTAGATATTCATAGACTAAGGTTGAATGTTCATAAACTTTTTCAGAAATTTTCAAGAAAACTCGGAGCCTAGCTAACCCCCTATCCTTTCTCCGATTTTTGTGATTTTTCGAGGCTCAAATTTGAGAAAAAAATCTGCATGAAAGTTGAAAATAAGATCTCAAGCTTTTCAATGGTACAAATTTCATAAAATGCCAACATCGTTTGGTCAGTTCAATGTCCTCTCCAATAGAATGATCAAACTTGGGTGTTTAATTCGTTTTCCTGGAGCCCGGCGTCGGTCAATTTTGTTTTAGAATTTTCGAATAGTTACGGGAGTTTTTTTAAAAAGGTAAAACACGAAAGATATTCAAAAGGTGCCAAATTAGAGATCCGGAAAATTTGGAGGCATGGGTGCAAAGTATAGAGGGTCAATTTTGTAAATTTTGGACAAGGCTGGGGACTGGTCATTCAATTTGATAGAATCTGACCTCTAGGGAAAAACTAGTGATTTTGACAAACTTCAAGGCATATTTTGAAAAATCTTAAAACATGAAAGTTTAAGATCACGTGCCAAGGAATCTCCTTGTAAATGCTCGTGTCATTTAAACTTCTTTTGCTATTTTCACGTATTTTCCAAAATCGGGTCAGCTGCTGAGAAATGTTGAAGTCGGGTCAATTTCGGGTTGATAGGGTCCGAATCTGGTCTAGTGGTCTCAATGAGAATTAAAGTGCACTTCAGAAGCTTTCCAATGACACCTTAATCGTCCAATGCGTAAATCATTAAGGCCTTCAATTGAATCAAAACATAATTACCAAGAATCAATAAAATTGGATTAGTGACCCAACTTGGTTTACTCAATTGTTTGTTGATTGTTTAAGGCTATTTAGCCTAAATGCATGTTTACTTGGCCTTTCACATATGATTTCTAGATGTATGATTAGGGTCGTGATGCATGTTAATCGGCAGGTAGTTTAGTGGTGACTAGTCTTAATGAGGGGTTAATGAGATCGGCTCATTGCATTGTGAATGCAAGTTGTGGGTCCATGGTTGTTAATCTTAATCAAATAATCCCTAGTTGATTAGGGGGTAACTTCGGTTTAATCGGATCGCACGTTAAGCAAAGGCCGCTCCCGAGGTCACTCAACTCTTGATTTAGTGAATTTTTCCAATTGGTTGACTTGTGTGAACGCATGGCCAAATGAATGATTGGTTAAAATCGACACCATGTGATGGTGACCATAAATAGAGATCCGAAGAGGCAGCGGCCGAGAAGAACCGATGATGGTAGAAGACCGATGTTCAATTAGGTCTCAATTTTTATAATTCTTTAGGCTAGTTTAGCTTAGATTAATTAATTAGTGAACTTAGGCTTTAGTTAGCTTAGGTTCTTGCTCAATAAAATCAATTAGACTTAGCCTCACCCTTTAATAAATGATTAGGATAGTCTAGGTTTCACTTCAATCAACTTATTAGATTTAGGCTTGCCTTGGTTTCAAGAAGCAAGCTTCTGAGGGATCATGTCTCGAGGCTCAATAACAATGACATGTATATTCTTTGTCCGACTTGTATCGGGTTTTCTTTTCTCGTGCTTAGATAGACGCTTTAAATTGCTTGAGTGCTTACTTACTGCTCAGTCATTTCAATACCTTGATTGTTAGTCGCTTTCCTAGAATACGATAGGATTATCTTAGAACACAATGAACCCTACAAAAACATTTGCATGCTCACCGTCTCACTGGCTCTCAGCAATGCCAACTTAATCGTGGTTATTCAGTCTGGGGAAGTAATAGAATCCGGTTCTCGCGACAAACTGATAGAAAATGAGCATGGTCCGTATTCCACAATGGTCCAGCTTCAGAGAAGTAGTGGAAGGGATGGAACCGTGCCATCTTCTCAAGGAGTCGATTTCAAGAAACCTGCTTTCATAAGAAAGACCACTTTACTCGATGAATTGAACAACGATCCTCCAATAAGAAGTCCAGAAAGCAAACTAAACACAGGTCCAGAAGATCATGGCGAACCGTCGTCTTTTTGGAGCATGGTGAGTTTGACCGTACCTGAATAGAAGTCAACGGTATTTGGGTGTCATGGTGCCATCTTTTATGGGTTTGTTCAGCCATTGCACTCCTTTTGCTTTGGCGCACTTCTCTCGGTTTATGTCGTTGAAGATCACCACATGATTAGGTCTCAAACAAGAGTATATTGCCTCACTTTCTTGGCGTTAGCAATGTTCGCTTTCGTAACCAATGTGATTCAGCATTATTTCTCTGTAGTCATGGGAGAGAATTGGACAAAAAAATTAAGAGAGGCTTTTTTTGATAAAATCCTGAAGTTCAAGGTAGAATGGTTTGATCAAGATGACAACAACAGCGGAGCTCTATGTTCAAGATTGGCTACGGATGCAGCGATGGTAAGAAATCTGGTCGGTGATCGACTAGCCTTTTTCCCTCGAGCCATCTCAGCAGCAACTTTACCTGTGATTGTGGACCTCTTATTGTCTTGGAGACTTGCACCTGTAGCGACCGCTTTGCAGCCACTAGTCATCGGAGCTTTATACATTAGGATGACAATGATGAAGAGCATGTCCAAGAAAATTCTGAAAGCACAGAACCAGAGCAGTGAATTTGCGAGTGAAGCAGTTGCGAACCAGTCATTACTGCGTTTGACTCCGAGCAAAAGATTTTGAACCTTTACAAGAACACACAGACAGGCCCCAGGGAAGTGAGCCAGAAACAGTCTTGGTTTGCAGGAGGCAGGTTGTTCATTGCGCAATTCCTGACGACCGTGAATTCCGAGCTGATTTTCTGGTATGACGGTAGACTTCTGTACCATGGAGATATCGCATACAAGCACATATTTCAGACATTCTTCATTTTGATCTCGACGGGTCGAATAATGGCTGAGACAGGAAGCATGATGGCGGTGGATTTCTTCTATCCAACAAGACCCCAGCACAAGATTCTAAAGGACATGAGCCTTCACATTGGTGCCAGAAAGATTGTTGCCTTGGTCGGTGAAAGTGGATTAGGAAAATCCACCATCGCAAGGCTAATTGAGAGATTCCATGACCCAACCCAACACATGGGACTGTTGAAGTTGATGGAACAGACATCAGGAGTTACAACCCTAAAGGATTAAGGTCGCATATCGCTTTGGTGAGCCAAAAGCCGACTATCTTCGCAGCAACAATCCATGAGAATATCAGGTATGGAAGAGAAAATGCAACTGAATCTGAAGTAATTGCAGCAGCAACTCTTGCAAATGCCCATGAATTCATAAGGTGTGTTGATCAGTTCTGTTTTGCCCATTTGTATTCTTGATTATGCTGTTTAAACAACTGATAAATATTTTATTGACTTGTTCAATGGAAGACGGATACGCGACGTATTGTGGAGAGAGAGGGGTGCAACTCTCTGGGGGACAAAGGCAGAGATTAGCACTCATGAGAGCAATCTTAAATGACCCGATCATACTACTCTTGGATGAGGCGACGAGTGCATTGGACAGCGAATCAGAGAGACTAATCCAGGAAGCGCTAGAGAAAACCATGACGTGCAGGACCTGTGTGGTTGTGGCTCACCCGCCTATCCAGCATCCAAAGGTCAGATAAAATATATGTAATTGACAAGGGGAGGATTGTCCAAGGGGGGTCTCACTCGGAGCTACTCACAGAAGGAGAAAATGGGCTCTACTTTTCTCTTGTCAAAGTCCAACGGCTAGCTGCAATGACATGAGTTAGGTCTTTGAAAATCAAGAAAACGAACAGTTTAAACTGAAAGATCTGCCCCTATAAGATGCAAAAGTATTTTTGCCTGAGTCATAAGCAACATCAGTACTTACAAGTATGAGCAGAGTAGGACCTATTCTATCTCTTAGATATGGATATAGATGATTTTCATTGACAATGATAGGATGCAGTTATCATCAGATTATGTTCAACCACAATGCCTCCTTCAATATATCAAGTATTTTGCAAAATTATATCCAGCTATTCATTGTTCCTCAAGCAAAATTGTCAAGTATTTGGAAATTCTCAAGAGAAGTATCAATTATCATACTTTAAGAAGAGGTTTCTGAAGTACAGTCATGACTCGTGGCAACAAAATTTTACAGAAGAATATGCAACACAGGTACAGTCAATTCAGAAGCAGTTGTATCAGTACCTCTAATTTTCTTCATGAGGTTGATCCAGAGTCCCAGAGAACCTGTTCATCTATCATGCTTAACTCCTCATCATCTAGTCGTTTCCAAGTGCTGATCCTCTCAACCCCTGTCCAGTCCTTGTGACTCTTCCCAATTTCTGCTGTAATGACCCTAGCTCTTCTCAGCCACCCGGCCTTACCATACCCATGGTATCCACAGCCTCCACCGTAGCAAACCCATATACCGTCAATGTTCCCACAGAAGTCATTTGTATGATCATGGCCTACGAAAAAGGCTTTCACGTCTCCCATTGAAAGAAATGTCTTTAGAACCCCTGAGTTGATAGACGAACAAGCGACAGCCTCCTGGAACTGGCCCACAATCTTTTGGTAATAGAGCTGCCGTACCTCTGGGATTGGAATGTGGAAAAATGCAAGAGCTGGGGATGAAGCGTCAGTCTCCTCCAGTCGTCCACCCTGTTAGTGTTTAATCTGCAACATATTAATAAAATCTAAATCTAGGGTAATTCATTCGTTGACGCTTGGATAACACAAGAACTGATGACAGTACGTAGGTGTGCTTTTCTTTTTTTTGCTAATGAAGAGCCAAAATGCAGATTGAGTTCTGATCTCACCTTATTGAATGTGGTGATATTACAAGGGCATCTTTTAAGCTTGCTAACGAAGCAAAATTTGTAACGGAACTGTCTAATATCAGACGTGTAAAACAAACCCATTCCTTAGATAAACAGAATAGGAATCGACCAAATAGATTTACCATTGCGGGCTTCAAGAAGTAGGTAACTACATGATCCGAATGTTAAAAAAAAAAGGAATATTATAACACAATAAGACTGGATTATTTGCATTATATACCAAAAACTATTTACCAGAGTTCTTGAATTACCAAATAAAGTTGCTGCTCGACTTTAAAGATAAAATCACATGATTTCAAACTAAATTGACAATTTGTAAAATAAACATGCATTGAGAGCATAAGTGTTATTCTGTGTACCCGGAGTTTCTCAGACAATCCAACTAGCCACCGCAGTTGTGATTCCTTAATCCAACCGTAAGTTCGTATTCCTTGAACAACTGCCCTATCTCCACTATCAAGAAAGAAAAGATTAAGGATGCTGCTATTTGCCCACTTGGAACCAGGAGGACCATGCACGCCCAGATGGTAGTTTCCGTACCCATCAATGTCCGAGGTAGCTAGATCATCATGAGATGGATTAATCTGCGAGACTGAGTAATCCATTAGAGATATAAAAGACATCAGTTCTTCTCGATCCATTGTAGATTCTTGATCATGATTTCCTAGCACTGCTGCCCATGGAAGCTTAGATTCCACTGCTGGAAGAAAGGCTCCAAACAAAGATTCAGCAGCATCAGAAGTGCTTGGGCCAAAAATATTATCACCTACACAATAGAACATAACCAGCTAAGTCATTAACAGCACAAGGAGGGATCATGTACTATATATAAACCTGGCACCATGAAGTGGAGATAAAGTTTCACAGCATTAGCAAATGAATAATAACCACCACTTTAATTAAGAAGATACACTTCACAACTTTCGACTGCCTACCCGAAATAAAAGCATGCATCGTTTCGTCTGCTAGCTAGTCCATAGCAGACCATAGGTAGGAACTACGTTTAGTTTTGTCACACTGTGGATTCACGGCTATAAATTAATTTAACTTTTGGTTGGAGCCACTCTACCTACTGATTAAATTTTGAAAGGTTAGATTCCGACATTGTTGTCATTCATTCATCCACATATTTGGAAGAAGATGTTGTAAAATCATCTAAAAGAAGGTAGAAGCAACCATTTTTGCAAACCTTCGACTGACTGTTACAAACCCAAGACGCACTTGCGTGAACACGATCCAGACGTTGTATTCAAATATGCAAACCCATTATACATGAGAAACACTTAATCGAACCAAAATGCTGCTTATGGAGGTGGATGCTGTAAGATCAAAAATCACCCTGGGGCAAGAATTGCTTTCTCGCCGTCTAAAATTATATTACAAATCATTAACATAATGTTTCTTTTCTGTTTTTGGTAAGCAAGCAAGCTTTATTGACTTCATTTAAATGGATACATATTATTCTATTTGCATCTCATTCACTCAGAAAAATAAACAAAACAATGCATATATCATTACCAATGTGTTCACCAAATTATAAAGCAGGCGTCTCAGCAGTCCCTAAAGTTGCATGATACCACAGAGAACAATATGAACAATACGGATCATTAACATAACCTGGTCTTTAATGTAAAAGACCCATCTGCTTTGTTGAAGCATATTAGGTCATCGTGATAACTAATAGCATATCAATGTCTGCCACACTAAATAAAAAGCAAAGCCTAGGATATATCAAGTATAGACAAAATCCAACACGAGATGCAATCTACATTCTCTTGAAAGGGAACATTCACTTGGGAGAAAAAATGGGAGAAAAAATGGGCTAGCAAAACCTGAAGCTTGGAAACTAATATAAGACCACGCAGACTTTCCTGGAAGTATTAATTAAACAAAGCGAACAGAGGGCAAAGTGCCTTTGTGCTCAATAAACCACTAATCCAAAGCTTATGTTATGAAGAGAATATAACACAACCTTTTCACAAAAATCTTTAACCACCACTCAATCCAAGTTGGAAAATGGTCGTAGATCGTAAAAGAGAAGTACAAAAGGGTCTAATGCAATGAAAAGAGATGGTAGTTCATTGTCCAGACAATTCGAGGTACCGAGGTAATAGTGAAGAAGTGGGAACAGAATTTCCAAGTAAATGAATCTGTCACGTTCAGTACCTAACATATGCATCCTTTGGACTCGAATATGAAATAACTACGAAGTTTCCATATAGAAACCCCAACTCCAGATCAGAAGCTTGCCATCCTTAGAAGTCTACAAGAGCATCAAATCAGGAGAATTTTGTTTACTATGAGAATCGCCTGTGAAATTTGCACCTACCCTTTGCGATTAACTACATAAGGTGACAATTCCTCTTTAGCAGACACATATGCTTTATATGAATGTGTTAATGGGACTCAACGGAAAGAAAAAGTCATAAAGGGATACGAGCATGCTTCCACTTCTCTGATGACATGCCAGTTTCATGTTACATTTATAGACTATAACTGTTTTATCTTTACCATAAGAGTATCATTCCTAAGAGAAAGATATTCCAACATCGCTTTAAGCTTCACAAGCGATCGAAGCATAAATGCGGATGCTGTGGAAACTCCTGACTATAAATACCAACTCCATAAACAGAATAACTAGTACCAACTCATCTGGCAACATTACTAGAGCAATTCCTCCCTCTGCCCGTTTTCATCCATCAAAAAGACAATCTTGGAAACAGACATAAGAAAAGATAAAACAATGACGGTGAAGTCAACATTGAAGTACCCGTGAAGGCAATGAAATCAGGCTTTTCAGATTCAATCATCCGTTTGACGAAGCGGGTCGTGTTGAGATCAGAGCACCCTCCGAACTCAGACGCCAACACGTCTCTGCACCGAGTCATAGCCCCATTTGCATAGTGCATATCGGCCACCTTGAAGAATGCCCACACGAGATTCGCGATCAAACCCAAGAAAACCCAAAAGGCAAGAACCCACGCTGGAAGTAGCTGAGAAGAAGCAAACCTGCAAGATCTTGAAGGTGCCATCGGAGCGAAATCGGAGGGGAAGAAGGGGGTTTCTCTTGACGTGGAGCTTCTCGTGGCCGAGCGAGAGCTTGTGGAGGATCGAGGAGTGGACGAGGTAGAGAATGGCATAGATGGAGGCCAAGTAGAGAATGGATTGTTTCCATTTGGAATCTGCCATCTCGATCTCCTCGCTCGTTTGATAACAACACTTCCAACTCTTTTTGGTAGCTTTTAGATTCAACTTCAAGAACAAGATCCGGCAAGGCAATCAATAATAAGCTGCAGATTGTTCCTTTTTTTGTGCTGCTTAGTTACACAGTTCAGCTTTCAGTGGGGGACGGGAAGGGGGGATTTTTGCTGTCGAAGGGTCAGTGCACATTTTTGTCTTTCTCGTTTTATATAAGTGGAAGGAGGGGGGAATTTTAGTTTTCATTGATTTCGCGAAAATAACAAGAGAACGTGTCAATAAAAAACAAAGATATTCAAAAATGGCGAAAATGATTTTTTTTTAGTAGAAATCATTTTTCGTGGAGACTAATTTCTTTTTCTCTCTTGATCTACATGTTTTGATTTTTAAATTATTTTTTTAGTTCTTTTATTTTATTTGTTTTCTTCTTTTCTTTCTCTTTCTTCTTTTTTTCTTCCTCCTCGATCGTTGATCCTCAGCAAGGGTCGGCAGCCCGGCGACCGGCCACAAATGTGGTCCGCCATGCCTAGAGCTGGCCTATGGTCGTCACCAACTAGTTGCAGCGGAGAAAGGAGGAAGAAGAAAAGAGAAAAGAGAAAAATAAAGAATAATTAAAAAATTGAATTAAAAAATAAAAAATAAAAAATGAAAAGGAGTACATGAAGGAAAATCAAATCCGATTTCACATACTAAACGGTGGAAAATACTTTCCAGAAATATCACATTTTTCACAAAACGAACGAAGCTTTGAGACACTATCCACTTTTGTGCACACACGTCGAACCTCCTTCCTAATTTAAAATCACTCAAAAATCATCCACAGTATTAGAATCCATTTGTTTACACTAAAATTTAACTAGGTGATCGGCTTGAGTAGACACGTGGTCGAGTTTTAATGTTATTTACACATTTGCCATTTTCCTTTTAAATTTACCCGTTTCATTGTTCAAATTCCATTCATAATAAAACCCACTTAACCTAACCAAATTGAACCGAAGCTCAACCACTCTCCACTGGCATCATCCATGACCGCCGCTTTGTCACTGCTGCGGCCTTGAGCAGAGCAACCAACTCGTTGCGCGATAGCCTCTCCCATCTGCGCTCTCAACTCCCTTCTTGCGCACCTCCTCTCTCGCATTTCGGCGAGCTCAATGGTGGACTTGGTCATGCTATACTCCTAATTCAGTGGAGACCTGCCACGGCGTCGAGCTCAACCCAAATGCGTGGAAGACGTCGGCAGAGGTTCTATGGAGAAGACAGAGAGACTCGAGGCCTAAATTGGAGATCGTCTGCAACGATATTGAGGGGTGTGGGCAGCTGAGGAGGTGGCGTTGTCAGTTCAGGATGAGCATGGTCCGCAGCTTGGCAGGGAGAGAGAAGTGGCGGGGTGATGGATAAAAAATTAAGATAAGATAGAGGAGTGCCAAAGTTGGAGAATGATTTTCGTAATTATTCAAAGAAAAATTCTTCCAACAATAGGTTCCAAACCTCTATTTGTAGAACACTCATAATTTTCCTCTAGAATTGTACGTAGATACATATTTTGATTAAAACCTGTCTCTATTACGGTTTTTAAATTACAAAGAAATACCCATATTTTTAGTAAACTTGAGGCACTAGTGCAAAGACTAAGGATGGGTTTGATTCAGCTTTACAAATGCTGAAAGCTCATTGTTAATCTCTCCAGTATTCTCAAGGCCAAAATTTAACTGAAAGCTGCTTGCCAAACACCCTAGTATTTCCTCAAGGAGATTTGGAGACTGAAAACTCATTGGGAATGCTGAATCAAGTCTAGCCTAAGACTACTTGAAATTCATGAAACACTCTGTAAATCCCATGAATTAAGCCTAGCCTCTTGGTCTCTGTAAGTGACACTAGATGCAAATAGTTTGTACATGATATGTGAGATTTTGATATGTGAACTTTGGCAACTAACCTGAAAATATCGAATGCCCAACTACTACATCAACCCTAGGAAGTTAAATACTCGTACTTTTATAAACGATGGATTTATGCACGTAGAAATTGCATACCTTTACTTTTCATATGGAAATAACTCGAATTTTAATTTAATAATGAAATATTCCTCAGTCACTTAATTATGTAATAGGTCAATTGTTACTTATCACCGAAAATATGATGATATTATACAAGTAAACACAAAATATTTAGGGATTCTTCATTTAATAACAATATTAGTAGTAAAGTACAATTACTAAATGCAATTAACTTTTCAAGCACTTTCAAATTACATGGTCCTAGTACGATGCAAATTTAGATAATGTAAAGTCATAACAACATCGCCAAATGATCGGAAACTCCATTTATAGATAATACACAAGCACCTAATGATACATTTACTTTTGATTTTTGACTTCTACTTTGGTCGTAGCAATATTGATTTGACTATTTTTTGTTTTGTACTGGACATTCGCATGTTTAAATTATATAGCTATCAACAGTTAAAGTAATTAGAGTTATATTTTCATAATTTTTAAATTTATTTTGACGAGAAAATCATAATCTTTAGAAAGTGCCCCACACATAGGCTCTAATGCTTTTGATTTTCTTTTCTTCTCCAAATGAAATTCCTGCTATCTTTGCTCTGCTACTTTGAAATTTTGAAGCAGTTTGAAACATTTTTCTTACGAATCTAATTTTGAAATTTCAGGTGTGTTTATTTTGAGAGAAAATTCAAGATAAAAGAAAATATTTTCCTAAAAATCATTTTTTTGAAAAATGTTTTGCCCCTTTTCAGGTTGAGGAATTCATTATCCTAATTTTAAGTATGCACATTTTGTTTAACAGTAAATGGTTTTCCACTAACTGATAATTTTTAGCAAACCAAACGCATGAAGGTTCAGAAAACTAAATTAATGAAAAATCCTTTTACTCAAACAAATACACCATGGAATGCAATTCTTAATGACATGTTTAAAAAGAAAAACTGAGACATTTTTTATTTGTTTAAGTGAGAACTATCTTCGTAATCGGTGTATTGTTTTCACATGTACATATATACGATACCATCCGTGGGCTAGAGAATCATCTAAAATTAGGTATAACCGTGTAGGGATTATTTGAGGAAATGGACATGTACTTGCTAATGGGCTGCTATGTGATTCTTCATTAATATAGACTTGGATTTGTTAGTGGGTTCAAATGGAGGTTTGATTGTTGTTGGTTTAAATCTGAAAGAGTTCAATCTCTTGCTTGAGCCCATATAAATTGACTAGTAATCCAACTTACCAGGAGTGAATGGAATATCAACCGTGGGGTGTAATGAAAACCACGAATTCTATGTTGTCTTTTCTGAATTCCTCTGCGTATATGAATTGTCACCCAATTTGTGACCCATAATCGTATTTTTATAGTGTAGACTTAGGTTAAAATCACGGGCTTCGGCATTTTAACTTTAATGGACCGTGACTCCAAGGCCTTTTCTGATCAGATTTCAACGGGCTGAATTAACCTCAGATTAGGCCAATTTAAGGCCTCAAGCATCTGATTTTCGGCCTCTTGTGGGTTTCCCTGACAACGGGCTTGATCACTTTAATGGGTTAAACCCATATTGATTAAAGCTCATAACCCTGTTCATTTACCTCGTAATTTCCGGCCGCTACCCCCTATGCCTTGGCCGAATTTGCTTATGTAATGCGTGCCAAGTCCATGCGACTGATTCCGGTCCATTCGCCACAGTTGGTCCGATTTGAATGCAATGCATGAATGTTCCTAAAACTATATGATAAATGCAAATTGATTAATATTTTTGTTTAGGGGCCGGGGTCGGTCCCTAATTTTTATGTAATAAAGTCCTAAATGACAAGCCAAAATTTAGGTGTCAACACGCGTGTCTCAACAAAGAGTCTAAGGAGGTATTAGTTGATTTAGGCACAAGAGTAATCGCAACTGCATTCATTTTCTTAATACACTTGAATGAATTCATAATTCAACTGTAGCTTCCCTTCTTCATAACAGACCAAGCAGAAGTGTAAAATGAAGCGGATAAACCATCGGACCCTGGGCCATATCTCCATTCATGAGCCAAAGAGCCTCTTTAATCTCCTCATGAGTTACTAGTTGAACGATGACGAAGACCAACTTGTTTATGTAAAACATCATCCAACTCTATTCTCCTTTTTAAAAGATATAATATACAACTGTTACCATCTTAGTAGAGCACAAGACATTTAATGAATTATTGTTATAAAAGTTTGAAATTGAGAAACCGTTGGATTTACTTTAGGTAAAGTTAAAAGTATCAAGGCAACCAAGATCTACGGTTCAAACTGACGAAAGACTACCGCTCGTGATTCCATGCTTACGTACTTGGTACGTAAGTCCATGAGCAGACTACAAGTATATTTAGCATTACTAAAGTTCGAAACCGAAGAACAAATTCAGATTTGCTTTAGGTGCGATACTCTTTTCCGCGAAAAAGCACACCGGCGCAATAGGCAATTCAAACGATGGAAAAGTACTGCATGTACGGACATATGTACCCGGGCCCAGCCAATTTAGCACAAAAGTCTCCAACGAGTGTAGATAGGCAAAGAAAAGACAAGAACGATTACGCCTTGCGCTGATTACACCGAATGGAGACCTAATAGTGCAAAGACCATCATGTTGAAACACAGGGAAGTCAATGCGGATTGAGGCTGAAGTTGAACGAGGAAGCATTCACATTTCACGCACGAGGTCCAGTCACACCATACACAACCTCAAAGAAGTTGCTAGCACTGTCCTTGAACCAGACCAATTTCGAGGAAATTAACGTAAACTGATGTTATCATTCGCAAACCCCACGTGGAAACGCGGCCACCGCCGACCATATCGATCCAAAACTTCTTCGTTTCATACTTCGCGACCTGACTTTCCGAGTCAATCCAAGTTCCCTCGTGAGGACGTCAGCTTTTGTGCGCTTTCTTTCTCCTGTCAGCTTTCATGGATTGAATGATGGGGTCATCCACAAGGAGGGAAAAAGTATAAAACAATACAAAAGTGAATTCTGTATTCTTCGAAGCTGTTGATTTCTTCCCTTGGATCGTTAGCGTAGGTTAAGGTTAACCTCACCAAAGAGAGGACGGCCGAAACCTTCAAGTTGGGGCCTCCACTGCTTGTCTTCATCCTATAGAGCGGACTGCATGAATGCGAATCTTATTTTAACGTGTTGGTATCCACATGCTCAACTTTCCCTCAATTCCCTCTCTACCTTTGTCTTCTCGAAAGAGAAGGAATACAAAGGATACTTACGGGGACTTTCACCCTTGGGGGTCCTCCTTTGGTTCTCCTTGAGTATTTGAAAGACTTGCTTAGGTTCATTGTGCGCTTTCTTTCTCCTATCAGCTTTCATGGATTGGGTCATCCACAAAGAGGGAAAAAGTATAAAACAATACAAAAGTGAATTATTTATTCTTTGAAGCTGTTGATTTTTTTTGGCCGGTGGTGCGCCTTTCGGGTATTAGTACAAGAACTGTTCCAAAATCGGTTGTGGTAGATGGACTGGTCTTCATGTTTTGCATTTTGACGACGCACCTTATTAATCATTTCAAACGTCGTCCTTGCGGTTGTGGTGATGTTTTTGGCTCGTTTTGGGTTTGATCAGTCCGGAGTGCGGATCTTCCGGGACACGCCTGGTCTGGCCCTTGACATTTTCAGACACGTTTAAGAAATATGGACCCAGCTTTCTTAATCATGACAAGACACAACCTTGTTATCGACCGTTGAGTTCACATGATCCAACATAATGGGAGAATTACCAAAATAGTCTTGAATTTATTGTGTGAATGCCATAAACTTTTCAATTTGCCCAATTTAATCCTAAATCTTTTGACGATTTGTCAATGTAGTCCTTCCGGACAATTTTGACCGACAATTGTTGATGTAGACTCTGCCCGTTCTACATGACACAATCAGTGCTAATGCGAACACCTTTTGTAAAATTTAAAACTTTTATGAATTTTTTTCCTTTTTTTTTTTGAAGTCCAACGATGGGCGTGAAGTCCTCGCCGGCCCCGGCGATTGTTGGAAGGCCCACATTGGCAAATCGTCAAAAGGTTTATGACTAAATTGGTTAAATTAATAAGTTTAGAACTAAATTGGCATCCGTACAATAAGTTTAATACTTTCTTGATAATTTTCTTCTAACATAATATACCTTGTCTAATTTAGTCGCCGTCAAACAATCTGACCCACTTGCGCTATAGTTACGGACTCTCACTTCATTCATGCTGGGATTCTACGAGTTCGTGGTTGCAAGCGTCTGGCTTGTTGCACTCGCTATGGGCCTCTCCACTTCCAGGATCCCATCTATCTTCACCTGCCATCAAGCATTCGAGCTCCTTAGTAGGGTAGCTCACTCCTTTTCTGTACGCAACCTAAACCACCTTGACGACAAAGAACCTCGGAGCAAGGTCCTTTGATAAGTATTATATGGATCATCTATTACAACGAGACTTGTTTTAGAGTATTTCCTTTCGCTGAAAATGGAAACACTTATTCTACGAGTCCGGCGAAGAACGTAGATATTTTTTTTTGGTCGAAATGAACGTAGATATTGAACATGCCAAAAGAGTAAATGAAACCCACGTTGTACCTGGTCACATTAACTAAATCGCCACAATAGCTCCTCTCTTTATCCAATTTCCTTTTATTATGTTTAATTAATTACTTCTTAGGGCGATCACCGGTCCAAGGTAGACCCTAGAACTAGATTGGATTGATCCTACTCGTTTGGTTCTGGTCTAGTTTTCAATTTTGGGTGCGGAATTGGACCGGACCATACCAGAGAACCGGACTGAGAAACATTCTTTTTATTTTCTAATTCCTCTATATATCTAATGAGTGAATGTATTTTTAATCACTTCTTTTTTAAGATATAGATGGTCTTAAATCATTGATAAATAATATTTAAGAGTTGAAGTGGAAAGAATATATGTGGCAAGGTTCTTTGTTAATTGTTTTAGTCAAATGAATAGTATTTTTAACATAAAACTACTGTTAAGTGATTAACTATGTTTATTGTTGTTTTTTTCTTCTTTCAAGTAGTTAGAATTTGGAGCAATCTTGTATGGATGGATGAATAATGAAATTCTATAATTCATGTTTTATGTTACGTATTTTGAAATTTTTATTGTTAATTTTATTTTAGGCATTCATCTTTATGAATTGTTGCTTTTGGCAGATAAGATTTATGTTGTTGCTTTTTTTTTCATTTTGCTTGACTGAGGGATGAGTGGGACACTACCCAATTGCTTTATATTTCTATTTGTTTTGTACTGTGCTTGTCACCATTTTGTTGCTCTACTAATTTTCTTTAACTTATATTTGTTTCAGTTGTAAATAATGGGCTATTTTATTAAAGTTTGTCATTTCAAGGAATAAAAAAATGAAACAAAAAAAAAACAGAATTGGCAGATCCCTGGGTACACCTGAGAACCAGATCGGACAGATAGGGTTGGTTCCAAAATTTACAAGGTAGGTTTTAAGTTTCAAAAACTAGGAACTGGTTCCGATAGAGAAGATTCCACTTGGAAGCTACCTATCCTAGAAGGGGAAAAGTACAAAAAAATTCCTAAACATATTGCATTAATGTCAATTTAGTGCTAAATCTTTTAATTGGACCAATTTAGTCATAAACATTTTGCATTTGTGCCAATTGAGTCCACTCAACCAATTTTGGCCAGAAATTGCCAACATGGACATCGATCATCCTATGTAGGCATGGCCGGCACAAGCGTGGACATTGTTTTAATAATATTTTATGATTTTATGATTTTTTCTTTTTCTCCCTTTACTTTGTTTTTTGGGGCTTAGGGATGGCAACCCTCGCCGGCACTTGGCGAGGGCTACAACACCCTCGTTATCTACTAGGCAAAGGTTCACGACCCTCGATCATAGTTGGGCGAGGGCTGCGACCCTTGCTAGATTTTAGTGAGGGCAGCAAGCCCTCGCCTAGTGCCAGCAAGGAATGCCGGCCCTTGCCTGTGGCCGGCGAAGGTCGACTGGTGACCCTTGCTAACCCTTACCCCCCCAAAAAAGTAAAGAAATAAAGGAAAAAAAATCATAAAATATTTTAAAATATTATTTAAAAATATCCACGTCAGCATTTGCTGCGCCACGTAGGACGGCCAATGTCCATGTTAGCACTTTTCGATCAAAATTGGTCGGATGGACTCGATTGGCACAAATGCAAAATGTTTATGACTAAATTGGTTCAATGAAAAAGTTTATGACTGAATTGATATCAATGCAATATGTTCAGGACCTTTTTGGTACTTTTACCATTTGCCCATAGTTACTTCTTTTGGCCCATAAAATTCATCGTATTACTTGAATCTTTTCACTTTTAGTAGACTTTTTCTTGGTGGAAAATTTAGATAAAGACTTCTAGAATGTCCATGTTAATTTTCACTTTTAGTCAAAAGAATTATTACCTTGCATCATTATGATGGTATTTGCCTGTGACTTATTTACTTCATTTGAATTATTTTCCCAGATGAGTTTTTTTCGATGATTTGGATTGATATTGACTTTACATAAATCGGTAGTTCCCTTTCTCCATCATGGGTTGAGATTTCTGTCTTTTCTTCTAGAAATCTCTATTTTGGTTCGCTTTGTTACCACACATTTATGTCTACTACCAATTGGTGTCAGAGCTAACTTCAAGAGAAAATATAATTCTGATGGATCTATCCAAGCTTTTAAGGCTAGATTAGCAGCCAACGGGTATAGACAAAAAAAAAGGAATAAATTATGGTATTACATATGCTTTTGTCGTATAAAATCTATTTGTATTCTTTTTGCTTTAGCATCCATTTATGATCTTTACGTTTATCAAATGGATGTCAAAATTGCTTTTTTAAATGGAGATTTAGATGAGGAAATTTTGCATGGAACAACCTGAGGGTTTTGTTCTTCCTAAAAATGAAAGGAGAGTATGTAAATTGATTAAATCTCTTTAAGGGCTTAAACAAACTCCTAAGTAGCGGCATAAAAAATTGATTCAATCATATTGTTTAATGGTTTCAAGCATAATAGTGCTGATATGTGTATTTATTTTAAATTCACTAAAGACTGTGGTGTCTTAGTTTGCTTATACGTTAATGATACAATTATTTTTGGAACTAATAAGATTGGAATAATTGAGACTAAGAAGTATCTAACTTCCATATTTAAAAATGAAAGATTTACGTAAAGTATCTTGGGTATTAAAGTTAAAAAAACATAGTGGGGTTATTCTTCTAGCCAAAGTCATTACGTTGAAAAAATATTAAATAAATTTACACATCTTGGTTTCAAAGAAATGAGTACTCCATTTGATTCAAGTATTAAATAAAATTATAATATTGGTAAAGCAGTAGCATAACTTGAATTTGCGAGTGCTATAAGGTTGTTAATGTATGCAATGCATTGTACTAGACCTGATATTGTTTTTTCGGTGTGTAAGTTGAGTAGATATACTAGTAATCCAATTATAGAACATTGGAACATTGTTACCTTAAGAGAACTAAAAATTTGGGATTGTTATACAATGATTTTCTGGCCGTATTAGAATGATATACCAATGCTAGTTGGATTACAAGTGTGGGAGATAAATAATCCACTTCTGGATGGATTTTCACATTAGATGTACATTTTGTATTTTGGGCGAGCAAGAAACAAACATGTATATCTCACTCAACAATAAAAATCTGAATTCATTGCTTTAGCAACAATTGGGGAAGAGGCTGAATGGATTAGAAATTTGTTGTTGGACATCAAGTTGTGGTCTAGTCCTATGCCTCCTACTTCTATCCATTGTGATAGTCAGGCTACTTTGGCAAGAGCCTATAGTAGCACTTCTAATGGCAAGACTAGATATAACAGTTCAAGACATGAGCATGTGAGACAATTGATTCAAGATAGTATCATAACAATTGTCTATGTGAGGTCAAGCTAGAATCTGGCTAATCCCTTTACAAAGGCTCTGTCAAGAGATGTGGTAAAAATGACCTTAAAAGAAATGGGGCTAAAACCTTTTGACAAAAATCACAAGTGGTAACCCAACCAAATACTACTATATTCCTAGTTATAAGGTTGAATGGGTTTTAAGTTATTGAAAGTAATTGTTTGATACTGACATTAGCCTAGACATGAGAAGTCAATATCATCTGTTACGTTTTGTAGGCTGAGTACAAATTAGTAATTTTTTTTTATTAGTAATAGAAACACATCACCTATATAAGCTTAAAAGTGGTGCCGCTTCTTATGAAACTTATGGTTACTGTCTTGAGAGCTCATGAAATAGGTACAAGGACAAGGCCATAATAGTGCTATGTAAATTATAGAACTTCTCGATGAAATAAGAAGTTAGTATATGTGCGGTATGTCTAATTCTATTATTAAAGTAGCAAGTTCAAAGCTACAACTACTTGCAACTTTTATAGAATTTTGAGATACTTGCACTAAATAAAGGTTTAGCTTGAAAGAGACCTTTATATATGTATATTAATCTTATGGAAATTTTGGCTATATATTTTTAATTTCTTTTTATAGAAAACTTTGTTTTACAAACAAAGTGGGGGATTGTTGGTAGTTTGTTTGTAAAACAAACTTAGGAGTGCCTTGTCCCACATAGAACAAATGAGAGTGTGTTGGCCAATATATAAGCATGAAAGTCTTCTATTCTTAAAAATGAAGACGATTGGTTTAGTGAGCTGGACCCTACAATACTCGTGTGCGAGTGCATGATTATTAAGTGCACTTAGTACTTAAATGGATTAGATTTGGCACTAATCAATTATTATTATTATTTTACTAAATTTCGAATTAATAATTATAAAATAACCTATGTGTCCTATCGAAATAGTGTGATTGTTTACAA
>BCNH02000003.1:12962548-12974545 GCA_001662345.2 Metrosideros polymorpha var. glaberrima
GCCATTTATGTCTCAATCTTATTACTTCTCGTTTTCCTTTATAAAAAAACAAAGACAGTCATTGTTTCAATTGTTTTCCTTTGAGAGTTTCTTGAGAAATACCAGAATTGCTATCTAGTTTCTTGCTTGAGACTTTGTTGTACCGGGAGGATTTTGCCCAAGTATATCAGAAGTATCAAAACTTGTGTACGGAGATCACTTTAGTGCCAAAACTTTTCACCTGTTCACTTAAGTGCCAACGACGAGAAATTCTGGCCAAGAAATTATGTGGAAGTTTTAATTAAAAAATTTATACTTCAATTTTTCTTCTTTTGTTTTCAATTTTTTTTAATTTCTTCTTCTTCTTTAAAATAAGCTAAAAAAAGGAGAGGGCTTCACAGGTTGAACAATCGCAAGGACTATGCACCACCATCGTTGACAATGGCCGACGAGATGGAGGATGGCCGACGGGGGTCGCCAAGCCCTAGGCCCTCACCTAGATCTTGGCAAGGATCGCAACCCTCACCCAAGCTTGGGTGAAGGCATGTAGGCCCTCGCCTATGACAATGGGGTCGCCGGCCACTGGTCGAGGCTTGGCAACCCCCGCTGGCCAACCCTTACCCTCACCGACCATTGCTGGTGATGGTGGGGCGGCGGCGGCGAGGGTAAGACCTCATCGCTACTTCAATCGCGAACCTTCTTCTTGGTTTTTTTTATTTTTTTTAAAATAATTTATTATTTTTAAATTTTTTTATTGCTGACTAGACCTCCGGCAAGCCACATCAGCTTCCGATATTAATAAAAAAAGGCAACGTATAATGTGATATCCCAAATTTCGACCAATGTGATAAGATTGAATTCGATGGATTTTAACAACGAATTCTAATCTGATGAAGAGTTTTAGACGTTACGAAATCGAAATTTCAAAGTTTATCAGTAAATCCTAAACTTTCGGATAAGTGACAGTAAGTCAAAAATTGAGAACTAAAGAAACGTTATGGACTTGGTATGAACCGATGGGCCTACTACCTATGAAATTCAGCTACCAAGAAGCTCTATAAGAGGAAATTACCGTTTTGCCCTCGAAAGCCCATTTTTGGCCCAAATAAAGAGTCCATTGGATATCAAGCCTATTAAGCCCTTTAAATTCAAGCCCAAATCCCCGTGAATAGTACCAAGCCCACGTAAACAGTGCAAGCCCATGTGAATAGTGCTAAGGGTGGAAGTTACCAAAATACCCATTCTAAAAACCCTATCTTAAGATAGACATTTGTAAGGAAGAAGACAAAATAGGATTAGAGTTTTTTTTTGTCAAACTTGGTGAAGAAGACAACTTTGTGAAGAAGTTTTTTTTTTCTCTCTCTCTCTCTCTCTCTCTCTCTCTCTCTCTTCCTTCTTTCCTCAATTATTTGGTCAAAAGTTGTTCTAATTTTCAAGAGCAAGATTGGATAAAATTTTGGGGTTGTATTAATGAGTTGCAATAATGCAACTTAATGGAGAAGTTAGCAAGACAACTCTCTCTTTCTTTCTCATTCTCACTTTCACTCTTTCCTCTCTCTCTCTCTCTCTCTCTCTCTCTATCTCTCTTTCCTCTCTCTCTTTCTTTCATTTTCCTCTTGGATTCGGCCATCATCACCGTCGCCCCTCATTTTGCTGCTCACCTTGCCACCACCGTTCATCGCCATGCCAAGCCACCCATAGCCACCGTCCGTCCATCGTCCATGCGCCGTGCCGCCGTCACCAAGCCACGCCACATCTCCGTGCCATGCCACCGAGTTTATTGTCGTGCTGTTCGCTCATGTCGTTACCGCACCAAGCAAAGCCGCGCCGTGTTGCCGTTCATCGCCGCCGCTATTAAACTACTGAGTTAACTCCCTAATCCTTGGTTAGGTTGTTAATTGCGTTTAGGGTTAGATTGAGTGAAGTTTAGAGTTAACTATGGCTGGATTAGTTAACTATGGTTGGATTAGGTGATAAGTTATCATGAAATGATAAGTGGAGTAATAGGTTATCAAGGAAAAGTGATAAGGTATCATCAAATGGGTGATAAGCTATCAAGGATTTGGTGATAAGCTATCAAAAAATGGATGATAAGCTATCGTCAAATAGGCGATAAGCTATTGAGGAATTATCGATAAGCTATCATGGTTAGTTGATAAGCTATCAAAGTTGGGTGATAAGTTGTTGTTTAATGTATTTTGTGCTTGTAATATGTGGTGTTTCTATACATGCTTTTGTGTTGTTCGAAGTATAGATTACCTTAGAAAGGTGATTGCTTCTTAAGCTAGTGTTTCATAGTTGAAATAAATAAATTTTTGACATCTAAATGGTGATTTGTCAAGTGTTGTGCTTAGATACCAAGTTTTACATGTTGAAATAATCTAGGATGCTTGAAAAATGAAGCATGTGAAGTTTGATGGGAAAAGCATGTCTATGTGATCACGTGTGATTTATTTATTGCATTTTTATGAGTGAAAATAGCAATAAGTTTGACATATGAGCACGAATCATGGCATGAGCATATATCATGGTTACATTAGCTAAAAGAAAGAAGAAACGAGAATGGCATGCATAATTGATGTGATCCTGTGATCACCGAAAGAGTACGGACCCCCAAGAGGCTTGGGGATGATGCTCGATTTATCGGATTTCCGACAGGGTCAAGATAATGATGTTTTTATCGGATGCCCGACGGGGTCAAATGACGGATCACAGTAGAGCCCGGACCATTCTCCTTTATGGAATGCCATCCATCTTCGGGGGAGGTTGTGATGTTGCCGTGCCCGATGGAGCAAGATAATACCTGGTCATGCCGGTAGACGCCAACCGGGGGTTGTACCGTGGCCTAGAGAGGTCGAGAATCACCAACCTTCAGGTTGTACCGTGTCCGAGAGCGGGCGTAATCACTAGGCATAAAATTGGAATACGCTTGAATGCATTATGCATGAGAAATGGTGATATGTGTTCTGATTGTATGCCTTGCCCGATTGCATTGTTTATAGAATGCTATAATCGATACCATGTAGGGTATATGCCAAGGTGAGGTAAGAATGCATGTAGTTTGTCTATTAAATGAGTAGAGTTACTCGAACTTGTTATAGATTAAGTAGAGCGATAATTGCTCGCTATTGATCTGTTATCGACATTAAGCTGCATGTTTAGGGTATGCTCTAAGCGAATCAGTATCCTACACGAGGCTTAGGTTGTTAACTTACTGAGATTTTATCTCACTTGTTGTTATGAATCGCTTTTCAGAACCATAGAATGGAATGTCAACATGTGCAGTTCGGGACAGATCAAGGTGCCCTCGCATCGAGGAGATAGGTTAACCTGACCTTGGTATCGTTTTGATGGTCTCGATAGGAAGTACCCTGTAACGATGGCTTGTAAATATAAACTTCATAGGGTTAACGTGTATATTAATAAAGCGTGTTTGGTAATGAGTGTAGTTTTGTTATTTTTCCTACTATCTCTGTTATGATGATTGTCGGGTGTTTGTTAATCGTTTCCGCTTACGTTAATCAAAAGATAAAAAGAACGGGTTGACGACACATCCTAGGACGTCACATTCAAATGACCCAAGAGAAGTATCGGGATCGTCGTGCGCTCGAGGGCCAAGGCGTGACATATGATTTCCGGCTGCCACGTCAACTTCTCGCTGGAGTTGGCACTTAAATGATCGTTTTTCAAAAAAGTTGACACTTAAGTGAGCGCAATACACAAGCTTTGGCATTTCTAGTGTACGTAACTCGATTTTCGCCAATAACCATTAGCAATGTTGTGGGGCAAATAATTCTTTAAAGAGAGTATTATCACGCATCAAAGCCTAACTCAATTCTTCTTCCCAATCATATTTTTCCGAACAATCACGATAAGTTTTAGAACAATTGACAGTGGTCTTACCAAATCTCACAATATCTATGGAGATATGAAGGACCAATATTTTTCCAAGTTTTACCCTGAAACTTTTTGGACAAGTTAACCTACGTAAATTCGTAATATAAATTATGAAACCAACCATTGCATCCTAATGTCTCTTTATTTATTAAATTTATAGATGGTTACACTAATATGATGTATTAGAGGTGTTTATGCTATAATAATGTTTTAGTTATTAATGTTAAGTGATAAAAAATTAAGTTAAATGCCATAATTAATTCTAAAAAATAAGTGTATCAAAGGTATCGATTCGTTTCTTTTTAAGTTGTCGTTATCTCAATCAGTGGCCAAGGCAGCTCTCGCCCGATCACGTATGCTTTAGCACGCCCAAGGCTATTGGATCCTAGTTCATTAAAACAGGATCCATGTTTCTCCGAATTAGTCAATTAATATAACTATCATCTTAGGAAAAATAAGTACTTGACACGATTTTGGAGAACGTTGAGAAGAGTTTTGTTTTTCATACGAATATTATTTTGGCCTTCTTTATATGAAAGGATAATCCATTAAAATAACTTATTGAATTCGCTTAGGAACATAACTCATTAGTACACAACCATGTATGTGTGGAATGCGAATGGTTCATAAATATTTCAATTATTTCAAATAAAGTCCTAAATCTTCTTCAAAAAGTGCGACCATATCTTTTCGATGAACAAAACCTAAAAATTGCCTATGAGTCACCCAAAAAGTGTATGTGACATCTTTAAATTGCATTTTGACATAATTTTAGGACATAGAACTTATTGCAGCTTTTAATAAAGGTTTATGACTTGATTGAACCAATTGAAAGGTTTATGACTCAATTGCACTATGCAAATAAGGATTAGGACTTGTGGTGCGATTTTCTCTACTGAAAAATGATTGATTGAGCTTCCTAACTAGACTTTGACCATAAAAAAGGGTAAAAGCCATAAATAAAAAAAATCCTAAACTATGCCCACTGTAACACATTTACCCCAAACTTTTTTTTGTGATACCAAAAACTCTAAATTTGTACTTATGTAATATATTTATCCCAAATTTATACATTGCGACACATTTATCCCAAATTTCTTCTTGTGACATAAAAAACCCCAAATTTATATCCGTATAACACATTTACCTCCAAAAAATTGATGTCACAGAAAAAAATTTGGGATTTTTAGTGTTATCAAAAAGTTTGGAATAAATGTGTCACACAGATATAAGTTTGAGATTTTTTGTGTCAGAAAGTTTGAGATAAATATGTCACACAGGTATAAATTTGGGGTTTTTGGTGTCACAAAAAATAGTTTATAGTAAATGTATCACAATGGGCAAAGGTTTGGGGTTTTTTGTGGCCCCCCTAAAAAAAAGAGCTTCCTACCTAGAGGAGATAAACTTGAATTGCAGAAATTGAGTTCTTTTTTTAACCCTCGAAATATCACTGTTGCCATTTTAATCAACCCAATTTCGAGCTAGCTCATGCCATACGATAACTCTCAAAATTCCTTTTTCGTTTTTGTACTTTCATGCTTGTAATTTGTTCTACGTATATCCCTTGACGATAGTATTAATCATTGCTTACATGAGATGAAATAATACATGTAATTGCCTTGCAAGTGTCATGCCCACTACGTTGTCAATACTCATTGCATAGATGTTCTCGAACATGGTACACGAGGACATCAATAGCATCCCCACTTTGTCCCACCACGCGTTGGAAAGTCTAAGTCAAGTGAATGGGTATCCTCCCATCCCAATCTATTGTCATTTGTCGCGGGGCACTCCATTATTACGCGTGCTTCAAATTTTTTATTTTTTTTTGCCTAAATAGAAATTTTCATCTGCAAATGAAGTACACCAATTTACTGAGATTAAAACTAGCATATATAACATATATTTATATATATCAGCGCCTAAATCCTAATTATGTAACGACTTTTTCATACCGCACATTTAAGTGTACCGTATAAAAAGTTCCAATCCAAATGCATTTACTTCAAAATGGTGCCGCAATTTCCTTAGACTTTTTTGCACGAAAACGACGTGGAGATGACCTATTTGTTTTATTTCTCCACAAAAGAAGCTTTTCTTTTTCCAGTCGCTTCTTCTGAGTTTCCAAGAAACATGTGGTAGTCGTTTCTCTTTCCCAATCATTTCCTTAAGTCAATAAGAAGTCAACCATACAAAAATCCATGTCCACACCAGACCAATGAATATGGATGCCTAATCGGAATCCAATTTGTATACTACAGCTAATAACTCCGTGTCTTTTCGCCTTCATCCTCACAAGCGACTTCGAAATCATCGATGTCACCAGTCATAAAGCGCCAAGTGTGTCGTGAATTGATTTTTTTTCCAGACATATCACTTTGATTCTGTGCAGCTGATGCATGCATGAGCTGGAAACGTGACGTCAGAGAGAGAGAGAGATAGATGCAAGTAAAAAGTTCTAAGTTTCGTAGTAAAATCCTTGGCACAGAAACATGCTTCATTTCCCAATACGAAAGGTCTTGTCCTACACTTTTTTTTCGAGATTCGATAGTTGTCATAAAAATGTGGCCATGGAATAAAGTAAGGTAAAAGGGTGACTTACCAGCGAAGAAGGGAGGTGTTCGATAAATATTCTCATTTGAAATTTGATATATTCAATAAATTTCTTATACAAAATTCATTTTTTTCCGTCCTTCTGAAGATGACATATGATATTGACGTATAACTTTTTCATGACTTTCTTAAGACATTTGATAATATTTCAAAATTTGATATGAAAGTAAAAATGTGTGTTTTGCTTTCACTGTAGCGTAAACAAACGCACTATTAAAGTCAATGGACCCATGACAACTCACTAATACAATCGGGATTACATAATGCAAGTTTCCATCGTGGCTAACCTTCTATGAGTATTTTGCGCAATAAAATTACTCATGCTGGACGTCAAATGTGAGTATGATCTCACATCGTTTGTGCATGAGTCGTTACATTGGTGTTGCTGTTGAGATATACGGAACATGTATAGGTAAAAATTTTAAAAAATAAAATTACGCAGCAGAAGCAAAAATCATACATGTATCTCCATAGGCCTTGTTCGCGTGTTTCAATAAAAAAAATTCACAATAACAATAAGGGAGTTAAACGGATTACCTCTCGAAGTGTGCTCGAAATGATTTTGTTAAGATATTCTTCAGTTCGAGCCCCACAAACGTTGGACTTCTAGTTTAGATACACCACCAATCGCACGTCGAACAATAGAGAGAACTTGTAGATAAACACCACATTGATTGTGCTAGCAATTTCGTGGAGACAATTTTCGACACTCTAGATATTTTGGTCACGGGCACACAGGAAGACAGAAACACTTTCCGAATTTTTTCTTGCTCAAAACTTTCTGCACACACTTTGCAACCCTTTCTTAAGGAGTGATCAACAGAAAAATTAAACAAGTGCTGTAAGCCAAGGGACGCTGTAACGTGTGCTGCTTGAGCACACATTACAACATGCATAATGGTCAACAATGCATACATTATGCATGCATGTGCGTGTATATAATTTTTTCTTATATTAACTCAATATATATATGTATATATATATTGACAAATATAAAAACTAGCATTTGTGCATATTAGGGGCACATTATTATGTGTCCACTTTGGTCGTCCGTGTGCATCATATGAACGTGCGCTCATTGCCAAAAATTAAAATTAAATAAAATTTCATTTAATTTAATTTCAGTCCGACTCAATTTGATTGTTATAATTGCAAACATTTTTGCAATATTGTTCCCCCCGTTCAATGTTTAATAGAATTGGTTATGATAGTGTGTGACATCCCTAGGTTTATCATTGAGTTGGTAGTAAGATTTGTACTAACACATTAGTACTTCCAAGAGAATCGATTGTCCCGATCAATCTCCATATCCTATAAGCAATGATTGACATATAGCAATATATCATGGCTTATCCATATAATGTGAATGCTTTAAGAACATAATGAACCTATTAGTTTTGATTACAATGTAATTCAATCCCTCTGCCTTATTATGTTCCGATCGTACAAAGACCATGGAATATTTGTCAAACCACCATTTCAGTCATGTACACAAATATAATTGACATGCATTTTATATGAGACATAAATAGTTCATTCTCGATTTCAACCTCGGGTGAGAACTTCAATGCAGTGTCATGATTAGATTGCGTAGGACGTCATTTTAATATCTTGCATGTAACAAAGAGCCAAATTCCACTTTATGCACACGTGAAACTTTATATATGAATGAACTATGACCATCAAGTATAAAGACGGATCAACGAACCGACAATATGCCCACCTGTGATACATAGCCATCCAACACACAAGTCAACACTGTACCTCAAGTCTAAGGATTATTTACACAAGACCAAAGCATGAACGATTAGACATTGACTACGTTAAAAGCTTCCATGTTACTAATCGTTCTATGCATGTCACGTTCAGTGAACTTGTTCGGTAGAAGCACCTATATTCTAACTTGGGCATCACAATACCCAATGATTAATGACTTGTCATTCCCTTTAAGTGTCCAATACTTAATTGTGAAACTAAGAATACACCGTTCTCAACAAGATCATTAATATCTACTCAATAATCCATCGACTAGGAACAATTTAAAGATTCAATCTAACTGCGAACCCGTCACACATATTTATAATGTCTTAAGAATAGATCCAGTCATAACTGATCTTATGGAATCATTCATATATATTTAAATAATTGGACATATGAATGAATACGTCTTTGCCATTAATTAAACAATAAGTTTTGAAAGTATAATCGAAATCCCTAATATGTAATTATTACATGGTTGCTTTGAGGCATACATTCAACAATCTCCCACTTGCATTAAAGCTAATTGGTATGGTACCTCAAATTCATTTTGTCAATGTGTCTTTCAAAAGAAGACCGAGACAATGCCTTAGTGAATGGATCTGCCACGTTTTGGTTGAGGAAATTTTTTACAAGGCCATATCAGCTCTCCCAACAATCTCTCTAATGAGATAGAAGCGTCTCTCAATGTGCTTGGATTTCTAGTAAGATCTTGGTTCCTTAGCTTGAACTATTACCCCATTGTTGTCACAAAAAAATGTAATCGGTTGCTCAATAGAAGGAATTACTCCAAGTTCAAAAATGAACTTGTTCATCCAAGCGGCTTCCTTCGCTACTTCAGAAGTGGCTACATACTCTGTCTCGATGGTGGAATAAGCAATTATGCTCTGTTTGGAACTCTTCTAACTAACCGCACCACAATTGAGTGTAAAGACAAACCCAAATGTAGACTTATAATCATTAGGAGCCAATTGAAAATCGGAATTAGTATAAGTTTCAACTTTAAACTCTCCTTCTCCATATATTAAGAATAAATCCTTATTCCTTCACAAGTACTTAAGGATATTTTTTATTACTATCTAGTGCTCTTCCCCTAAATCAGACTGATATCTACTAGTAATGCTTACAACAAGAGTAATATTAGACCTTGTACATTGCATAACATACATTATGCTTTCAATTGCGAATGCATAAGGTATCTTCACCATCTGCTCTCTTTCTTCATGAGTGTTAGGACACTTCTCCTTGGAAAGACGGATTCCATGCCTAAAAGGCAAAAATACTCATTTTGAACATTGCATGTTAAAATGTGTTAACACTTTGTTTATGTACATAGACTGTGAGAGGCCAATCAATCTCTTGATCTATCTTAATAGATCTTGATACCTAAAATATAGGTTGCCTCTCCAAAATCTTTCATGCAAAATTTCTGTGATAGGAATAGTTTGATCAATGATATGATATCATTCCCAATCAAAAGTATATCATCGACTTACAAAAGTAGAAACTCAATTGTGCTCCCACTAACCTTCTTGTATACACAAGGTTCATTAGGGTTTTTTATGAAGCCAAACGATTTGATTACCTCATCAAAACAGATGTCCCACTGTCTAAAGGCTTGTTTGAGTCCATGAATAGATCTCTTAAGCCTATACACCTTCCGACTTTAACCGTTGGATTCAAAATGCCATGGTTGTTCCATATAAATGCCCTATTTGAGAAAACCATTCAGAAAAGCCGTTTTGACCTCTATCTTAAATATATTATATATAAGGTGTGCAACTATAACCAACATAATTCGAATGGATTTTAGTATGGCTACAAGTGAAAAAGTTTCGTCATAATCAATCTCTTTTTTTTATGATATCATTTCGCCACCAGGCATACTTTATAAGTTCCAACTTGACCATCGGTGTTCATCTTCCTCTTGATGATTCATTTGCAGCCAATTGATACAATATCATCAGGCAGGTCAACTAGAGTCCAAACATCGTTGGAATACATTGAATCCATTTTGGATTTCATGACTTCTAGCCATTTACCAGAATCGATGTTCGACATCGCCTCCGCATAGGTGTTAGGATCACTAGATTGATTACTATCATTAACAATGAATAATAGTTCAATATGTTCGAGGTGAATGAGATGTTCTTGCACTCCTCCTTAAATGTTGTGTATCAGAAGCTCCCATTGAATCAGAGACCAGTGTCTGAACTTAGTTGTTTGGTACTTTATTGATTTTTTCTTGTAAGAATATTTTCCATCCAGCACCACCTTCCTGGATAAACTGATTTTTCAGAAAAGAAGCATGCCTGTTGACTGAAACTTTTTAGTCAGAGTGAAAATAGAAATAATATCTAAGAGTCTCTTTTGGATATCCAATGAAGCGATCTTATTCAGATCTAGCCTCCAATTTATCCGTTTTCAGCTTTCTTACGAAAGTTGGACAACCCCAAATTTTTAATATGATTAACACTTGGTTTCCTATTATTCCATATCTCATATGGCGTAATTGAGATAGATTTGGACGGCACTCTTTACGTAATGAAGTTGATGAAAATTACTATGCTAAACGTTTAGCATGCGATTTTCATCAATTTCATTACCTAAATCCTCTAACGAGTGGACTATGGTGATGATGCATGGTACTTAAGCAATAACAATGAACGGTGGGGTCCAACGGCAGTGGACAGTGGCGATCACGGCCATCATCGTCATAATCAACGTGTAAAAATCGGTTTTTTGTGATAATCGATGTTATGATTATGATTGATGTTAATTTGATTTTTTTGTGATAATTTTTGTTGTTGTAATATATTAGTTTTTGGGTTCTTGTAATAATTGATGTTGATTTGGAACTAACTTTTGTGTTCTTGTGATAATTGGTGATTTAGTCTATGGCGACAAAAACAAGAGGTTTGTCATCTTTGAGCAAGACAATCTTATTTTGTTGTCAAGGCAACAAATATGTAAATTTTGCCTTTGACATCTAAGACGACAATTCATATTGTCATTTTAAAGTCATTTTGATTTCAATTGATTCAATCGAGTTATTCTAGTAAAGTGCATTCAAGTCACTCAGCTAGAAATTACCAACATGTTAGGTAGAAATTTTCGTTGGTAAAGTGAAAATAAAAAGACTTAATTATTAAATTAACAAAGACTTAAAGCTTGATCGCCCTAGTAAAAAAGCTTTCAACTTGATACTATTCCGCGCATAAAGTTTAAGACTTCTCGAGTGTTCTTTCAAGAAACTATCTTATATTAGAATTACGTAAAACAGATTTTTTTTTATCACTTTTCTCTGCTCTTTTCTCTTCTTTCTAATGAAGGGTCGTGTATCCTCATTAGAGCTCCGATGTGTGCGGACAACCCTCACTATTAGTTGATAACTCGCCGGTCCTTCCTTACTGAGACAGTGACGAGACTCACGACCCTCATCTTAGGCTCCATTCATTCGCAAAAAATAACTTCCAGAAAAATGTTTTTCAAATTTTCCGACATTCATTTCATAGAAAATCAATGAGTCAAGGAAAATATTATCCCTCAATGGAATAAACACATTCAAAAGTGAGGAAAATGATTTCTTCTTTTTGAAAAGAGGAAACCATTTTCTGTGGAGACCAATCTCTCTCTTCTCACTCTCAATCTACATATTTCTCCATTTTTATTAATTTTTTTTGTTTTATTTAAATAATTTTTTCTTTTTTCTTTTCTTTCTTCCTCCTCTGGTCGCGGCCAACAGCCTAG
>BCNH02000003.1:12974738-13036456 GCA_001662345.2 Metrosideros polymorpha var. glaberrima
TTTCAGCTGAACACTGAAAAATATTATCATTTTCCTAGAAAATGACTTTCTTGAAAACATTTTCCAAAAACATAATATTTTCCACGGAACGAACAGAGTCTTAGATTTGGTAGGATCGTGGCCTTCCCCTGCTCCTAATAATGGATTACCGATACTCACGTCAAACAAGTGCTTGCGGTCTTCGCCAGGGGACTTCACTGATAGTCAGATGGCAATGCTTACCACCGCAGTTAGCACCTCAAACAAGGGTTCTATTTGTTGACACAAAAAAATGACCAATTTTTAGTTATTTATAGACACACGATTGATTTAGTTGATGAGAACTAAGTTTGGTTATTTGTGCATGGAACTATCGGTAACTTGAAGGAATCGATAACTCACCAATAAAGTTGCCGATGTCGGTGATGAGAAATCAACGCGAGAATAATTGTCGGTTGATTAACTTTGCATCCGTTTGTGAAGTAACTTCCGGTAACCACTGAAGGGAAGTTATTTATCTTCACATCCGTTCGTGAAGCAACTTCTGGTAACCATCGGGAGTTATTAGTTCTTTTGAATTTAGTAACCACTATGTGTAACCATTGTTTAAAAGGGTTATAAATACCCAAAGTATTCTCTTTGTAAAGGATCTCCGATCAATCAAAGAACTCAACGTTCTCGCAAATTTATCTTTATCTTTACTTTTCGCAATTTATCTTTCTCGCCATTTATCTTTTCTTCATCTTTCAATTCTCATAATTTAGTCATAGTTTTAGATATCTTCGTTGTCGATTAAATTCCAACGTTGTATCTTTATCATCCCACTTTGTTGTTGATTAAATTTTGGCGAAGTGTTCCACACTTCGGTTTCATGTGATTCATTGAGACTCCCTTACCAAATTGCCACAGAGCCCATCCCCTCTTAATAAAACCGAAGTGACATTCCTTCGGTAAAAGGTATTTCATCGGGAACCAATATCTGGCAAAACATCTTTTTGGCCATTCTTTCGGTAAAAGGTATTTCGGGAACCAATTTTTGGCGAAACACTATCTATACATCTCTGGATATCTTCTATTTGCTTCCACGCATTTGCCACGCATGCGCAATTGTTTAGTTACTTTTGTATAGAATAGTCTTTCTTGGAATATGTATGCCTAAAGCTCATCGTAGACATGGGAGAACTCCATGTTTGATGTATCAATTGCATAGATGAGATCAGTACTCTTTTCTCTTTTATTTTTCATTTGTTATTGTATGGGAATGTTAATGAGGTGCAATTTTTAGTGCTGATTAAAGTGACCACTTGTAGTGGTCTGATTTATAGATAAAATGATTACATCCAACATGTAATTTTACCCAGAAATCCAGGATAATCTGTCACCTTTTTGATTTATTGAAGACTTATTATAGTCAGTTAAGGGGTGGGCACCAATTTTTATAATTGGTTTCATATAAGTTACAGATATTTCATAGGAAAAGGACAGCGAGAGTGCCAAAACTTGGCACGGGTGGACACTTTAGTGCCAAAACTTTCAAAATGGATACTTAAGTACCAAAATCGAAGAAGAAATGAACACTTAAGTGCCAACAACAAGAAATTCTGGCTAAGCTCGCTGGAATTGGCACTTAAGTGTCATACTTTAAAAAAAAAATGGCACTTAAGTGTACCTTTTAAAATAAGGTCTACTTTAGGCCCTTATTTGAGATGATTTGGCCACTTTATACCCTTATTTGAAAAAATGGAAAATTTTAAATAAAGGCATGAAGTATTCTCATTTTCTCAAATAATGGCTCAAAGTGGATCTAGTTTCAATTAAAGGCCTGAAGTGACCAAATAGTTTCAAATAAGGGCCTAACCTAAGGGCATTTTTGTTTTTTTTCACTTTTTGATTAAATAAAATAAAAAAATATTTTAAAAAACACAAAAAAGGAAGGGCAAGGGCAGCGCTACCCCCTCACTAGAATGGGTCGGTGAAGGCTCGGCCAAAGTTGGCGGGGGTCGTTGGGCCTTAGCGAGGACCAATGACCCTCATTGGCCGTAGGTGAAGGTCATGGCCATCCACCTAGAGCTAAGAGAGGGTTGTCGGCCTTCACCTAACAGCGCCGACTCTCGGCAAGGCTTGTGAACCTCGCCGAAGCTGGGGTGGGGGTAAGCGAGCCTCACTGAGAGCTACTGTGGCTAAGCAAGGGCCGGCGACCCTCGCCCAGATCTGGGGGAGGGTCACCAAGCCCTCGCTTGTGGTTGGTGAGTGTCACTAGCCCTCATCGAGGCTTAGAAACCCTAGCCCAGCCCCCACTAGTCCTTTCTGGCAGTGGGGTGGCGATGGCAAGGGCAGCAACCCTTGTCCTTCCCTTTTTTTGTGTTTTTTAAATATTTTTATTTTATTTGATAAAAAAAAGTAAAAAGACAAAACTGCTCTTGAGGTCAAGCCTTTATTTGAGTTTATTCAGCCATTTTAATCCCTTATTTGAGCAAATAAAGGCACTTTAAGCTCTTATTTGAAACAAAGTCCACTTCAAACCCTTAATTAAGAAAAATGAGGGCACTTAAGGCTTTATTTAGAATTTTCTTTAAAGAAAATGAAGGCACTTCAGGCTCTTATTCAAAATTTCCTCTTTTTTTTTATGCTCAAGTTGGAAATTCTAGTTCATGTTTTAGTTGGAGCTTTTCTTGAGTTGTGCTAAGTAATATTCTTCGGACTATCAATCCAAGTTGAAATGAGCTTGAGTGTGTCGAATTATTATCTCCCTGAGTCAAGACTCTCGTGTGGGTAGGGGGAAGAAGAAAGGAAACCTTAATGACTTGAGGAAATCGTTGTTGCATGTGTTGAAGTTTACAAAATCCCATTTAAGTGTGTGATATCCCGAAATTTCAACTGTATGGATTAATCGACGGACGACTGTCGATTCAAATTGGAAAAAATGTATAATCGGATTTTTGGACGTTTTCACATGGTCAAGGCAATGAAATGGAATTCGATGGATTGTTAATCATGAATTTCAAGCCGATGAAAAGTTTATGACGTTTGGTTACCAATATCTCAAAGTTTATCGGTAAACCTTAAATTGTCAGAAAAGATACGGTAAGCCGAAAATTAAGGATCGGAGAAACGTTTCGAACGTGGCACGAACCAACGGGCCTATTTTCTATTATTTTCAAATTTCAAGAGGCCCGATAATAGAAAATGACCGTTTTGCCCCCGAAAGCCCATTTTGGCCCAAAATGAAGAACCCATTGGATATCAAGCCCATTAGGCCCACAAAAATTCAAATCCAAGCCACGTGAATAGTGCCAAGCCCATGTGAATAGTGTAAGCCCGTATGAATAATGCCAATGGTGGAAATGACCAAAATACCCCTTCTAGAAGAGAGATATTTTTGGGGAAAGAGACAAAATAGGATTAGAGTTTTCTTTTTGGCAATCTTGGAAGAGAAGACAACTTGATGAAGAAGAATGCTTCTTGGCCACTCATTTTCTCTCTCTCTCTTGCTTTCTTTCCTTGTCTCATTATTAGCTTGAAGTGGTCTTGAATGCAAGAAGCCAAAATTAGATATTTTGGGGTTGCATTATTGAAGAAGCAATGATGTCTTAGCACTTCAAGAGCAAGCAAGACACACACTCTCTCTTTTACTGACTCACTCTCTCTTGCTTTCCCTCTTTCTCAAATTCGTAGCTCCCCTCCCTCTTCTCCATTTTCAACCTTTTTCCTTCTTGTTTCATCCCCCTCACCTTACCGTCGCGCTACCCAAGACGTGCCTTGAAGTCATGCCCTTGCTGTTGACGTTTGGGCCGCCATCGCCAAGCCATGCCGCCGCGCTGAGCCTGTACCAAACCGCTGTCCGCACGTTGCGCCGCGCCGCGCCGAGTCGAGCCGCCGTTAATACCCATTTTTCCGTCTACGCACCGTCGCCGAGCCACCATCATCACTGTCTTCACGTCATTGCCGCCGCCGTCGCCGTAGTCGCCATCACCGTTAAACGGTGAATTAACTCCCTAATCCTTGATTAGGTTGTTAATTGCACTTAGGGTTAGTTTAAGGTGCAAATTAGACTTTTAACTATGGTTAGTTTAATTAAACCATGGTTGGGTTAAGATTAACCTTGATTATGTTAGTTGACCATGGTTGGGTTAGTTAATCATGGTTGGGTTAGTTAACCATGGTTGGGTTAAAAATTTTCTATATATGTTTTAGTAGGTTTTTAAGTTGATGTTTGCCTTGGATAAATAATGGTATCATGAATTGAGAGTTTATAGTAGAAAAGAGTGCATTTTGGCATGAAAATGGAAATTGATGTGGTGCCGTGCTTAAATGCTGAGTTTTATGCTTTGAAACCATTTATTTGACTTGAAAAGTGAGGCATGTGGAGTTTGGCTTGAAAAGCATATTCGTGTGATCAAGTGTGATTTATGTATTGCATTTTTTGCAGGAAAATGGCAATGAGCATGACATATGACATGAGCACGTATCGCGAATGCATTGACAAAAAGAAAGGAAGAAATGAGATTTAAATGCTTAAGTGCTCATGTGATTACAAAGTGTACGGACCATCAATGATGATTGGGGACGATGCCCAATTTTATCGCTGATATTATTGGACGCCCGGCGGGGTTCGAATGACGGATTGCAGTAGAGGCCGGACCAATTCTCCTTTATGGAATGCCATCTGCCTGCGGGGGAAGTCGGGGTGGGGCCACACCTCGATCGACAAGGAGGAGACGTTGCCGCACCTGATGGTTTTGGGGCGATGCCCGATCATGCCGGAAGACCGCCAACCTTCGAGTTGTGCCGTGGCCCGGAGAGGTCGAGAACCGCCAACCTTTGGGCTGTGTCATGCCCGAGAGCAGGCGTAATCACTAAGCATAAAATTGGACTACACTTGGAAACATTGCGTGTGTGAGATGATAATATGCATGTCCTGATTGCCTTGTTTGATGCATTGTTTATATAATGCTATGATTGATAACATGTAAGGCGTGTGCATGTGCCAAGGCAAGGTAAAAATGCATGTGAATTGTCTATTGATTGGTGAGAGTCACTGGACCTGATATAGATTATTTAGAGCGAGAGTCGCTTGCTATTGATCTGCCATCGACGTCGAGTTGCATGTTTAGGGTATGCTTTGAGTGAATTGGCACCTTGCGCGAGGCTTAGGTTATTAACTTGCTGAGATTTTTATCTCACTCGTTGTTGTTAACTGTTTTTCAGGACCATAGATTGGATGGTTGGCAAGTGCGGTTCGATGTGCTCTCACGTAGAGAAGTTTAAGTTAACCCTACCCCTGGTATCTTTTGTTGGTCGTGAAGGAAGTAGCCCGAGAGTGATGGCTTGTAACATATACTTCCTAGGGTTAACGTGTTTATAAATAAATGAAAGTGTATTTTGTGTTGTTGTATGATATGTTGTTTTCCTTCTATCCCTGTTGTGTTTGTCCGGCGTTTGTTTCTCGTTTCTGCATGCGCAATTCAAAAGATAAAATGAATGGGTCGCCGATGCATCTTGGGACGTCGCATTTATTATTGACCCAAAGGATAATTGTATCCGAATGGTCGCGTGCCCGAGGGTCCGAGGCGTGACAAAGTGCCAAAACTTTCAAGAGGTACACTTTAGTGCCATTTTTTTAAGAAATAGGACACTTACGTGCCAATTCTGACGAGTTTAGTCGGAATTGCTCGTCGTTGATACTTAAGTGTTCATTTCTTCTCCGATTTTGGCACTTAAGTATCCCTTTTGAAAGTTTTGATACTAAAGTGTTCACCCATGCCAAGTTTTGGCAATCGTACTGTCCTTTTCCTGATATTTTACATAGGGATAGTTGTCAAAAAGTCTTAAACATATTGTACAGCAGTCAATTCAGTTCTAAATCATTCACTTGTGCGAATTTAGTCTTAAATCGTTTGAAGATTTGCCAATTTAGTCCTTTCAACCATAAATCTCTGACATAAATGTTAGTCGTCCTACATGGTTCGATCGGTGCTGACGTGAACAATTTTTACAATTTTTTTTTTAAAAATCTGATGTATTTTCTGTTTCCTTTCCTTTTCTTTTCTTTTCTATTCTTTCTTTTTTCCTTTTTCCTTATTGTCGGCTGCGAGGGCCATGCTCGTCGATCATTGGAGAGGTTAAGTGTTACCCAAGTGAGGGCAGCCTCCTTAACCCTCACTCAAGCAAGGGTTGCCCTCACCCTCGCCAGATTTGGGCGAGGGGTGGCCAGTGAGGGTGAAAGGATAAAAAAAGGAAAAAACATAGAATAGAAAAAAAAATGAAAAGTAAGAAAATTGAAAAAATTATCCATGCTAGTGCCGGTCATGCCATACCTCCACGTTAGCGATTTTAAGCTAAATTGGATGAAATTACTAAATTGGTAAATCATCAAAATGTTTAGAATTAAATTGGCACAATTGAAATATTTATAACTAAATTGGTAACCATACAAAAAGTTTTTGACTTTTTGGATTTTGCTTTTACATACATATGTGTTTTTAAATATATTTTATTTCTATTATCCGTTACATCATTCTTTCTATTTCTTTATAAGCCAACGTAGCACCTACATACTAACCCGATGCCAATTAGGCCCCATAGACATCACATGAGCATCTCGTGTTAACCACCGAGCGGCCCTCGCTATGTCATCAATTCGACAGAAATGGTGGGTGATGCTAGGCGCTCAATTGTGCTATTGAGTATATGTCTTCTTTCTTAGTAAATTTTCTTTTTATAATAACATGAGGCATTTAAATCTTTGGCAAAAGGACACAAAAAGTGTGAAAACTTGTGTACGATACTCACTTTAGTGCAAAAATCCTTTTTCATATCACTTAAGTACCATATTGAAAAAATTCCGGCCAAATTGACCATGTTGCTTGCCAGAGGCTAACGTGGCATTTTTAAATTAGTATCTCCTTCCTACGTGGCATTTTTTATTTTGTTTTCTTCAAATTTTATTTATATTATAATAATAAAAACTAAAGATAGCTAGAAATTTATTAAAAAAACAAAACAAAAAGAGAGAGAGACAAGGGAAGGGCAAGGGTCGCAGGCCCCTCCGATGATTTGGCGACAGCATCCACCGGCGAGCCCTACCCTACCCTACCCTACCCTACCTTACCCTACCCTTCTCTCTCTCTCTCTCTCTCTCTCTCTCTCTCTCTCTCTCTCATTTTCATTTTCGTTTTTTAATAAGTTTTTCGCTTTTTCTAGTTTTTCATTCTAATAATAAAATTTGAAGAAGAAAATTATCTTTTATTTTTTAAATCTAATTAAGTTTATATTTTTTAAATGCTGACTGGACCTCCAGCAAGCCACTTTGGCTCAAAATATTAATAAAAAAATTTCACGTCGGATTTTCGGCTACCACGTCGGCTTTAGATCGGAGTTGACACTTAAGTGATCATTTTTTTAAAAAAGTTGACACTTAAGGAAGCATTATACACAAGTTTTGGCACTAAACTGAGCACCGTACACAAGACAAGTTTTTGTAAGAGTTTTTATAATATGTTGGCTACATTAATTGATATTGTAATTTATCCTTTTATGGGATTGGTTTACTAAGGTTAGATATAAATATTTTTAATTAGTATAATATGGGGTTGGCTTGTGTGGATCAAGTAAAGCCCGGCCTGTAATGAAAGGGTTTGGCTAAAAACTCTATAAATAGCACTCAAGTCTCTTCTTTAACCCTGACGCACAAATATCCTCTCATAAGAAGTAGATACAAATATTTGATGTGAGTGGTAGTCTCATTGAGCCAGTGATCAAGAGGTAGAGGAGAAAAACTTGAGGGATCGTCGCTATTCCGCATCAAGAAAAATGGATTCCTAGTTAGGTGTGTAGAATCATTTTTCCTCAATTATTGTGTTCTAGATTCTAGTTATGGAGATCTTGAGTGTCGTTTTTTGACTTCGAACATGTGGTGTCAAAACCTCCATAGATTAGAACTCGAACTCTCGAATTTTCCTTGTTTTCGAAAAATTTTATCTGGAAAAATTTGATTTTGGTCACATATTTGAACTCGTCTCATCAAGACAAGAAGAACCATTGGTGGCACACCTCCAGGAACTGCTGCACGCGCCCACATGCATGGCCACAGTGTCAGGTGCATGTGGCCACGTGCATGGCTGACGTCATCGACCCGTGAGCCAACCCAATTGACTTCTGACCCAACCCAAATGATCCAGTGACCCGACCCGTTGACCGTTGAATTGACCCATTGACCTTGCCTGGTCAAATCGGCCGAACCGGTCTCATAAGGCATCGGTTGAACCGACTAGGACAGTTGGACCGGTCCATCAAATTGGTTTAAGGGCTTGCCAACGTGCGTTGCACGCGCCTCATGTGCCGCATACTCAGGCAGTGCATGAGGGCGCATGTAGCCTCCAATAAGAGAGTGGTTGGCAATGTTGGATTCATATTGAAATTATCTACACTATGGTATGTATATTTTATATGTTTGATACTTTTATGGATGTTAAAATGCGTACAGAACCTTATATGCGTGTATTTTTGGGGTGTTTTTGCGTTTTTTCCTGTATTTCTCTTTGGTTTTGGAAGTTCAAGTGCAGGCTCACATGTATATGATCACATACAGAATGTGTAGAGTGTGATTCATTGATGACATGCATAAGTTTTATTATGTTTCAATGATTGGAACAATATTATTGGCATGTCATGTGATTTTTTAAACAAATTAGCCCCATGTCCTTAAATCTAAAATTGCATGTATATGGTAAATGTGAGATATAAAGTTTGTATCCCTAGCATGAGAGAGTTTTAAGAATTCAATTGGGTTGTGACCGCCAAAGTGGCACACTTGATTGAGTTTGAGAAATATCAATTTTATATTGTGGTAGGATGTCTTATGTTTTAGTGCGTGGTCATAATCCCAAAGGAGATGATTTGTGTATTGGTTCATGGAGGGTGTCATGAGCACCATATGCGTGAGGAGTGACTGATCTTAGTGTTTCATACCCAAAGGTGATGAATTTACGAAGGTTGGAATACATTCTTATGGCCGCTGTCATGTATGGAGTATATAATAGCATGTCATGTTTTCTGCCCAAAAGTGATTATATGATAATGTATATAACTCTCAAGATGAATACTCACATTATGCTAATTGTATACATTGTTTGTTTTTAGTCACATTCTCTATAAATGACAACTCTATTTTATTGAGGTTCTTAATTGTTCAATTGTTTTTAAGAAGTGGAAAGAGGATTTTTTATTTGAGATCGAGCTGGCAGATGTTCATATTGCTCTTAGTAAGGATAAGCCGGCACATTTGACTATCGATAAAATAGATCCCTAGAAAGCACATTATGCTGCTTGGGAAAAGAGCAATTGGATTTGCTTGTTATCTATTAAGCGATCCATATAGAAACACTTGAAAAGTGGTTTGCCAGTTGACTTCACTACTAAACAAATGATGGTAGCCTTAGAGGTTTGGAATCATGTCTCGTCTAATGCTGAGTTGGGACACATCTGTAAGGACTCTTCAACATAAGGTATGATGTATCTTGTGGTGTTAGAGATTACATCCTAAGGATGGTAGGGCACCTTGCCTTATATGCCTTTAGTTCTAGCAACAAAAAAGGTATGAGGTGCAAAAATCATATTCATAAAGGAACTCATGAAACCACATGAAAATTTCAAGGCGTTGTGTAAACCTCGAGTAAAGGCTAAGGACATTTAGATGTTAGCCTTAAATATATGTCTTATTACACATAAAATAAATTTAACTACAAAGTTAAGACATATATAGGTTTATTGAAACCATAAAGATATTCTCTAGTGACACATTAGGTTTTGTGATATTTAAGAAAAGAGAATGTAAACTGATAAAGGGGATAACACATAAATTATTACTCTCTATGAGGTGTTGTCCAATTGCCACATTACCATATTGAATCCATATCGATAAAGTTAAAAGTATTTATGACCATGGAAGGCTTTGTGTGTATTCATACAATTATCGCCATGATTCGGTGTTTCAGGCTTTATGAGATCAGATTGACTGTTAAAAATTATCTTTAAACCAATATAAATGTAAGAGTTTTGGACCAGATTGACTATTCATACATACAGTACATTTTCAATTAATATAGCCAAAGTGGGAGAATGTAAGAGTTTTCCTAATGTGTGAGCTACATTAAAAAATATTATAATATACTCTTTTATGGGATTGGTCTAATAAGGTTAAATATAAATATTCTTAATTAGTCTAATATGAGGCTGACTTGTGTGGGCCAAGTAGAGCCCAACCCATAATGAAAGGGTCTGGCTAAAAACTCTATGAATATCGCTTAAGTCTCTCCTTTAACTTTGAAGCACAAATATCCTCATATAAGGAGCAGACACAGATATCTGACGTGAGGGACAGTCTCATTGAGCCAATGATCAAGAGGGTAATAGAGAAGAAGAACTTGAGAGATCATCGTTACCAAGAAAGACGGATTCCTAATCAGGTGTGCAAATTCCTTTTTCCTTGATTATTGTGTTTTAGATTTTAGTTATGGAAATCTTGAGTGTTGTTTTTCAACTTTTAACAGTTTTGACACTTCTGATGTTTTATTATCTAAACCTTTCAACTCGATTAGTCCTTTTGGGCTAACGCGAACCAAAGGTTGAAATTACACGGAGAACATGGACAAGAGGAACAAGAGGTCATGACATGGACGAAGGTAGTGTTCTTATAAATATCTTTTGTTCACATCAATTTCTTCTTCTTTTTTTCCTTTTTGTTTGCTCTCTTGCCATTTCTTAGCAAGTTTTGAAATGGTGATAAGGACGACAGGAATGTTCTTTAATTTTCTGAAAGTGCTGTTAGTTATTAGCGACAAAAAGATCATTTGGGTAGTTATAACTGGATTATTTTTTAAAGCATCAAGAAACAATGAATGGTACATTATCATTGTCCCTAATAATTCGCGTGCATGACACCGGAAAGGTTTAGCTTCAAGTGGTACGGAACCACTAGTGGAAATAATGGGTGGGTTTGGTTTAGCTTTGTAAATAAGCATTGAGAAATGTAAATACTAAAAGCTCAATGCTGGTCCCTCCAACATTGAACTTTAAGTATTCCTAAAGTCAAAATTTGGCCAAAAGCCCATTGAAAAGGCTTGTCAAACACTACAATATTTTCCTAACGGGCTTTGAAGGCCAAAAGCCCGTTGAGAATACTGAATCAAACCTACCCAATGTCCTTTTCTTTTACTCAAGCCTTGTGTTTTGATCTTGATATGCCACTTCTTTCATTCTACGAAACCGAAAGTGGGGGGAGAGAGAGTAATGATTTATAAATAATGTCTCCATTTTAAAAATATTTCACTTTCGAAACGTACTATATTATCTACGTCCCCTTCATGTCCAGAGAAAATGTACCCGTTTGGAACGATTTTCATCTCATTTCTAGAGAAGTACAACTATGTGAGGATACTTATGTTCCTTTGCCATCAGGGGTGATTGCACAGGATTCCTCTAAACTTTGGGGGTAGCATAAAGTTTCCTCTTAACTTTCAATAGTTATAATCATTCCCTCAACTTTTATTTTATTATTAACTTTTCGAAATATTCTTTGTTGGCATGTGCAATGCACACGATTTTAAAGGGGCAAATGTGTGTTTTCACCTTTTTTTGTTGTTGAAGAAATCGATCTTTTACCGTTGAATTATGTAAATAATAAAAATAAAGAAAATGGAGTAAAATAATTTAACTAGAAAATTAGTATAAATATGAATATCACTGATAATATTAAAGAATAAACATTTTATAATCAATGAATATATTAATTGAACTAATAAGATATTTTAAGGAGAAACACAATTAAGTCTAAAGGAAAAATATCCTAATAACAAAAAGATCAAATGACTAAAATTGGATACTCATTATATATTTTGGAATGGTTAATTGATGTAAAAAAAAAACAATTGATCAACAAAAAGTATTTTAAAATCTTTAAGGAGCTTGGAGTGATGTGTGTGTACTTGTAGAGCGAACTACAGTCCCTTGTGGAGAGGCAAATTTATTTGCAAATGCTGTCAAAGGCTTTAAGGATTGCAATAATGGATTCCCATCTTAGTGCACGAAAATTAATAATGCTACAACAATCAATTCATCCTCTCTTGGTTGTTAAGTTCCGCAAGAAGTTTGTGTTGGGTTCAAACATGGTAAGGTTGCTAAAACAAAGCCCCATTGAAGTGAATCAGATTGTCATTCATGTGGAGTGCAACTGACATAAAGATCAATCTTCAAGACATGATGTACAAAACTTCATTGAAGTCGAGTTACGACTACCCCATTATGCACCTGAACGTAATTAAAATATTAGGATAAGTGAACAAGAATTCGTTAAAATTTGTCGCAGAAGTTCAATTGAATCGTAAAACTTTCAAAAAGTACGATCGAATCCTAAAATTTGACAAGTTGGTACAATCAAGTCTTTCCGTTAACTTCATAACGTGGCTAACGCAAACTACTGATGTGGCCTTTTTTATTACTTTTTTTATACACGTGGCGCCCATCAAGTACAACATTAGCAAATAAATTTTTTTAAAAAAAATTAAAAATTAGAAAGAATAAAATTGCTTCTTCTTCTTCGCATTATCCTCGTCTCTTTCCAATCATCATATTTCATACCTTCGAAATCTATAAAAAGAAAGGGATAAATTTTCTATTTCTTCTTCCCATTATCATCTTCATCACTTAAAAATTATAATAAAAGGAACAATGGGAAATAAAGTTTCTTCTTCTTTCTTCCCGCTGATCCCTGTCTCTTTCCCATCGTCTTCTTCTTTCTTCAGTTTATCGAGTGCCCTAGAAAATGCCCGTCACACAAATCCTATGGATTCTTGACGTAAAAAATTAGACACACTATTTGTAGTCATACAAAAACATCTCTAAATGCCTTGCTACAAAACTAAGGCTCTGTTTATTTTTAAGAAAAATGAATGATTTGAAAAGCATCTTCTTAAAAATGATCGCTTGTATCGTTTGGAATAATTATTCAATGTAAAATGTTTGCATTATCATAACAATTTATGCCTAAATATTTTTATGGATGATGAAAATATTTTTCGTTCATTCATTTTTTGAAACGATACAAGCGATCATTTTTAGAAAAATATTTTCCAAATAATTCATTTTATGCGAAACAAACAAAGCCTAAACCCGGTGGATGAAACTCTACCGAAGCTCAAATGACCCATGTAATACAATATTAGTTCCGACCATGACCATTGATATGCTGGAGCATCCGATCCATTGGAACAACTCTTAAGTTCCAACATAATTCCATCAACAAGCCAAGCAACATCGATGTGTTGGGGCTAGTAAAACAACTTAGGGAGGGGTGAATAGGTTGAGTAAAGATAATAATGAACTTTCACGAAATACCAAACCATTAGCACACCAGATGGTGTTAGATGTAAGTCAGCATGTGTAATGCTAGTATGTAAACAAAGTGAGATAGATAGATCAAAACCATAAACAACTTTTGTGGAATATAACAAGTTGAACTTCATTAGCAATAGTAACAGGTTTAACATAATCATGAGTGTTGCTGATGAATAGATATGTAATCAAGAGTAGTGTTGATAAATAAATAATGAAGTTAGGAGTGCTAATAATAAAGAGATAGAAGATAGCACACTGAGATTTATAGTGGTTTGCTTTATCTCCAAACCTATGTCCACTCTCCAAACTAATAGCCAAAACAAGGCTAGAATCCACTAGTAATCATCATTACAAGTTACAACTGGCGTGTTGTTCCTTTCACACAATTGATCACACTATCAAGACATAATCCCTACTCTTACACTAGTACACTTGACTCTACAATGATTACAACTCAATAGTACCTCACAGAAACAAAATCAATATCATAGCTACTACCAAAACAAAACTGAACAAAGAAGAAGAGCCAAAAGCTGTAGACTCGGTTTGTTCATTTCCACCCAACACCCAACCTCACTATTTCTTTTGGATTGAGTATAAATAGCCATCCAATCCTTAGATGATTGTTTGCAACTCGTCTCTATGAAGCAGCCATTAGTTATACCATCATCAATGCTAAAACGGCTCTTTGTCGCTTATTAGCATCAGAATGGCTACTAACTATGGAAGTTTTCTTATACCAATTAGACTATTGCTGTTAGTGTTTGTCTTTTGTCAGAATTGTCATAACTGCTCTAATTCATCTCCAGTGCTTGTGATGCGAACTCCAAGCCTTTGTAACAGCTATATTGGTGTTGATAAATGTTCCAATTAGTTGAGCATGCAGACACCAATTTCCAAAACTCGATATCTGCACTGCCCCTTACCCATATAATAAAAAATGCAGATTATCAGTAGTCTATCGATGCTGTCTACTGACGAATCCATGTGGAATGACTTTTGATCAATTTTTAAATAATCCTCTTGGCTTCATCAGCTTCCAAAGACTTTCAAGGACATCAACGCACCCGCTGACTCATCGTCTTCACTGAATGGCCGAGTTGGCATCCAAAGACCTTCATGGATATCAGCATCATCGCTGATTCCTTGTCTTCACTGAACTCATTGGATCACCGGCATTGTCCAAATCTAGGCAAGCTTTGCCAAGCATGTAGAGCTCGATACCATCTAGGCTGACCTCTGCTTGCGGCTTCGAGATTGACCTCAAATCTAACTATCAAGCTTTTCTTGTGGTGGTAGCTCGAACTTAGATCTAGCGGTTGTGCTTCGCTACGGTGTCGAGCTCCACATTTGGGCTTGAGCTTTGTTGCGCAAGCTTGACCCTAGATTCACCTTAAGAGGGAGATGGACAATAGCAAGGGGAACACACGCGAAACTGAAGAAAAGAAAACGAAGAAGAAAAAGACAAGTTGGTGCCACGTGTTTTAAAAAACTTATAAAATAGCTACTCAACATTTTATGTTAAATAAATGAGATGGAGTTATTAGATGAATTTGATTGCATTAATTTGACAAGTTTAAAATATAATTACATAGTTTGAAAGTTTTAGAACTCAATTGTATTTTCTTAACAAGTTTTAAGACTGTTAATGCACTTATCCCAAAAATCTTCGTAGTGCGTCTATAGACTGTTCATCATAATTAGACACGCCCCACATGCTTTCACCCAATCTCAAATTCGTTTCATCGCGCTCTCTTTCACTTCTCGATAGAGTTCATTCTTTTCTTATAAAGTCATCGTTCCGTACGAAACCCTTAGCCTTCGGGTGAGGGGGCGTATTATAAATGCTAGATAACACAAATACAACCCATGCTCCCCTAATTTTTGGGGAATACGGTTGCTGACACAGCGCGTATGGAGGTCCATGATTCAAGGAGTTAATGAATGACGCATCAAATCTAAATAAAAGTTGAATGGCGTCGGAGCCACAGGGCCTCTCCAATTGGGGCTTACCCACGTGGGTCTTGGGAGATCCAACAAAAGAGCATTCATGTTCTTTCTTAGTACCCCAAGACAGACATGATGACATGTGAATTGTGATCCATGTCCCCAACGTCCACGCGGCTCGAAGACTAAAACTCCATTGGTTGTCCAAATATTTCTTTTAACTATTTTCGTTACGATGTTTCATGGAAGAAGAAGACGAAGGAGAAGAGCCATCGAGAAACAATTTTCATTCACCACGTGATGAAAGTTGGGAATGATGTTACCATCCTTCACTTCCTCCGTGGAGTCTTTAGCTCTCTGTGCGGGTATATATAAAGCCCGCCCTCTTCTTTTCTAGCAACCACCACATAGACTCACTCTCTTTGCTTCTCTCTCTCTCTCTCTTTGTGATACCCAAATAAAACAAACGGAGAACAAAAACCCAGAAGCACACCATGGACAACAATGTTGAGGAATACCAGAACTATTGGGAGACCAACATGTTCTACCAAACTGAAGAGCTTGACAGGTTTCATCTCTCTCCCTCTCTCTCTCATACACACACACAAGAGCACACCCAATCAATTAACTAGTGCCTACCCTATACTTGCCTAGATCATTAAATCAGAAAAGTTTGGAAAATTATGGCACTTGGGTGGATGAGGCGATCTCCGGGTACTACGATTCGAGCTCCCCGGACGGGGCGGCATCGACGGCGGCTTCCAAGAACATCGTGTCGGAGAGGAACCGAAGGAAGAAGCTCAACGAGAGGCTGTTCGCATTGAGGGCGGTGGTGCCCAACATTAGCAAGGTGATGACCATGACCGTGACCCCATCAATTACAATCACAAGTACAATCACAGTTGCAAATGAAATTTTGCTCCCCCAAATCAATAACAGAGACTTGAGAGTGATGTTGTTCTGTTTCTGCTGAACTTGAGACTTTAGCCATGTATGATTTTGGATTTTATTTGACGGGTCCTTCTTTTTTTTCCCCTTTTCCTTCTGGGGTTCAGATGGATAAGGCATCGATCATCAAGGATGCAATTGACTACATCCAAGAGTTGCACGAACAAGAGAGAAGGATCCAAGCTGAGATTCTGGAGCTCGAGTCCGGCAAGTTGAAAGAGGGCCCCGGCGGTTATGACTTCGATCAAGATCTTCCGGCCTACTTGAGATCCAAGAAGAAGAGGACCGACGCGTTCTACGACTCCGGGGGCTCGCGAATCTCCCCCATCGAAGTCCTCGAAGTAATCCATCCTCTCTCTCTCTCTCTCTCTCTCTCTCTATATCGCGATCTCGATGTTGTTGTCCGGACTGATTCCAATTCCGGGCTTGGGTATTTTCAATCTTGAACCAGAATGATTGATTAATTTTTCCAAGCTCAGTGAGCTGTCTTAATAGAGATGCGAATCCAAGAGTTTCCCCCAATTGAAATCCTTGTGTGGATTATAGAATAGGGTGGGACAACTGACAAGCCGAACATTAATAAATACGATATGGCTGGATACAAGTAGATGATGTTCCTCGATTTGATTGGGTCAATAATATGCAGCTGAGGATCACATACATGGGAGAGAAGACACTGGTGGTGAGCTTGACATGCAGCAAAAGAACGGACACTATGGTGAAACTGTGTGAAGTGTTCGAGTCTTTGAAGCTCAAGATCATCACTGCCAACATCACTGCTTTCTCTGGCCGGCTTTTGAAGACAGTCTTCATTGAGGTCACTCCTCTTTTCTCTTTCTTTCTCTCTCTCTCTCTCTCAGATTTAAAAAAGAGAAATGAATCAACCCGTTTGAGTATTTCGATTTCCAATAATAAAAGGCAGGGTGAAAATCAGGTCGTGAATATTGAATTTCGTTCTTTTTTCCTATTTTAATTGGTAATTTTTCACCCTTTATGGGTCTGGGGCGACTTAGTCTTCGAATTCTGACCATGAATTATAGTAGACCGTTGATGCTTTTAGTTAACAGTCTGATAGGAGGGATTGACGTCATAGTTTAATGTCTTAGTGCTAAAAAAAGTTAGGGTAAATTATAAATATCATTCTCAATTTTTGCTTCTCGTAGCAATAACCTCATATTTCAAAACCTACAATTTCCGTCATCGCCTTTTGAATTGGATTTCAAAGTTGGATCTTCAATCCACACACAGTTTACCAAGTTTCCATTTACTTCCCCAAGTTATTCCTGTCTCAACATTTGATTCCGTTTTTGAGGCTCGGATGTGCATGCGAGCAAATATGTTCATTTAAGTTGCACAAATGCAAAATGTAGGTTCTGAAATATAAGGAGACTATATAATAGGGAGAGCAGAGTTGAGGATTTTTTTATAACCATCACAATAAAATTAATTAAAAAATAGAAAAAAAATGCATCCCCCAAAGAGAGTAACAGGTAGCTCGAAGCCTGAGTGGGTTTGATGATGAGTTATTGTCACCAATTTTCCAACACAATAATTTTATATTCTAAGAACAAAGAGGTTGTAACATGATGCGATATCCATGTCACGAGAAATCCTGACTCCCTCGTGTCAAGAAAAACAAAATGAATTTCCTCAATTGGGAGAAAGATTTAATATTTATTTTATCTCAATTTTTAGAAATAGAAAAGGAGTAATGAACTTGGTTAACCGAGCAGACTCTTTTGTCCATCAACACATGATGATGTTCAATTTAAAAGCCGAAATATATATGAGAAAACATTCATGCCACAACTTCTTAGAAACATAATGGGGCCACTTAGAAGTGGCATTGTTGATGAGAAAGACAACGCAGATTCTGGCCAGAAAGAAACAAAACCACTAAAAAAGCTCATGGAATTAATTATCACCATACCAACCTCTTCCTTATCTACATATTCATAAGCAATATATATATATATATATATAATTTTTTTTCTTTTTTGGTCGGGTATATATATGTAATACTCAGATTAAGAAGGAACAAAATTAATAATCTAGATGGTTCTCATTCATAGAAGGGGGTATCAATGAAGGATGGTGGGTCCTTTGAGTTGGGAACAGATAATGGCTTTTACTTTATAGTAAAGTGGGAGCTCCATGGTTGGATGTCCAATTTAGGGCAAAAACGCAATATTGTATTTCGTATAGTCCGGTGCTAACTGGTCGGAGGAAAGACAAAAGTCAATTTCTTCTGAAAAAGGGTTATGATATGGCCCCCATCTAATCATACTTCCACTTTAAGCGGTGTGAATTTTCTCCTTTTCCTCTGTAAACTCGTCGTTTGTTTAGGTTGTGGGTTCCTCCTTAATTGAGCAAGAGCACCCAGGAAGGCTCTTCCTATCGTAATTCGGGGAAACACACAAAATTTTAAAAGATTTATAATTTTTTTTTGGTCATATTAAAAAGATTTATAATTAATGCGTGTGGTTTACTCTCTTTTCTAATCCGACGGCTATCAAGGGGATCGAGATCCTCGAGGACATAAAAAAAAAACACCCTTTGATGCTCTCTCGGTCCGTGAAACATCACTATATTAAAAACCCATTTTTGTCCTTTTTTGAATATGTGAATTTGGTGTGGGGCACCTTTCACGATACCGTGACCCCACGTATTAGTACCCAACATTAATGATTCTGACAATGTTTTTAATAATCTAGTGTTACTTAATAATATTTATCATTAAGTTTAGCATCTTTTCAAGCGGCTCAATTAACGATGACAGGATAGAGACACTTATTTTTATGTGCGAGATACAGAGATCAAATTTTGCAAAAAAAAATAAAATAATAATAACGAGTTTTTGCGAGCCTCATATGGTCGTAGCAGTGACCTAAGTCATTTTCGTAAACCCATGATTTTCCTAAATGAAGACCGATATTTTTTAATTAGTAAGAAGGAAGAGTGATATGTCTTTTTTTATTTATTAGGAAGAACTCAGAAGGAAGGCAGATATAATATTAATGTAAAAGTTCCATCGGCATAAATAGGATATGATGTGATTAATTATATGCGCACGAGAAGCTCGTGTTGGTCCTAGAAACGCGTGTCAAGACGTGTTTCCAATTTACTTTTTTGGGGACTATTTTTTTGGTCATTTTATGATTGTTGAATTTCGCTATTATTAAATTTTATTCGAGTCCTACGCGGGTTATTAAGTCTCTTTCACTGACCAAAAAAAAAAAGGTGTCTCTTTCACACGCTTATTCTCCCGCACGTTCTCCACATTATTTGGGTGCCCTAATCTTGGACGACCTAACGTTCAGGCCAATCATCTTCCCTCTTTTGTCTTCATCATCACCGATTCCCTTACGCAACAATCAAATTTCGACTCTATTTATTTTACGAAAAGTGAATGATTTCGAAAATATTTTTTTTAAAATAATTATTTATATCGCTTGAAATAGTCAGTCAATAAAAATATTTTCATTATTGATAATAATTTATGTCCAAATATTTTCGTAGACGATAAAATTATTTTTTATTAATTCATTTTTAAAAAAAATATTTTTTCACGAAAAGAGCGGATGCTTGAAAAAACTGAGTTGTGATCCGCTTCGGCATTATTAGCTCTTCTCTAGGTCACCTAAGCCATATTATAGATAAATAAATGAATAAATAAATACGTCATGTGGAAGGCTTGTCTCTGTATCAAAAGAAACTAGATGGTCCCACTTGGTTCCCGGGTTATGTGTTTTCCCTTTTTCTACACTAGTATTGCGTAACTGGGGGGGCCATTTCTGGACGGTGCAAATATAAAAACGGAAGCGTTTTCATATTCTAGGATGAGGTTTTGATGCTTGGCCATGTAGTCATTAAATAAATAGAAGCCAAACTTGTAACATCTTAGTGGCCCTATTGAAAGATGTGCAGGTAAGATCCACGTTGTGTATTTTCAATAATTGAAGGCTTGAGGATCCAATTATTGACTCAATGACACGACATTAGGTGCTCCAAGGTCTAATATTACCAACGTCGTGTCTTTGTCCGCTCTTGTTAGCTGGGGCTTCCGGTTGACCCCCTAGGATTGAGAGAGCTTTGAACGAGGCCGATAGTGCTTCGTGGCTCATCTGGTTCCATCTTCAACACTCTTGATTTCGATTATTAAGATCGAGTTAGGCCGATATAAGTATAAGAATTTAGGGTATAACTCATCCATTTTATGTGTTCGTCTGATGCAGGCAGATGAGAATGAGAAAGAGAATCTGAAGATGCAGATCGAGACGGCCATCACGGCACTTAACGACCCGCAGAGCCCTATGAGCATTTGATCGAATGGCGTGATAAAATTGGCCCAGAAAGCTTTCTAGGAATTGCGAGTTTTAGCCCCGTCTCTCTCTCTCTCCGTGCGTTTGTTGTCATTGTTCCTCAGTATTCTAATCTGTGCCGCGATGAATGTATTACAAGTTCAGTTAGTATAGTTACTCAAAGTCGATACTACTCGTCTGTTGCTCCACTTGTCTTGGAAAACCACGAAGAAAAGAGTAGGCGAAAAAGAATGTTCCGATGAATACAGAGAGGTATTGTAGTTTCTTCTTGTTGATATCACATCTCCACTCCGACTACTTCCCTGTGACTTTCAATTCGCAAAATCTACAGCTGAGGAGGTCTGAATAACTTCGCTTCGGGTTTGAGACTGAGTAAGAAAATAAAAACACTGCTAATCCACAGAAGATTCAATACCAAATGCATAAGATGTGTCCCGACTACAGCGTTAACCGCTTGCCAAATCTGGCACGGCTAGGCCATGTCACGGCCCATTTAGGGCAGATTGAGAGAAATGATCAGCACAAACATCAAAATGAAGAAACTTGAATTCGCATAAAATGCCTTGACCGCTCCAGATTAAGTTTCGCGGTGTACTATGAAGCTCATTCCTTCATGCTTAAATAACACAAACCTGACGTTGCGTAACTACACTTTAACATGATAGCAAAGTGGTCGCTAGTAGTTTTACAGCTACTGATCTTAATAGAGAGAGGAACAAACTCAAGTAAACTTTTATACATACTCCCCCAAAACTATAAATAATTGAAGGGAAGACAGATCCAATAGAAAGCAACAAGGCAAATTCGATCCGGCACTTCAAAGCCTGAAGCTGCTGTAGCCTCCTAAACTAGAACCATAACCTCCATATGGCTGTGATGAGAATGATGAAGATGTGTAAGATGTATCGCCCAACTGAGAATATGACCTCAATCCACTGTCTATCTTGCCATAGCTGCTGGTGACTGGCTCCTTATGACCATTAATAAATTCCTGCAGACAAATGAATTGATTTAGTCTTACATTTGAAACCATCATATTGTTTGACTCGGAACATTTAAAACATCGTCAAATCAGGATTTATGTTATCTTTCAAATTCCGAAAGCTCTATATAAGAGCACAAAACAAAGGAACAAAGGATACAGAAATAGACAACATCAACATGGTTGGGCTATCAGAATTCCTACAGGCCCAGCAGATTTTAAAGCGGAATTTTACGGGATCACAGCTGGTGCAAAAAGAAAGAGCATTTATATTATATAAATAGGCATATACATGCCAAATTTACCAACAATAGTTCTATACAAGATATATTGACCACAATTAGACAGCATTGTATTAACATGCTATATGCACGCCTTTTCAAAGAGAACTTTAATAATGTGAGCAACTCAAAAACCAAATACAAGTTAATTAAAGAATAAAACATCAGGTAAAATTCATGTGCCACTTACCTGAATCAGCTGCTGTGCTGTCTGAACTTCAGATGTAGTGCCTTTTATTTCCACGGTTATTTCATCGGGTAGTCCTCTGCTCTCCTGCACAGTTAATATGGCCCCACTAGTTCGACGAATATATGCAATGTTAGCCCCACCAATGCCAATGATGTCCTCAGCATAAGTCAGTGGTATTTGCATTGTTTGTACAACCTAAAACAGGAGAAAACAATTAGACAATTAGACAATACACCAATACAAAGGAAAAGACATAGCTTACTGACTTCAAAATGATCTCAAAGTTATTACTTTTTCAACCAGCCAAAGATTGAATATATCATGTGGTAGATGTAGCTCACTAGTCATTATAATCTTAGATTTTTTAGAAATCTAAACCTTAAGCCACATAGAAGAGCACAGAAAAGCTACATTTGGTCTCATCTGCTAGCATATACTCCTTCCATTAAAAGTCTGGACAACTCCACGTCTAAACATTAATTTAAGCATCAAAGCAGAAAGAAAGCCTTTAGCATGGTAAAAAAGAGCAAGAGAGAATTTTCAAGCACGGATTCCCTCTGAAGACCATCAAAAAGTACATCAACTAAGAAACTGAGATTTTCCAAAGCATCTGGAGGTCATATGTCAGCAAAACAATCTTTAAGCACTTCAGAGATGCTTCTAATGAGGATTCAGGTGAAAATGCGGTGAAGCAAATTGGAAGTGACATTAAGGTGGGCATGCCTGATGAGCACATCTAAGAGAGAGAGAGAGAGAGAGAGAGAGAGTAGTAGTGTGTACGAATGTGTGTGTGTGGGTGTCATTATATGTATTTTGGTGGGCCTGCGTGTTTTAGTTCTTGTTACAGAGGAAAGAACTGGAGAATATTCCAATATCACCATAGAAAATTATAAAAGAATGCTGACATCGTATGTCAAACCAGAAATCCAAGAAATAAAGACATCTTTAGAAAGGGAGAGCTGGGAAGATGAGCTACTGCTTTTCAATTATTGTCAGGGAAGCGGCAGCACCATCTCAATTTTGCAGTAGACAAGATAAGGAGAAGAGTGGAATTCGCAGAGTTTAGCCTAATAGACCTAGGCCAGTACTGAGAACTTCACCCAACAGAGTGCAAGTATATATCAGGTGAATTCAAAAAGGGGCAAGAATGGAAGAAGCAACTTTTTCATTGTGCCTTTCTCATATTTTCCTTTTGCATGAGACTGAGTGTTTGTCATCTTATGGTCAACCTCAACCAATGTACTGACAGATCCTTGAGAAAAGCAATTCCCAATTACCCAAACTCGCCAAGGGGTTAAGAACCGAAGTGAAGTGCTGCACAAAGTATGTGAGGATGCACAAATCAGGAAGTACAAAACGTCTCCTAATTTCTAAGGTGTTCTTGCTGTAAATCAAGCCTAAAAATGATGTCCATTATCAACATGGTGCATATCAGGGATCTATATCAGTAATATACAATGAAGGTCGGGAAATAGGTCCATGGAGGTAAATTATAATCACTCCCTAACAAGCAGGATCGCATTCTTCTACTTTCTGCTATGAACTGGTCAAATTAGGCCAACTCATGGAGTTTAGTATGTAGAGTTCATTACCTAGACTCTAGGCATCTCCACATTGAGTCTGACTCTTAAAGAAACTGCACATTCTTCAGCCAAATCTAGTAACTTGATATCTTTCTTTTTCTGGTTATGGAGGTTTTGTATGAAGGGGAGGAAGAATTATGAAGATACTGTGCTCTTCTGGTAGAAATTTGTCGATAAATGGATGCCATGCTATTAATACAGCAGATAAGATGTTTTTAATAGCATAAATCGTTTTACATATGCTACTTCTAGGTTTATTTATATAAAAAGAAAGAGAAATAGCTAAGTAGATGGGCTGATGCACCCCATTGGTGCCTAATATACCACATGAGCCCCAAGAAGTTAATGAAATTCAAGAATGATCAAATAATGCTTCAAAATAGACTTCATACAACAGACAGAAGCATTCCGCTTCTCCAAGATAAACCAAATTATATACTACCCATGTCCCACATTACATCTAGGTTTCATACACATCGGCATTACAAGAGAGCTTTGCAACAAATCAGGCAAAATTAACTAAAGAAGCCATATGGATAGAGAAGAACTTACCTGAGTGACAATAGGAGCACCTGCGCGACCAAATCTTGCTGATCGGATCGCAGATATCGAGGGATCTTGTCCATAGAGTGAAACTCCAGAGCGTGCAATCTGCGGCTCCAACTGACTTTCACGATCAATATAACGTGATTCTCTCTTTGATGAGAGTGGATAATCGCTTGTAATTCCAGTTGGAGCAGTATGCAGTACTGACTTGTCACTCCAAGTCTCAGATGCACGATCTTGTTGGGCTGCATTATTGCACTAATGGTTGGGAAAAGAATCAGTACTTAAATGCAGAAAAGTATAGGCAAAACTCAGCATATGAGGTGCACACAAAGTACAACTCAGCATATGAGGACTTACACTCTTCTCAAAAAGAGGAAGAACACTATGATCAACCAAGAATTTCCTCAGGTGTCTAACTACTGCTTCTACTGCTTTAAGAACCTTTGACGCCTCTCCCTGCAACTCCACGATTCGCTCATCCGTAGAAGCATAGATTGGCAACTCACCTGCCATCCAAGATGTTTCAGAATAATTGACAGAGTATAAATCACTGTTGAAAACTCAGCCCAGAGATAATGATAAGAAAAAGGAAATGGATAAAAGGTAATACTTGGCTCATCACCATTATTTATATTTCATCAAGGAACAAGGAAACAAATGAGTTAAGGTAGTAAAAAAAATGGGGGGGATATAGAGAGATGGAGAAAGGAACGAAACTGGTTGAGTTGCTGCACTACCTAATTAGAATAAGACAAGAATGACTAATCTATGAACTTTTATGGATGAGTCAGAAGACTAATATAACATAACCAGACAATACTAACCTAAATCATCTATTAACTACACTCTGGTAACGCAAGAATGTCCTCCAAGAGTTCTTGGCATCGTGGCTACAGTTGACTAACATTAGAACCCTTGAAGTACAAAGGTCAGTGATTCAACTACCAAGAACCCTCTGACAGGATTGCACATACACTGAATGTGTGAAAAAATCTCAGCTTATATTTGTGTATCTCTAAATTCCAGCCAATTAAAAAAAATCCTGCTCTGCTTTCATATGCTTCGGGAACAAAATGTCATATAACTCCTAAGCCGACATATGAATCCTGAGACATAAATTAAGTAAATACATGTAAACTACCCTTGTATAATCTCTAGAAGATCAAATTCAAGTTTTGAAAATGCAGATGAAAGACCAAGAGGCAATTGCTTCTTGATACCAAACATTTGACTAGACCACTTCACTCAGTCCACCAGAAGAGCTTCCTAAAACATAAGGTTTCCATAATTCAGGTCTTGGGAGAGGTCCAAAAGCAAGGGAAGAGAAGGCCACTTTGGCAGGACACATTGGTGAATGAGCAAACAATAAATATTGAAATGAAGCCTAAAAAAACTAAGAAGCAAGACATTTTGTGCAAAATGAATAAATTGCGCATTTTCTTAGAAAAACCCAAGAAACAAACTCAAGGTCAAACCCAGGCCAGTGTAGACATGAGAAAATGGTAAATGAAACCTATAGGCAGATGAGATGTGATTGGTACCACTATGATCCTTCTATACAATGGCATCGAGAACTGAGTTGAACAAAATGCAAATCCAAATCTTCTAATTGCTCGTCTCTACTCTGTATTATGATTACCGGGTAATAATACCACACTGACAAATATAGTCATATAGCAATATCTCCCTACCTGCTGTAACTGCGACACGTGTTCTTTGACAAGATCGGGAAGATCTAGATGCTAAATACATCAATTGTACATTTCAACAGCTAAGTGTTCTTCTATTTTTTTTTCCCAAACCAAGTTATCCTCTGTTTAACATCCCTAAATGACTTCATACTTCTAAATTATGACTAATTTTAACAGCTAAATTTCATATTCAACACTTATTCAAGATATTTTATTCCATATTTTAAATAGAGAGGTAGGAGTACATCTGGACCTAAAATTCAAATGCCAAACACACAGTCATAACTATAAAGTTTTTATTTTTTTTGCCAGTTTCCATTTATCAACGTGAGTCACGACAAAGCTAGACTGTCTAGAATTCAGAGGTGTGCACAACTATAAAAGCTTACCTTCTGGTAATACTCTAACAGAAGCTCCAGTACCCTCTTGTATCGATTTGATTAGTGAACCTTGCTTTCCAATCAGATTTATTGCTTGAGTGGAAGCCACCAAGAACCTAATTGAACAAAATGCAACTCCAGCAGCTCCAGACAACTTAGCATCAACCTCATTCTCAGACAGTCCACAGACACGTTTAAAAACTCTTATCACAGCATCCATTGCAGGGGAAAGAGGCACCTCTGGCTCTTCTTTTCCAGATATCAGTACCTGCAAAACAATATACAGCAAAGGCAAGATAGGGAAAAAAGTACATTCCTTAGCAAACTTTGCCATGGTCTGCAATACAGAAATCTCAAAGTTGCAGCTGAATACAGACAATGAAATCTGTTCATAACAGGACGCAAGTAGCTTAAAAATGGAGTACTGCAGTCATACAACCAAATGTAACAGAACAAATGATGAAGACAAAGCAATGGAACCATGGCAATCAAATTGTCAAGAAATAATCCAAGAAAACTCCCATTGTCTCTAGTTATTTCTGAAACAAAAACCAAATAAAAGAGGACCAGATAAAAAGGACAAAGCCATGTTGCACTACAAGATGCAAAGTGACATTATGGGAGTTCATTACGATGGACTCCAAAAATGTGGGGATGTATGAAAACCCAAATCATTTTCAGAATTGTGCTTCAATTTTGACATTGAAGATAGACAGAAATAAACAATGTAAAAAATCTAACTGCTAGTTCCTATCATGAATAAGTAGAGCCTATATCCAAATAAGCCATCTTTTATCCACTAAGGTCATATTTGACTTATGCAAGGGAATGCATCCAGAAGAGGATAAAACTGTTCCTCTGGGATAGAATATAGTAGGATAGTAACGGAATAGGTATTCCACTATTAATAGCCTTCTCTATTTACTTGGTTCACATGCATAGTGGAAGCAAGGATATATGAGGGTAAATTACTTTTGTATTCATCCAACTTTGTCCTCACTTTCATGTACGTTACTGGTACTACTTATTTGTATCCCAAGTCACTCAACTTTGATTATCTCTCAACCAAGTCACTTCTTTAGGTTCTGCCAAATTTCTCAATGATATTTTCCAGTTACTTATCCGTGAGTTTGCTAACTGTGAGGCTATTAGCCATGAGCCGGAATAGGAACCCTAGGGCCCAAATTCACCAATTCAATACATGACATGTCTCATAACCAGTATGGCAAGCAATGCAGCACTGGCAGCATTGTGGACATGGTAATTAAAGAACAGAAAGCTGGAGGTTATGATGATGATTGCGATTGTCAATGTAACAAATAAAAATAAAACTATAGGCCTGATGGGACTCTAATCAAGTTCACATTGCAAATTTTTTAGGAAAAGTTGAGGACCATTTCAGAAGGACAGATGTTGAAAGATGGGAGAGAAGCTATTCCAGTAAGTAGAGAGATTTAAGAAGTGGGTCCGCGGTAAGCAGAGGAGTGGACAGGAAAACAACTAAGTGGTTAATCTTCTCAACCAAACTGGAGAAAAGCTATAGCATTTGGGGCAAATCTGTATTAAAAAACCTATTCATCAACCCTAATATGATGTTAGATGCAGGTTTTATGAAGTCGAGAACTAAAATTGCCATCAAAGATATTCTTTCCTCAATCACCATAGAAACTAGAAGACGTGAATGATACATGAAAAACGAGTAGCAGCACAGTAAACAGATAAATCAAATCCATAGCCCTAAAAGTGTAGCCAAAGAACCCTAGTTCAGTTTTCCTTCCCCTCCTGACCGCAACGATTCCGAAAGAACTAGATGTCTTCAATCCAAACTCGCTCAACATGAGTGAACCTAGTAAACGAAAGAGAATATCCAAGACTAACCAGGCGAACTACAGAGTACAAACTCCAATCGAAAAGCAGAAAGAGCAAACCCTAGGAAACTTACAACGCGATCGGGAGTGCCGACGGGAGCATCAAGTACGCGAATGCGAGCGCGAGTCTCCTCACACATCTTCTTGATAAGCTCCCCTTTCCGACCAATAATGCTCCCGACCTTGAGAACCGGCACGACGAGACGAAAAACGCAGTCGCCAGGCCATCCTGGCCACCTCTTATCAGCTTCCGCCATGGGCTGAGGAGCCGATTGGTCGGCCTCCACCTGAGGCGGCTCAGTGGGCTGCTCAGCTCTTGCTCCGTTGGCCGGTGAGTCCATGGATTCGTTCGGCATGGCGTTCAAATCGGTAACTCCGGAGGCGGAGAGCGGTGGCGATTGTGGCTCGCATTCGAGGTTGTTAGCGGAGGCGCTCTCTGTGGAAGCGGCGGCGGCGGCAGCCATTGATGCGGTGAGGGCTGAGAAAGGAGGAGTTGAGGGAGAGACGCGAAGTTTTCTGGTAATCGCCTGTAGAAGAGCGGACGAGTGAGTTCTGATTTTGCGAGTGTTGCGGTCCGTCGGAGAGTTGTTATTCTTGGCGTAGGGCTGAAAGTGAACAAATCTGTTTCGCTTAATTATTTTGAAAAGAAAAGAAATTCACAAATAGCTTATCCGAAAGGAAATTTATTTATCTTTTCCACTAGAGCCAAGTTAAAATGGATTTGTTATCGAATGTCTTATTGATAGAGGAAGAACATGATTCAGGATTTGTAATTTTTTGTCGAAATTTGACTCGACAGCGTTCTTTGATAAGTAGAGATATGTTCTATGACGATTCTAGATAGCATAAATCATTAGAGCTCAAGTAACCGATAGATGTATTTGAACGGAATTTAATCGATGTCAAAGTACACAATACTTTGTCGGAATTGAACCGACGACGAAGATCTGAAAACTACAACTAAGATATATGTAAGAATGTAATCGACGACGAGATATTTGAAAACTACAGCTATGATACGGAAATTGAAATGATAAGAAGTTTTGTTTATTTGTTCAGGGTTCCTACGATGCACAAGTATTACTATTTATAATATTTACAATGGAACTGCCCATAACCAATTCTTTAGCCGTTGCAACCATGTCTTCACATCTCCAAGGTTTTGGCTCCATGTATCTTCACGTCACCCCCACATCTTTATCTCCAGGCAGTTGCTCCTTCAAAATCGCATCTTGATTCAATACATTTTTGTCGCCATCTTTACTCTCATCCAAGTCGTTACTCCTTCAAATTGATCAATTGTGCTCTATTGCCTTATCCGCAATCAATTTCAAATTTGAATGCCACTATGCCTGAACTTCGCACCCCACTTTACTAAAGAAACAATCGATGTCCTTTAATTCGACATCTTTGCCTTCCTGGCACTTCGTCAATTTTATAATCACAATCATCAACCAACCATTATTGTATATCGATAGCTAAACATGGTCATCAATAAGTATTACCATTGACAAGAATTCTTGTGATCAGTATGGCCATTGACATGGACCCCTGTAGTTAGTATCTCTCCGATAGCCACCTTACTTGGTCTTGCGTCATATGCTTACTCAAATTGATCTCATGTTGATTAAAATGACTTGGTTATTTTTTGTGTAACATATGCCCATTTTAAAAGAGGATTTTAATTATTTCAAATATGAGATAACTGCACTCAAAGTCCTAAAAACATGTTATGAAAGTGCAATTAAATCCTAGAACTTTCAAAATTAGTTCAATCAAGTCCAAAACTTAACAAATTAGTTTAATCAAGTCCTTTTGTTAACTCAATCTAATAAAGCTAACGTAATATGTTGACGTGTCTTATTTTATTACTTTTTTTAAAGGGTTAATACCATAAAAATCCAAAATTGGTACACTAGTGATAAATTTACCCCAAATTATTATTTTGACCACGAAAAATCTCACACCAATACATTTGTGACAAATTTACCATAAACTAATTTTTTGACCCCAAACTAGTACATCTGTGATTAAGTTACCTCAATTTGATACATCTATGATAAATTTACCCCAAACTGATACATTTATGATAAATTGACCTTTTGTTAGTTTTCATTAAATTTGGTTAATATAACGAAAAATCTCAAACTGGCACACATGTGACAAACGGAGGGTAAAACTATGACATCCAAAAGATTTTACCTCTTGCCTTGTAACATTGTACCAAGGCTCAATGTCTTGAATCGTACATTAAGGTCCTGTACCAAGCATTGTGATGTGCGTTGTCCTCACGTAAGGCGGTATGCCATGCACTAGGCCTTGAGCCTTGCAATGCACCATGACTTGTACTCGTGCATTAGGACCAGTATTGTGCTCTGTTTGTGCCTTGTTTGGTACTTTGTTTTAGTGCCCTATTGAGCCCTATTTTGTGCCCGCACATTAGGTTCTATGCCCTATTTTAAGCTCACATGCTAAACTTTATACTACGCGTTGTGCAGACACTACATCATCACATGACCTCATTGCTGCATCATCACCCTAATAATTGAAGGTCATTAAATGATGTAGTGAATTATCATCCACTTGTCTTAAGAAGAAGAAATCTTAACCCTTAAGGATAATCACGATTATATGACTCATAGTACACTTGGCCAAGAGAGCTCTTCTAAAACCAAAGCAAGCTAACCAATTGTTCTCCAATGATTACTACCCTATAGGCGCCTAAAGCAAATAAGATGGCCACCAAAAACTTATCTAAGACATGTAATCTTTTCTTATTGGAGCACTTGTCCTATAATAAATACTCTAGGGACACTTCATGTTATAGAGTACCATCTAATTCTAGCTTAGGACAAGTGAAGAAAACCAATTGGAACACTTAGCACATTATTAATTGAAGACATCATTACATAAGACAAACTTCATGTTATAGAGTACCACCTAATTCTAGCTTACAACAAGTGAAGAAAATCAATTGGAACACTTAACACATCATTAATTGAAGACAATCAATTACATAAGACAAAATTGGGAGAGTATAAATGGGGACATTACCCCTCTCTTGCACACCACCCCCACCATCAACTTCTTAAGGTCTTCTTCCTCTTCCTTCTTCCCTCTCGGCCGCCGACACACAAACTGCCCTAGCCACCGAACCACTTTCCACCTTTGTTCTTCAAGGTAAGTGAAAGCTCTAGGAACTAAGTTAGAGTGATCTTTCTAGTGCTATGAACTTGGTTAATTGTGGTTTGAATTATGTTGTTTGAAAAATACAAGGTTTGTGCACGTGTGCGGAAATGTTGATATTATTGCATTATGCATAGCCGAGCTACTCATTACGCATGTTCGGAGCATACACGCGTCATAGATAGCATTCTAATTGTGTTTTACACACTTACAAGAGAAGAAACATCATGAATCACGCATCGAGGTTTTGGAGTGCATATTACATTACTGTGATGTTTCGTGCATATGAAAATGTTAACCGAGGAACTTGAACATACAAGTATTGTGTGCATCATCATGTGGTCACCTAAAAAGGAAGTAGTCCGTTATTCACTTGATGGTGATAACGGTGCCTCGTGTGGTTGTGATACCCCGTGTGTCAGGATGCTGTGGAGTAGCGATGCCCCGTGAGACCGAATGCTTCGCATGTCGGGATGCTGCGGAGTAGCGATGTCGTATGTGTTGGGATACCTCCTACGACGGGATGCCCTAGGAGAGTTCAGGATGAAGATGGAGTAACGACTCTCACGTTTGCATGTTCATTTCGTGTGAAAAATACTCCAATGCATGATTCATTAGGCCATTCGCATGAACAAAGCGAATAATTTCCATGAGCATCGCTATTGATTTGCTATCGACATTATAATTGGACTGGTTTGTATGTTCGACTCATGTTTCATGTCCTAGGTTGAGTGGTGGAAAATTTAGAACTAGAGATTTTCATTTACTGGATGTTAGCTCACTCTTTATTTTTACAGACCTGCAGGATAGACTCGCTGCCTTCACTTAGTTTCGGTGTGCCTGTGACTATTGATTATGCTTTTAAAGACGTGATAGATCTAGTTACATACCGCAAGTGAGGCAAAAGTATGGGTTGACATGGGACTCGCTGATTATGTTCCCTATTGTTTTGGGGGTCGGTATGTAGAGCAGTACAAAGAGTGGATTGGACCCCTAAGAGGTTTTGACGATCACTGGGCTTTGATGGTGAAGGGACACCCAATAGAGATGTGGTCGACCCTTAGATGAAAAGGGCGACCATTAGAACTAGTCTTTTGAAGTAGAATGAAGTCAGACTACCCTAGACCAACCCTCCCCTAGGTTTTTGGCATGTAAAGTTCTGGAGCGTTAACCCTATGTATCACCGAATATGTCATACAATATTAAGGAGAAATGTTTTCCAAGAAAGGCCTTAACAAAGCCTACCCACGACATGATAGTATCAGCTGGGAACATTGTTCCCTTAGACATTTTCCACCAATGACCGGCATTCCCTTGAAGTTGGTATTTAGCCCAAGCGACCTTATCTACGATGTTGCATCACAACAACGCAAATATTTTCTCCATTTCATCAATCCATGACTTTGCCTCCTTAGGGTTTCCAAACTCTTCGTGAACACAAATTTTATTCCAAGTTCAGCAAATGTGAGTTCTGGTTGGATCGAGTGATATTCCTAGGTCATGTGGTAACCATAGAAGGAATATTGTTGATCCGGCAAAACTGGAGTTGGTAATGAATTGGCCAAGACTAACAATGGTCACTGAAGTTCACAGTTTCTTAGGTTTAACGGGATATTACCGAAGATTTGTAGAAGGATTTTCGTGTATCGCTGCCCCATTAACTCAATTAACAAGTAAGGGCAGAACATTGCAAGCTTGGCAGAATGTTAAAACTGTTAGATTCCTTTCAACTGAGGATCTTGCTCCAATTTGCCACCTAAGCTCTTATTGTCTTAAAAGACTTAACTTAGTAGCTAGCTATTAAGTAACAAAAGTTACATGTGCTTTACAATTTCTAGCTAGTAAGTAATAGCAGCTACTTGTACCACAAATGCAATCAAAACAAACACAAGCACTTAGTGTCTTACACTTGTGCATTCTACTACTCCAACCACTAAGCGCACCTTATCACTTCAAGGTTAACTTGCTCTGATACCAAAACAGACTGTGACGTCCCAGGCACGTCATGCACTACACGATTACAAAATTTTCTATTCTTTTTCTTTAATTGTTTCGCATGCAGAAGCATATAAAAAGCTTTTCAACAAACTTCACAACAAAGCACAACACAATTTCACATAACAATCCTTAATATTATACATCATATTCAGTGATACCTAGGGTTAGTGCCCCAAAACTTTACATGCCAAAAACCTAGGGGAGGGTTGGTCTAGGGTAGTCTGACTTCATTCTACTTCAAAAGACTAGTTCTCATGGTCGCCCTTTTCATCGAAGGGTTAGCCACATTTTCATTGGGTGACCTTTCACCATCAAAGCCCGGTGGATTGTCAAAACCTCTCAAGGATCCAATCCACTCTCCGTACTACTCCACATACCAGCCCCCAAAATGATAAGGAACATTATTGGTGAGTCCTACGTCAATCCATACTGTGGCCTCACACTTGTGGTATGTAACTTCAGATTCTAGATCTATCACGTCTTTAAAAGCATAAACGATAGTCACAGGCACACCGAAATGGAGTGATGGTGGCGAGTCCATCCTACAGGTCTGTAAAAATAAAGAGTGAGCCAACGGCCAGTAAATGAAAATCTCTAGTTCTAAATTAGAAGATCCTTCCACCGCTCAACATGGGACCCGAAACATGAGTCAAACATACAAACCAGTCCAATTAAAATGTCGATGGTAGATCAATAGCAATGCTCATGGAAATTATTCACTTTGTTCATGCGAATGGCCTAATGAATCATGCACTGGAGTATTTTTCACACGAAATGAACATGCGAACATGAGATTCGTTACTTCATCTTCATCCCGAACTCTCCCAGGGCATCCCGTTACACGAGGCATCCTGACACATGGGGCATCTTGACCACACAAGGCATCATTATACCATCAGGTGAATAACAGACTACTTCCTTTTTAGGTGACCACACGACGATGCACACAATACTTATATGTTCAAGTTCCTTGGTTAACATTTTTGTATGTACGAAACAACACCGTAATGTAATATGCACTTCAGAACCTCGATGCGTGATTCATGCCATTTCTTCTCTTGTAAGTGTGTAAAACACAATTAGAATGCTACCTATGACACGTGCATTATCCGAACATGCGTAATGAGTAGCTTGGCTATGCATAATGCAATAATATCAACATTTCCACACATGTGCACAAATCTCGTATTTTTCGAACAACATAATTCAAACCACAATTAACCAAGTCCATAGCTCTTAGAGGATCACTCTAGCTTAGTTCTTAGAGATTTCACTTACCTTGAAGAACCAAAGGTGGAAAGTGGTTCGATGGCTAGGGCGGTTTGTGTGTTGGCGGCCGAGAGGGAATGAGGAAGAGGAAGAAGAATTTGCCTTCAGAAGTTGATGGTTGGGGTGGTGTGCAAGAGAGGGGTAAGGTCCCTATTTATACTCTCCAAATTTTGTCTTATGTAATTGATTGTCTTCAATTAATGATGTGTTAAGTGTTCCAATTGTTTTTCTTCACTTGTCTTAAGCTAGAATTAGGTGGTACTCTATAACATGAAGTTTGTCTTGTATAATGATGTCTTCAATTAATGATGTGCTAAGTGTTCCAATTGATTTTCTTCACTTGTTCTAAGCTAGAATTAGGAGATATTCTATAACATGAAGTGTTCCTAGAGTATTTATTACAGGACAAGTGCTTCAATAAGAAAAGATTACATGTCTTAGCTAAGTTTTTTTATGGCCATCTTATTTGCTTTAGGCACTTATAGGGTAGTAATCATTGGGGAACAATTGGCTAGCTTGCTTTGGTTTTATGAGAGTTGCTAACTTTTAGAAGAGCTCTCTTGGCCTAGTGTGCTATGAGTCATATAGTCATAATTATGCTTAAGGGTCAAGATTTTTTCTTCTTAAGACAAGTGGATGATAATTCATTACATCATTTAATGACCTTCAATTATTGGGGGCGATGATGCAGAGATGAGGTCGTGCGATGATGCAGTGTCTGCACAATACGTAGTATAAAGCTTAGCATATGAGCTCAAAACAGGGCACGAAACCTAGCGCGTAGGCACGAAACAAGGCTTAACAAGGCACCAAAACATAGTATAAAACAAGGCACAAATAGAGCACAATACCGAACCTAATGCATGAGTACAAGTCATGGCGTATCACAAGGCTCAAGGCCTAATGATAGCATACTGCCTTATGTGAACATAATGCATAACACAATGCTTAGGGTGGGTTTGGTTCAGCATTTGGAAGGAGCTTTCAGCCTAAATGCTCATTTGCGAAATACTGAACTGTTTGGCAAATTTTTTTCAAGGGAGCATTCGGTCAAATGCTGGCCTTGGAAATGCTGAAATGCTGAATGCTGGTCCCTCCAGCATTTAGCATTAAGCATTCAGCATTTCAGCCTTCCTAAGGCCAGTATTTGGCCGAATGCTCCATTGGAAAAAACTTGCTAAACAGTTCAGCATTTCGCAAAGGAGCATTCAGGCTGAAAGCTCCTTCCAAATGCTGAACCAAACCCACCATTAGTACGGGACCTTAATGTATGGTTCAACATAATGCTTGGTACAGTTACAAGGCACGAGGTGAAATTTCTTGAATGTCACAACTATCCCGTCTTAAGAAAATTCATCCTCGAAATTTAGAATTACCTCATCCTTTGAATGATTGCAAGTCCTCGCATTTTATATCGTCTTCACTTTCCCCTATCTCTTCTTTCGGATCATGATATTGTCACGACCTTCACTAAGTGAATGGTCTTGTTAGTAAGGACTTGATCTCCACGATTCAAAATTCAGATTGGTTTCTCCTCAAGAGTACTATTCTTAAGGCCTTAACTACTCCATTCTCAAATTCCTTCTTTCCTTTGCATAATTTCTAATTACAAATCAGCTTAGTCTCCTAATCTCTACATTGTTGGGATTAACTATGCAACCTAGAGGGGGGTGAATAGGTTGATTAAACAAATTTGATTTTTCTTGCAAGAAAAAGACGTTTATAACAAGTTTATTAAGCAGACAGATTTATCAGCTATATGTAAAGCACGTGTTGTATAATAAAATGAGCAATAAGAAAAGATGCAGCAACAGAGGAAAAATTATAGTGGTTCGGCTATGACCAAGCCTACTCCACTTGTCGAGACTAACATCCGCTAAGATTGGCTGGACTACAATAGAGAGGAGCTCGACGAGTTACAACTTTGCAAGTGGTGATCCTTACACCGGATAGATCACACTATTTGGATTCACTCACTGTACACATGCTTACACTCATATATCAAAGTCTCTTTACGAAAGATTATACTAAAAATCTATCAAAGAGCAAGAAAGCAAGGTCAGCAGGTAGAATAGCTAGAGCAACTTTTTGGTTTAATGAAGTGTATAGCTTATAGCTCTCTCTAACCCTATTGCTTGAGTGAGACTTCTTCTATATATATAGACACCTTTAAGTAGCCATTGGAGATGCCCTGAGAAGAGTCCTAGCCGTTAGGTTATCGTTGGCTTTGTTGTCTTAGGATAAGATTGCCTATAAGCCTTTGTCCTAAACTTCTGCAGTTTTACCAGAAAAGTACTGTCACTGTTTTCGCTTGAACTGACTATTTCTGACAGAGTCAGTCATTTACTATCAGCTCGTCTGATAGATATTCCAATCTTCTTGTTGTGCATCTCTTGTCTTCAATGACCATTAGTCTCGACGATTCTTACCCTTGTACATCAGGAACAACGTCTTACATCAGCTTCAGGCGTTCTTTCTAGCGGCTGTATTGCTTTGAGGTGCCGTAAGCTTATTTCAGCGCATGTATGAACATTTGTGCATATAGCCTATAAGAGATAGTTTGGAAATCATCAAAACTTTTTAGGGCTATTTCTCTAACAATCTCCCCCTTTTTTATGATGACAAAACTATCCCACAGATATGATAGTTAGGACTTGATAGGAAATTTTCAAAGATAATGAAGTATCATCAATAGTGATGATTTTCTAGTTGAAAACATACTTTTGCATTTGATTCTAAATAATATGATGAAAATAGTCGGTTCAAGTGATATGATCAGGGAATGGAAAAAGTTAAGATTTAGCTTTAAGTTGTCAATGCCTGTTTTAAAATTTTACACCCCTTGTATATATTCATCACTCCCCCTGTTTTAGTAATTTCTTTCACTTACATGTAATCACATCTCATTTCTCCCCCTTTTTGTCATTAGCAAAATAATAAAGACAAGTAAAGCATAGGAATGAAAGGAGAGCTTCATTGATTGCCATTGGTGGCTGAGACTATGTCATGCCCCAGCCTTTGAGCGTGCAACAATCCCGATACTTTCCTTGGGTCATTCTGAATGCGACGTCCCAGAAAGCGTCGTCGACCCGTTCTTTTATCTTTTTGGTTAACACAAACAGAAACGATTAATAATCACCCAACAATCACAGCAACAGGAATAGTAGGAAAAATAACAAAACTACCATTGTTAGCAAAACACATTTTATTTATATACTTATTAACCCTAGAAAGTTTATAAATACAAGCCTTCACTACGGCTACTTCTTATCGAGATCATAAAAAAGATACCGAGGGTCAGGTTAACTTATCTCCGTTAAGACAGTGTCACACTAAAAAGTCAGTACTCCCAAGTCTAAGTTAGACGAGGTAGTAGTTAGGAGGAGACTCAAGATCGCTCTCCTTATCCGGGATCGACTCCAAATGTTTCACAGCACTATCAGGAACCTCTACGTTCATCGGATCACATTCTTCCTCACTTGGAGCTCCACCTCCGCCAGGCCCATCAAAACCTCTTAGAGAACCAAAAAGGGCATCACCATGGCGGATAAACCATGCCTTGAATCGGTGAGGTATCAGGTCCCTCAACCCCTCATCAACCCAGACCGTCCTAAAGTGAAGCTCGAAATTGTAGTCTGTACCAGGGATCGAGTGCGGTGTTATAACGAGGCTCTACTTCAAGGGAACCTCAAATCGCACAAGTCGCATATTCATGTAAAGGTTTGAAAAGCAATTAATAAAACGAGTGAGATAAATCTCAGTAAATTAATAACCTAAGCCTCATGTAGGATGCTGATTCGCTTAGAGTATACCCTAAACATGCAACTTATTGTCGATGGCAGATCAATAGAAGGCAATTCTCGCTTTACTTAATCTATTACGGGTTCGAGCAACTCAACTCATTCAACGAATAAACCGCAGGCATTCTTACCTTACCTTGGCACATACCCTGTATGATATTAGTTATAGCATTTTATAGACAATGCATCAGACAAGGCACATAATCAGAACACATAACGCTTTTTCTCATGCGTAATGCATCCAAGTGTGTTCCATTTTATTGCCTAATGATTATGACCGCTCTCAACCACAGCACAACTCAAAGGTTGGCGGTCTCGACCACTCTAGGCCACGGCACAACCCAAAGGTTGGCGGTCTTCTGGTGTGACCGAGCATCGTCTCGTCCCATCGGGCATGGCAACATCTCGACCCCTTAGAAGTTTGGGAGCGGCCACACCTTAACCTCCCTTGAAGATAGACGACATTCCCTAAGGAGCATCGGTCCGGCCTCTACCGCGATTCGACATCCGAACCCCCGCTAGGCATCCAATAAAATCAAGTATCGTCCCCAAAACCGTTGGGGGTTCATACTCTTTGTGATCACACGAGCGCACCAATCATACATACCAATCTCATTTCTTCTTTTTTTCAACCAATGCAACCATGATACATGCTTATGCCATAATTCGTGTTCATACGTCAAATTTATGACAATCTTTCACACGTAAAAATACAATAATAAAATTGCACGTGATCACACGGACATGCTTATCCCTTTAAACTTTACCTATTTCATTTCTCAAGTATCCTAGATTATTCCAACACCTAAAACTTGGTATCCAAACACAACACCATGCAAATCACTATTTATATGCTAAAATTTACATTCTTCTCAACTATGAAACAAATATTCAAGAGACAATCATCTTTCCAAGATAATCCTAACAACATAAAATCATGTATAGAAATACCATATAACTCAAGTACAAAATACATTAATTAACAACTTATCACCCAACTTTGATAGCTTATCGATAATTTCTCAAGAGCTTATCGCTTATTTGACGATAGCTTATCATCCATTTTTCGATAGCTTATCTTCTAATTACCAATAGCTTATTATCCCTTTGATGATAGCTTATCATTCAAATGTCGATAACTTATCATCCATTTGATGATAGCTTATCATATAATTACCGATAACTTATCATCCCTTTGATGATAGCTTATCACCTTTTCTTGATAGGTTATCACTTCCACTTATCACTTTCCTTGATAACCTATCACCATTACTTATCATTTCATAATAACTTATCACCATTTTCTACTCCACTCATCAAGATAGCCTATCAACTAATCCACCACAATTAGTTCTAAACATCACTTAATCTTAATCCTAAACGCAATTAACAACCTAACTAAAGATTATGGAGTTAACTCACTAGTTTAACAGTGGCGGTGACGAACGGCAACACGGCGCGGCTTGGTTTGGCGTGGCAATGGCAATGGCAATGGCACGGTTCGATGGCACAGCACAGTGAGCGGGCTTGGTACAGTGATTGGCTTGGGCTTGGTGCAGCGCGGCTTGGATGGCAGTGACGGCAATCTGAATGACGACAAGGGCGCGGCACGGCAGCAATAAGGTGAGGGGCAATGGTGAGAGAGAGAGAGAGAGAGAGAGAGAGAGAGGGTGGGTGGGTAATAGCCAATATCTCGGAAGGCCTTTCTTCTTCACCAAGTTTGCATTATTGATACCCCATAAATGCAACTCCAAATCTTATCAATTTTAGCTCATAAAATCCAAGACAATATTAAGGAAAATAATTGAAGAGAAAGAAAGAAGAAAGAAAGAAAGAGAGAGTGTGAGTGGAAGTTTTCTACTCCAAGATGTTCTCTCACTTCTTCACCAAGTCTTCACTTTGCATTTATCAAAATTGTCTCTTGCCCATAAATGTGACCCATAGATTCAAAGTTTCTAGAAGGGTTAATATGATAATTTCCACTCTTGGCACTATTTACATGGGCTTGGACTTGAATTTAATGGGCTTAGTGGGCTTGAAATCTAATGGGCTCCTTATTTGTGCCAAAATGGGTTTTTAAGGGCAAAACTGTAATTTCTTTTTATTGAGCCTCTTTGTGGCCGAATTTTGAAAAAGTGAGGCCCATTGGGCTTTGCCAAACCCGTGGGCTCTCTTTGGTTCTCAATTTCTGAGTTACCGTTATTTATCCAGAAATTTATGGTTTATCGATAAACTTTGGAATTTCGATAAAGTAATGTCCAATACTTTTCATCAGATTAAAATTTGTGGTTAAAATCCATTGAATTCGATCTTAGTACATTGGTTGAAATTTAGGGATATCACAGACTAAACATGATAAAAGGAAATAAAGCACACGAGACATGAATAATATTATGTAGTGCGTGTGCGCTTGTGGGAGGATTTTGGAGAGGCTATTTTGAGGAGATCAGTGGCTGCTTCCATGGGATCATAACACTTCAGGCTGAGCATGGTCCTTTCCAATTTCACCAAATAGCGAGACATCGCAGCAATAGTGCTCTTAATTTCCCTGACATTAGTATGAAGTTCAACCAACACAGAGATTGAGGCAGCATGTAGATCAACCAAAGATTAGGATCTATCAGGCCTTGGCGGTTTGGGTGCGGCTGGACGATAGATCGGTGCTTTTCCTTTCTTCTTCTTCTCCAATTCTTCTTCAGCAAATCTTTTCTTGAGAACAACGGCTTTTTCATCATCTCCATGACCAATTGGAAAGACTTCTCCTTGCTTGTTGACCCATTCATGGTTAGATAACACCAGCTGCATTTTTGTGAATGTTTTCTTCCTAATTTGAAGATTAGGGTGGCTCTTGGTGACAGTATCAAAGAAGTCAATGTTCAGGTGTCGACAAATAAGAGTGATGAGGGCATCGTATATGACCTTGCCAAGCTTCCATCGAATAGTTCAGTACATGTGAAGTAGAATCATGATTCCAAGAGAGAAATTTTGATCTTTTTTATGCCTGTTTAGAATAGCCCATATAACCCTTGCTTCATAATGCGAGACGTCGTTAGACGAGGACGATTTAGGATGTAGGCAACGGGTTAAAATCTTTTGGACAAAGTTTGATTTTAGAGGCAACAGACTAAGGGGAACACTTTCTCATTTTCTCTTGAAAAATTTTCTTCTTCAACAATGAAACGGTAGACAGAGTTAGGATTAATTGGAATTCCTTCAAAACATTATATTCAACTTGAATAATTTCACAAAGTTGAACCAAAGTCATAGGAAAATTTTGCCTTCGAAATGTAAAAGCAAAGGAATCACAGTTTGGAAAATGTAGGTTTGAGTAAAACAGGGACATAAGAGTAGGATGAAATTTCTCCTATATTGAACAAAAATGCTTAAGCTTCATTTCCTCAAATATTTCAAATAGAAAAATCTCATGATCTTCTAGAAAGTCAAAGTTTACAAAGCTGTGAGGGATGGCATTTTGAGTAGCAAAAGCATCAAATGCATTTTTCTGATTTTGGCTTAAAAACATTTCGGAGTCAAAGGAGGGGTCATTTTCAAAACTTTTAGTTGGCTTAAAGATTTGAAATACTCGGTCATCGTCATCCTCTCGACATTGATCACTTGTGAATTCCTCAGGCTCGGGCTTTTTAGAGGTTGTTTCTGTTGTGACTTCGGGATCATCTTGGATAGACGGTGCAAGAGGAGAAGTGGCTATTTGATGAGTTGGATTCTACACTTATTCCTTTTCTTCTCTTCCTTTTCCTTCAGAGGAAGATTTTGATTTTGGTGACTGCTTTTCTAGAGAGCTTGTAAAGGTTGAAGTTTCACCTTATGTGGCGACTGGTATTAAGGGTAGTGCAGGTGCTGGATTTTCAGAAGAGCTTGATCCTATGGCTGCGATGCTTGAGGAGACCTGTTTAAGAAGTTAATCAAGGCCAAAAGCAAGTTTGACCTTTTGTTCTTCAAAGAATTGTGAGAGGGTTTGAGAATCAAACAGTTGTAGTAGCTCAATAGCTTAGGCAACCACAATGCTTCTTTCTTGCTGAAGGCGTGATTCAGGAGTTCGTACTAAAGTTCTTATTAATTTTATGGATGTAGGATCAGCAGCACTGGCTGTGGCAGAAATTTCTAGTTTTTGGGACTCTTGGATGCTTTGAGCAGGAGTTGATTCTTCCGAGACTTTGATTTGTCCGGCAAGGTCAATTTCTGCCGTTTCCTTTGAAACTCTCAATGCCATAGCAGCGGTACAAGTGGATTTGCGAGTGATTTTCTTTTGAGCATTTGGGGCCATGTCTTAGGTTTGTATATGGGAATGGAGGTATGAATGGAACAAGTAGATAATATATACAAGCAGGAGGAGAGTAGTTACCTTGGTGAAGAACTGTCGTGCCCACGTTTCCCTTATAAATAGGGGATGAACGTTCACGTTCAGGAGGTAGCCGTTGTAATAGTAACGGTAATATATCCAATAATTCAAAAATAAAAGATATTTGCAGATAATGTGGCATGATAAAAAAATTGGGATGTAACTGTCAAGGCATAACGAACGGAGCAGCAGCAGATTGATGTGATAGACTATCAATTTATAATAGTGTAACGGTAACTTTTTGAATGATAAGACTTACCTGCTGCATGCGATTTACTAGCTGTTTCTCCGCCTTTTCTGAGTGACGAAGAAATTTTGCCTTGGTATCATGACAGCCGTTAGTTGAAGGGATTGCATATCCCTAGTTCATGCCTTATCTGTTCAAAGGCAATCTTATCTAGTGGCTTAGTGAAGATGTATGCAAGTTGCTATTTTGATTCAACAAAGAATATGTAAATATTTCCATTGTTCACATGATCTCTAATAAAGTGATGTTTTACCTCAATATGTTTAACACGAGAATTAAGAATGGGATTTTTAGTGAGATTAATAGCATTCATACTATCGCAGAAGATAGGAATTGCAGATCTTTCATCCCAAAAGTTATATAGTTGCTGTTTCATCCAAATGAGCTGAGCACAGCAACTGCCTAGTGCTATGTATTCAACTTCAGTGATTGAGAGAGCAATTTAATTTTGTTTTTTTGAGAACCAAGATATCAGCATATTTCCTAGTAATTGACATGTACCTGATGTACTCTTTCTATTGATTTTGCTTCCACCAAAATAAGCATACTAGTATACAATCAATGTGAGATCTGAATTCTTTGGATACCATAAACCAAGCTTTGGATGTGTACTAACATACCTTATAATTCTTTTAATAGCAATTAGATGCAATTCTTTTGGAGCCAATTGAAATCGAGCACATAGGCATACTCCAAATAGAATATCAAGTCTAGAAGCTGTCAAGTACAATAAAGATCCAATCATGCTTCTATACAATTTTGAATCAACAAACTTACCTTTTTCATCCTTATCAAACTTAATAGTTGAAAACATAGGTATTTCGGTCTTTTTGCAGCTTTCTAGGCTGAATTTCTTCACTAGCTCCTTCGCATATTTTTCTTGATATATGAATGTGCCAAACCCTATTTGTTTAACTTGGAGTCCGAGGAAAAAGTTGAGTTCACCAATTAAGCTCATCTCAAATTCGCTTTTAATAATTTTAGCGAATTCCTTGCACAAAACATCTTGTAGATCCAAATATTATATCATCCATATAAATTAGAATAATCATAAGATCTTTACATTTCTTTTTGATAAAAAGAGTTGTGTCAACTTTACCTTTGATGAAGTCTTGGTTGATGAGAAATGAGCTCAGTCTTTCATATCAGGCACAAGGTGCCTGTTTAAGACCAAATAGCGTCTTCTTTAGGCGGTAGACATCATCAGCTCAATGTGGATCTTCAAAGCCTGCTGGTTGCTCAACATAGACCTTTTCTTTGATGTAACCATTAAGAAAAGCACTCTTCATATCCATTTAATAAAGGGTAAAGTTATAATAGCAAGCATAAGCAAGCAACAAACGTGTAGCCTCTAATCTAGCAATAGGAGCATACGTTTCATCATAATTAATACCTTCCTTCTGGCAGTATCCTTTTGCTACTAACCTGACCTTGTTGCAAACAACTTTACCTTTGTCGTTCAGCTTGTTTCTGAATACCCACTTTGTTCCAACAACTGGATGCTCTTTTGGTCATGGAACTAGCTCACAAACTTCATTAATTTTGAATTGATATAGCTCTTCTTACATAGAATCGATCCAGCTTTCATCTACTAAAGCATCTTTGATTCCTTTGGGCTCTATTTGACAGATTAGAGCTAAGGAATTTATCATGTCTCTAAGTGATGATATTGTCTTGACTCCCTCATCAACTTTTCCTATGATTTGATCTATTGGATGATCAGATTTGAATTTCCAATCTTTGAGCAAGGGTGTAGTCGGTATGGTATTTTGTGCAGGCTGTGGATACTATTGAGGCTATACGACATTTGTTGGAGAAGATGTTTGCAAGATATCTTCCCTTTCATAAGCATGTACTCCCTTTTGTTCGTCTCTAAACTTTACGTTTATGGACTCTTCAACTACCTGCGAATTTGTTTCCCTAGTGAACATGCATTGCATGCCTCACTTTTACTGAAGTCAATCTTGGAAATACCTCTAATAAGGCCTTTTCAGGAGATCTTTGAAATCTGTTTTGTGGTTATATGACCTAGCTTTTTATGCTAGAGATCGCATTCCTCTTTGATGGTCATTAGGTACTGAATATCATCAAGATTTACATCAAGCAAATAAATATTTCCATACATTTTTCCTCAGAAGGATTGTGATCCATTTTTGTTCAAGCCAACGCACTTATCTTCTTCAAAACTGATTTTGAAGCCTTTGTCGCAAAGTTGACTTATGCTCAGTAAGTTGTAGCCAAGCCCTTGGACAAGAGACATCTTTAATTACCAGATATCCTAACTTGATGTTCTATTTTCCAGTGATCTTTCCTTTTCCTCCAAAGGTGACAATGCCTCCTTCCAGGTGGACGAGACTCACAAATTTTGATCTATCTCCTATCATGTGTCTGGAACAGCTGCTGTCTAGATACTATTTATTCTTCTTCAAGATCACATTTGAGAGTGGGTCCATTTTGTTTAGTGTTGCACCTCCAGTTAACCTTTTTAGGTTTACTAGGACAGTTTGATTTGAAATGACTAGTAGCATCACAAACAGAACATTTTTCAGCTGTTTTTCCAAAACATTTTGCAAAATGTTTTTCAAAATGCTTTTTGTAAAAAGAGATAGGCGGTTTGTTCCGTAACCTTTCCTTTACCTTGGAAAACATGTTTTCCTTCTCTTCACTTTCTTCGTACCCCAAACCATTTTTGTTGTAGTGAGGAATTTGAATAGATAGAATTTGTTTAAGAGTTTTTGAGCTAAGAGAAAACTTTGTACAAATTTTTGATATCTCATTTCAAAGATAATCATTTTCATCTCGTAACTACAAAATCTCTAAAGTCTGCTCTTGTCTATCTCTATGTATCTCATTCGTGTGATTTCGATAAGACAGAATCTCAGGCTCAAGATCAAAAATTTATTTTCTCGTCTCTCCAATCCACTTGCCAGCCTTCTTATACTCATCAAAAACTTCTTTAACAAATTCTTGTAATTCTATATAGGAAAGTTCATAGTCAATTACCTCTTCCTCACCTTCATGTTCAGAGTCAGCCATTAAACAAATGTTTTCTTCTTCGTTGTCGCTGGACTCATATTAAGATTCACTCCAGGTTTCAGCCTTAAGAGCATGTTTCTTTCTCTTTTCACTGTTACCCTTCTTTTTCTTCAGAGTTGGACAATCTGGCTTGATATGTCCTGGTTTCCTACATTCAAAACACACAATTTCCTTACCTTTGCTTTCTTCTTTATTTTTTAGAGGCTTTCTCTCCTCTTGATAGCCTTTTTGTGATTTGTTCCTAAATTTCTTTCATTTTCTCATGAAGTTCTTGAATCTTTTGTTTAACAAGGCCATCTCGTCATCTTCTTCCTCTTCGTCTGATTCTGTTTGATATCCTGCATCATCAAAATTAACTTTGAATGCAATAGGTTTCTTACATTTTGAAGATCTTTCCTCATTAAGGTGTTCTTGCTCGTAGGATAGCAAGATGCCAACTAACTCATCCATTGTGATGGGTTGTATCCGGGCATCTTCTCTTACAAACATCTTTACAGTGCTCTTCTCCTTTGGTAGAGCTCTGAGCAGCTTGCTTACATTTTCTGCATCAGTGAATGTCTTTCCTTGGTTTGCAAGACCATTTATTATCTCAGTAGATCTGTTGAAAATGTCTGAGACACGTTCATCTAATTTCATCCTGAATAGCTCTTAGTTCCAAAGTAGAATATTCATATTGGTTTCTCTCACACGATCGGTTCCTTCATATGTCAGGACAAGTCGATCCCATATTTCTTTTGCTATAGCACAAGAGGAAATTCTGTTAAATTCAGATGGTGACACAGCACAATAAAGAAGATGTTTGGTTTTAGAATTTAGAGCAGCTATTCTTCTTGTCTCCTGTGCTAAGGCAGTTGCATCGGCAGCTTGAGCAGTTGCTATTTGATCAGGAGTTGTTCCTTCTGGAATAGGAGTTGGTGTAGAGGGAACAACAATTGGTCCATCATGAATGATGTCCCACATATTGAAGTCCACTGCTTCAAGGTAGGTTTGCATTCTCGTCTTCTAGTAGGTGAAGTTAATGCCGTTAAAGTATGGTGCCTTGCTAGCTGATTGAGATTCACCAGAGAAGATGTTACCAAAGTTAGCCATAATCAGAATCTTTATGCTCTGAAGAATACACTTCGAAAATAGAGCAACCGGCTCTGATACCAATGGTTGGGACTAACTATGCAACCTAGAGGGGGTGAATAGGTTGATTAAACAAATTTGATTTTCTTGCAAGAAAAAGACTTTTAGAATAAGTTTCTTGAGCAGACAGATATTTATCGGCTGTATGTAAAGCACTTGTTGTATAATAAAACGAGCAGTAAGAAGAGATGCAGCAACACATGAAGAATTATATTGGTTCGGCTATGACCAAGCCTACTCCACTTATCGAGACTAGCAGCCGTTAAGATCGGCTAGACTACACTAGAGAGGAGCTCGACGAGTTACAACTTTGCAAGTGGTGATCCTTACACCGGATAGATCACACTATCTAGATTCACTCACTGCACACATGCTTACACTCGTATATCAAGGTCTCTTTACGGAAAGATTATACAGAAAATCTATCAAAGAGCAAGAAAGCAAGGTCAGCAAGTAGAATGCTATAGCAACTTTTTGGTTCAATGAAGTATATAGCTTATAGCTCTCTCTAACCCTATTGCTTGAGTGAGACTTCTTCTATATATATAGACACCTTCAAGTAGCCGTTAGAGATGCCTTGAGAAGAGTCATAGCCATTGGGTTATCGTTGGCTCTGCTATCTTAGGATAAGACTGCCCATATAGCCTCTGTCCTAAACTTCTGCAATTTTACTAGAAAAATACTGTCACTGTTTCTCCCTGAACTAACTATTTCTGACAGAGTTAGTCACCTACTGTCTGCTCATCTAATGGATATTCCAATCTTCCCATTATGTATCCCCTATCTTCAAGGACCATTAGTTTCGACGATTCTTACCCTTGTACATCAGGAACAACATCCTGCATCAGCTTCAAGCATTCTTTGGCGTACAGCTGCTTCCAACGGCTGTATTGCTTTGAGGTGCCGCAAGCTTGTTTCAACGCATGTATGAACATCTGTGCATATAGCCTATAAGAGATAGTTTGGAAATCATCAAAACTTTTTGGGGCTATTTCTCCAACATACATTACTATGCTTGAACAAAACCACAAAAATTTATTACTTAAGATCTTGTCATGCCCAACAATTGGCTAACTTGTATTGGTTTTATGAAAGTTGCTAACTTTTAGAAGAGCTCTCTTGGCCAAGTGTGCTATGAGTTATATAGTCATGATTTTCCTTAAGGGTTAAGATTTCTTCTTCTTAAGACAAGTGGATGATAATTCATTACATCATTTAATGACCTTCAATTATTGGGGGCGATAATGCAACAATGAGGTCGTGCGATGATGTAGTGTTTGCACAATGCATAGTATAAAGCTTAGCATGTGAGCTCAAAACAGGGCACATAACCTAGTGCGTGGGCACAAAACAGGGCACCAAAATAGAGTACAAAACAAGGCACAAACAGAGCACAATACCGGTCCTAATGCACGAGTACAAGTCATGACGCATTACAAGGCTCAAGGCCTAGTGCATGGCATATTGCCCTACGTGAGCACAACACACAACACAATGCTTGATACGGGACCTTAATGTATGATTCAAGATATTGAGCTTTGGTACATGTTACAAGGCACAAGGTAAATATTTTCGGATGTTGTACTAGACTTTGAGACAATCGAAGTGGATGAAAGAACAACATATGTGGAAAAGCCAATACGCATCTTGGATCGAAAGGAACATGTTTTCAGAAAAACCTCAAACTGGAATATCTCGTCAATATTCACATGTCATCAAACTAGCAATTTGATGATAAAATTTGACGGAAACTAACGGATAGTAAATTTGTCACGGGTGTTCTAATTTTTGGTAGATTTGTCACAGATGGACCAGTTTGTGATTTTTCATGGTCAATAGTTTATGGTAAATTTGTCATAGGTGACTAGTTTGGGGTTTTTCTTGATATTAACCCTTTTTAAAAACATGTGGCGACGATATGGCACCCACTAAGTGCTGCGAAAAAAAATCAAAATTCAACAATAGAAAAACTAAATTAGATTAAAAAATAAAAAGCTAAAAGTTAAAATAAAAAAAAAAGACACAAACCACCCACCAAGGGCTGGCAAGCATTGTTACAAGCCTTTGCCGATGGCCGCCGCTATTGGAAAGGGCTAGCAGAGGTCGCCAAAGCCTCGTTGAAAGCTGGTGACCCTCGTCGGCTCTCGGCAAAAGCCTGTTGGCCCAAATCTAGGGGAGGACAAATGTGATGCTCTAGAATAGCACACGCGACACGTGTATTTTCTTTTTTGTTTGTAACTTTGATTTATTAGCATGTGGAAGCGAAATCAAACATCCCTTACAAGAAATTCGCACAAGTTTCATTAGCATACTTAAGCCTTTTAATTTATTAAACATGAGACTTTACAACTTCAATACATCATTGAGCAATATACAATTTACAAAGTCCTGGAAAGAAAGTTGGTCAACTAGCGTTATTACATCCATAACATCCCAAAACATAACTAAATCAAACCACTATTCAACTAAGCAGTTGGTGGTCTTCGTCATCATCACATTCTCTCTATAATCATGACTAGGGAGACCATCGAACCCCTTTAAAGGTCCATGCATTTCACCATTAATGTCTACATACCACGTGATAAAACGATGAGGGAGAAGCTCAGTTTGCCCTACATTCACCCAAACAGTGGAACAACCAAATCGGATCCTGTTACAAGCATTCTTGATATTCTGTTTTTATATATCTGGATATTCCAAAGCATGGTGCAAGAGGTGGATCCATTTTACAAGACTGAAAATAAAAGTGAGTCTAAGCTCGAAAAGTGAAATTTTTAATTTTAAGTTAGTAAATCAGCTTACCACTCAACTTGATACAAAAACATCATGGTTATATACATGTAACTAGACGCATAAATCATTTTTACCTTTCCAATCAAAATATAGCAAAACAACCAACCATAACATCGTATCACAATATTTCAATCAATCACATACGTTGGTTATTTTACTTTCTCTCCTGAGCTCTCTTGGGCTTCCCAATTCATGGGGCATCTCACGTCGAGGCATCCTACACCATCCTCCCACGAGGCATCCCAACTTATGAGGCATCTCCACTCCGAGGTATCCCGAAACTCTTCTTGGGGTATCCCAACTCATGGGGCATCCCAAATCACGGGGTATTGTCACCCATTTAGGGTGACAGAATTTTACTATTTTCATGCATAACATTATGCATATCACCTTCTTAATTATCATATATTCCATAATTCAATAAACTTTATTAGACAAACCACCGTGTACTTTAACAATGCACGTTCAACTCAGCACATCAAATTTTGAAAGTTAGTTCTAACTTAGAACATACTTCAGGCGTCTGAAAACAATTCAGATTTTGTAAACTCCTCATATTCAGTAAGTTCTGAAAATAGTTTGAGACAAGTTTTGAAAATAGGTTCTTAGACAAGTTCTAGAAACAGATTCTGAGATAAGTTTTGAAAATAGGTTATGAGATAAGTTCTAAAAACAGGTTCTAAGATAAGTTTTGGAAACAAGTTCTGAGATAAGTTCTAGAAACATTATCTATGATAAGTTCTGAAAACAGGTTTGAGATAAGTTTTGAAAACAACTTTTGAGGTAAGTTCTGAATATAGGTTCTGAGATAAGTTCTGAAAATAGCTTTTGAGATAAGTTCTAAATAGAGGTTTTGAGATAAGTTCTGAAAATAGCTTTTGAGATAAGTTCTTAATACAGGTTCTGAGATAAGTTCAAAAAACAACATTTGAGATAAGTTTTGAAAATAGCTTCTGAGATAAGTTATGAAACAAGTTCTGAAGCTAAAGTTTGAAAACAATTCTAATACAGAAAATACTTCAGAAGCATAAAAGTAACGCTCAAAGGCAGAAAACACTACACTTCATAAGTAATGCTCAGAGGCAAAATCTTTGCACGCAACATGTTATTTTCACATCTCATAGAATAACTCAAACCCTTAACGAACACGCAAATTCTAACTAAAACATATTGATTCATCGCCCTTATCATCTAACTATCCACAACTAAATCACATACAACAATCAATCAAGTCCAAAGCGTTAAGTAGATTATGCCAACTTAATGCCTAGAATTTCACTTACCTCGAACGCGACCCGAATAATCAAAACTCTTATTGCCCTTTAAACAAAACAAACAAGGACGAAATCAATAACTTCAAGTCTCCTAACAAAACTAGTTTTAAGAAGATAGAAATAAATTTCTACGAAATTACCTTGAATTCTCATAGAAGATGAAACCTTGCTTCTCAATTCGTAGAGTGGAAGAGAGAATGGTAGAAAAAGTGAGGGAATGTAAAAGTGGGTCTATGGCCAAATGAAAGAACTTATAATTTTTACCTAAGAGTTTATTAGAAAGAAAAGTAATTAACTAAATATTAAAATGAGAACTTGAAATAAGAAGGATAGGTGTAATGTTGTATGTAAATGGGAGTTACGAGTGGCAAGGTTCATGCAAGGTAAGGTTATATGGAGAGAATTTAGATTATGAGAGTGGAGGCTAATAGTAGAGGTAATGATAACCTAGCTTCACAAGCATTTTTTTTTTATATAAAAGCTTTGGCCCCTCATGCAAAAATCCTTTCAAGAGACAAGTGGCTTACAAATCAATTTGGAAGATATTATTTGGAGAAAAATTTCCTTCCCCATTAGCCACATAGGAAGTCTTCATCTTAAGAAGATAACATTTCTTTATTCAAATATAGCAAGGAAACATGTGTCTTACTTAACAAAAAGTTCAGTAAAAATAATCATCAAAAGGAAACCTTCTTACTTGATAACAAACGGCAATTAACGGAAATGCTTAGGTTAATCATTGTGGCCCACTCTAAAATTAAGAACACTTAAGTTAATATATAGGCAAGAAAAGTCGGTGTCCTATGTGAGTAAATTTCGAATTACTTTTGAATTTGCTAAATTTAATCATAATAATGCCGAATGTTAGGAAAAGAAATCTCAATCCTGCAAACTCTAATCTCGAAAAGCATTAAATGAACAAATTATGGAACATCCATCACCAACATAAATGTCAATGGTTATCAATGTAATTACCACACACTAGACGAATACGATCGTGGTAAATCATCATCCCCATTCTCCGTACCTTGGCTAAAAAATTCTACATGTCAACTCTAAATAACACTTAGATTATAACCCAAGTATCATCATCGGATATGAAACTTTGGAATGTCACAACGAAATCCTCGTCGCCCACCCCAAACGGCTAGCAAGCCCTCGCCGAGCTTCTGCAAGGCCTAGGAGACCTCCACCAGCCCTTCTCGGCGTCTGTGGCTACATCCATTGGCGAAGGCTTATTCCTTCTTTTTTTACTTGCTTTTTAGAAGAAAAAAAATTATCCTTTTAATTTATTTAGTCTAATTTAAGTAAAAGTTGTAAAGGAAATTAATAAAATATACCATGTAGGAGAGAGAAAGTAACAAAAAGTTTCACGTTAGCATTTTCCGCTTCTTAAGTTGGATGGAGTTCACGAAGGGACTAGATTACACTTATTGAAAATTTTAGGACTTAATTGCACTTCATAACAAGTTTTTAGCACTTTGTAACAAGTTTTTAAAACTTTCAAGTGCATTTATCCCTTTAAATATTTTTAAAAATACAAATGACTATTTTCCGTAATAGTACAAGGTGCATATTGCACCTCTAACATTCCCTACTCTGTGCTATGATGGCTACTCCTCTTCACCTTGTCATGCTTTATGACACATTGCTTCAATTGAGATGGTTCACGAGCTATTGTTATTAGGGTTAATATTAAGAAAAACCCCAAACAAGTACACTTGTGATAAATTTACCTCAAATTATTTTTTTGACCACAAAAAATTTCAAACTGGTATATCTATAACAAATTTATCGTAAACTAATACACTTGTGACAAATTTACCTTCCGTTAATTTCCGTCAAATTGCTGAGTTTGATGACACGTGACAATTGAAGGGGTATACCGGCTTGGGTTTTACTCTTTGTTTGTCTTAGGTGTGCCATTTTGTTATTTTTCATGGTATTAACCCAATTTAACGGAAACTCATGGAGGATAAATTTGTCACAGGTGTACCAGTTTGGAGTAAATTTATCACAGATGTACCAGTTTGGAGTTTTTCATTGTCAAAAAAAGAGTTTGAGGTAAATCTGTCACATATATACTAGTTTGGGTTTTTCGTGATAAAAAAAATAATTTATGGTAAATTTGTTACAAGTGTACCAGTTTGAGGTTTTTTATGGTATTAACCCTTGTCATTAAGAGCCATTGATCTGTGTGTCATCACTTTTGAAGGGTATAAAATCTTGGCCAAATTTGATTTTTATTTCTATTGCACTTTCATCTCCAAACTTGAATTAAAATTGTTCCCGTGTGATTTCTATCGGCTTCAAAATTTCATTCGCCATCAATTTGCTGCTTCAATGGCTTCCAAAACTTCCATATACTAATCTATAGATTATCTAGCTTGCTTTGACAAATTGAAAGAAGACAAGCAACGCGACAATTGCCTCTTATGACTTCTGCACATAGAAGATGACTATCTAGACCAAGTAATCATGTGTAATATCCAAATTTTCGCTCGCCTGAAATTAGAGAATAATATTTGAGGAGAATGATAATACTCCTTTAAAATCAAGTTGTGATGGTTACAATTTGTGATAGACAAGTAGAGTAACGCTAATTAATATGATTGTAATCAATGGCCATACGTTTTAAGTAATCGGGGAACTAACTTTGGTTTCTTTAGGACCGAAAATTCTTATAGGCACTAATGACCATTAGGAACGACATTGTTAGCCTTCTCAGTGCCAAATGATAAGTGTCACCACTTGACAAAAGCAAGAAGCCACCTAGCCAAGCGGTTTGATCCACCACCCCTCCTCTTCACTTCTTCATTTTCGGTCACATGTCAAGTGTGAATCACCCCACATAGCAAGCCGAGTTGGATGAGTGGTGAGCTGACTTGATAAACGGCAAGAACAATCAACCACTTAGCTATACGCCATGTTCCACCTCATCGCTCCTCTTTCCCCTTTTCTTTAGTCATTTGTTCAGTTAGTTGACAGAACAGCTACACCTAACAAATTAATCATATGTATTGGACATGTGACTACATGGAGCAGCTCATTTCCATGCACGTTAATAATTTTGCTCCTTTTTCCTATAAATTTCATTTTGGAGGACCGATTCCGTTCGGTTAGGGTGCTGTCCTTCTTTAGTTCTTCCACCAATCTTCCTCATAGCTTATTCTTGTTCCTTGCATCTCATTTCAATGGTACATCGAGTTCAATCTGCCTTGTTCAATTAAGGCAAGTGAAATCTTCATATTTATGTTTTTTTTTTAATCTGAAGTATGATATCGAATTTTGGTGAGAATAGATTGATTAGTTGAAGTGGAGGGATTGTGAATTCTGAGTGTAGGAATTAGGTTATGTTGCGATTTAGAAGTTATAGAGCAAGATACTTGTTGAAATTGAGGTTGCAATTCTTGGATTTTATATGGAAATAGTAAAGTGTGAATTGGACTTCAAATTTTATTGTAGTGGAGATGTTCTCGAGTTGAGGTGTATGATTAGCGGTGGTCCAAGTTGAATATGTAATGTCCTTATTATTTGCATTATATGATCATAACATATAATTGCGTTGGTGAGTGGAGCTAACGGTGAGGACCATCGGTCGGCAAACCAATGACGCATCATGGGAGCCAGATGGGAAATCGAGAGGACTGAGATCAGCAAATCTCAATGTCGTGCAAAATAAGACACGACGATAGCTGCGCAAAGTAAGACACAATGCCTCAAAGTAAGAGCGAGATGAATAATTAGTAAATCGACGTTGTATTGGCGAATTACCGTTTTAGCATGATTTAAATTGAGAGAGAGACTACGGGAGAACCCATTTCATAGCATATGCATTTAATTAATCACAATCTAATTAATAAAACTAGTCAGATGAATTCTTTCGATTAATTGTTTATTATTGAAGTTACTATGAGTTGCTTCAAGGTGATTGTTTAGGAAGTTTAGTAATTCTCTTATCGTTGACACTTATCGAACTGAATAAAATAGAAGTTTGTTGATCTTATTTGCTTAGTTTAATCTCACCTTTGTTGATTTAACTGCTTTCATATCATTAGTTGTGGCATCTCTTCCCATAGTTCCCCCAATAATCTACGGTGCGCCAGATGATCTGAAATGGTCATTCGTGGAGCACATTGAACCCAATTTTCCAGATATGACTTTTGTTAAGATGGGAGCTTCGTTGAAAATCAAAACTGGTTTTGATACTCCTCTATCAAAGTTAAAGTTCATAGCCGTGTATATTAAAGATGGGGTTCAACTCGTGGGACCCATCCCTCATGTTCGAGATGATGATTATGGGGGAGATGGTGCAAATGGCGGGAATGAGGAGAACCAAGGATGATTGACTAGGACTGAGCACCACTTTTGGACTTCGTCTTCAGTATAGGACGAAGGTTAAGGGCAGTACAGGTGTGTAGGCCGAGTGCACTTTGGGGTGGTCGCAGGTTGGATCGGAGATGAAGAAGACTCTGAGAGGAAACTGGGACTTAGTGGGAATAGGTTCATCAAATCCTCATCTCCCAGATTTGTGTCTCAAATGTAAATGTTAATGTCTCTCATTGAGTCCCTTCATAATAATGTACATAAACTATCATCCATGATAAGTGAGATGTCCGCTGCCTCTTTTGATGTTGTGTACTAATTAAGGTTCGATTTTTCTAGGTGGAGAAATAATATATCTTGCAGAATTTAGTAAAGATTTAAAAAGCCTTTAAAAGTGACGAACTAGGACATTACGACTGTACCTCTTGCGAAGGGGATGTTACATTTTCTGGTATCAGATCTGTCACGACCTCTAATGTAAAATTTCTATTTGTTTGGAGTTGTTACTAGCCTATTTGGGGTCTGTTAGAAACCAATTGAAACGTGGGAGTGTCATCTTGATTTTTTACGCAACCAAAGATTTTCTAGGTTCGGGGACGTGGTCACATTAGTTATCCAACTAATGTCCTTTCAGTACTTAAACTCGATCATTTATCAATTAAAGTGTCCAAACAATTTTTACCTAAAATTCTATCCTAACCAGGTTAGGAAAGTAAATGACTGCCAACGTATTAAATACGCAATCAAGTGAAATCGAATTAAAATGCACAATCAGCATCCTATGCATCGTCTCTAGAAATAAAATGCATCCAAAATCCTATTGTAATTCGATTTTCCAAAGTTTTTTTTTTTGGACCGTGTCGAGGAACCCAGTCCAAAAGAGGTCAGGTTCGGACCTTGAAGGTTTGGATTGGTCTTTTTCTACTTATTTGATTTTTCTGAATTTTTATGAATTTTTCTAGATTTTTCTTGAATTTTTATGATTTTATTACTATTATATTTTTTTATTAATTATATCTTTTTATATCTTTTTTCCTTTTTCTGTTTCTTCTCCTCCGCGAGAGTGCTTCATGACCGAATTTCCCCTTTTTATTATTCATTTTTTAATTTTTTTTATATTCTGATTCCTTATTTGTTTTTCTATCTTTTATTTTCTATTTCTATTTTATTTCTTTTTGTTTTAGTTCGTCTTCTTCCCCAAAACTTCCTTTCCTGAGTCCCCCATCTCCAACCTCAAGCTCACCAGGAACCTCCACCGATGAGCTCACCGAAGCACGTCGCCTCCGACCGTCGACGCTGGACCACCGACGACAATCGTCGCCTTCGTCAACAGTCATGGCCACCGCCAAACCGATGCCGACCCCCACCATTATCTCACCATTCCATGCCTAATTACCGCTGGCGACCAAGATGGATTCCCAGCCAAAAACACTTTTAAGGCAGAGCGAAACGAACTAAACAACTACTCAAATCAATGACGGGGGCCAATAAGGACAAACTCAGCAGGCCTCGAACCTAGGGCATCTCCGGCGACAAGGTGACCTCCGGTTTCGCGTTCGTCCAAGACCGACTCGACGGAGATCAAACCAAATGCCACCGAATAACAAAAAAAATGAAGGGCGGCAAAAGTGGTTCAACAATGAATGAAGAAATTCGAGCACGGGATCTCCTCAATGAGGAGACGTCGCCGGCGTTCAGGGACCGCCGTCGGACGAAGATGGGGACATCAGATATCCTCTCCGAACTCCCTCCCTTTTTTTTCTGCAATTTTTTCAACCTCCCTCCCCCACTGCAAATCTCCTAGAACTGAACCTTTTTTTTTTCTATGCGATAATGCTCCTGATGTAACCAATTCCTTTCCCCGCCCAAGGATAAGTTTTTCTAACTGATTTCCTTCACAAATTCGCTTCTAGAAGCTTCCCGTTCTAGCTATCACCGCTCTCTCTCCTTTGATTTTTTGTTCTTCGTTTTTGCTCGCAGATGGACTAAGGAAGATGATGAATAGTACCGGGTCGGGCCGGTTTAACACGATAGACCCGGTTTCATCCAAAATAATAGAAATTGAGCTTAAATTGAGGGCTTTTTTACAAAATTGATGCTACCTCATGTTTCTAGGATGTGTTTAAGATCTGATTATGGAGAAATTTGGGCTAATTGTTGTTTCTAAGTGTAAAATCCCCAAATTACTCAAATCAGCTCAAGGTTGATTTCATCAAATTAAGAGTCTTGTGGACCTATTTTCATGAAATTGACGCCACCAATGTGTTCCTCATGGCTGATTGTACTTAGGTTAGGGTTCAATTTCGACCAATTTCACTTCCTTGACCAAACTCCCCAGATTGGATTTAAAATGGCCTAAAATGTGCCTGAATTTGGGGAAAATGCAAGTCTCATGCTAGAATGTGAAATTGGCTTGTCCAATCTGTAATTCATAGTCTCTAGATCAAATGTCACGTAGGACTCAAGATGCAAAAATGACTAGAAATACTTCAATTGAATGTTTGGTCCGATTAGGGTATAGATGCACCCTTGAAATTGGGGAAAAGTATACTCCCAATGGAATTTGATAAAATTGACAGTGCAACATTGCAATTAATAGAAAAAGGAGATGAATGACTATTTTTTCATATTTTTTGGATCTCGTTTGGTATTTTTCTCAAATTTTGACCCAATTTAAGTAAAAGAAAATTTGAAAAATTAAAGAAATTTTTTTTTTTTGTCAAAGTTGGTTCCTAGGCCAAGGTTTCTAACTTTGATTTTCATGATTTTTATGAAAAATAATAAAATTGACCAAAAATTAAGTGTCAACAAGAGCCATAGGTTTACCTGGAGTGATAAGGTGTACTAGAATGGAGATGGTGATTAGGATACACATGTAAAGATGTGGAATATGTATATGTTCTTATTATTTTGGTCCTGATAGTTAACCAATTATATAGAATTTTTCGTATATGTCCAAGTAACATTTGTTACTTATAGACTAAGATTTTTGGTTACATCTAATTGAAGTGGTTGATTTACAGAAGTTTGTTAATATAAGATTATAAGAGGACGACCAAGAATTTCATCCCCCAGAATAGCTCCACTTGGAGGGGAGGACCTTAGGTAGAAGTGACTCCACAAGTAGGAACAAGTCCTCAAGATGGAGCAAATCCTTGAGCAAGAATGGACGCTTGATTAGATGGAATTCTTAATGCACTAAGGGAATTAATCGGACAAAGAGCTCAATAAAGAGTGGCGACAGGACGCGACGACTGCCATATGCAAGGGTTAGTTGAGCAATTTCTCAAGTTGAAACTATCTACATTTGAGGGAATAGGGGATCCAAGTGAAGCAGAAAGATGGATAACTAGTATGGAAAATTTTTTTAGGTTATTAAGTTGCAGTGACACGCATAAAGTTACATTAGTCGAGTATCAGTTGGATGGTAATACATAGCATTGGTGGAAGGCATCTAGAGGAATAGTATTTCTTACTGGAATAGTCGTGACATGGCAAGGTTTTATTAATGCATTTAATGAAAAGTACATTTTGGAGTGCGCCAAAGACATTAAGATGGCGAAGTTTATGCAATTAACTCAGAAGGATTTAACTGTAGACCAATGTGAGGCGAAGTTTGCTGAATTGTCAAGATATACTCCTCGACTAGTTGAGAACCAAGAAGAAAGGACCAAGAGGTTTCTAAATGGTTTAAGGACCGAAATTAGAAGGCAACTGATACCTTTTGATATAAAGGACTATAATTAGGCTCGGTAGCTGAGGAACAGCCGAGCATTTGGAAGTGGCTGGATTGATCAATGACGTGAAGATTGGTGATTAGACCGGAAGGATTTTCGTCGTCGTCTGGCAAGGTTTAGTGTAGCAACTCTTGCAACCAGCTGAAAGAGGACTTGAGGATCATCAGCACGATGATGGCTTGCCAGAAATTGGCCGACAGTGGTGGCAAACCAAGAGAGAGAGAATTTGGATTCTACCAGGAGCCACTCTTTGTCCACGCCCTCTCTGGCCCAAGCGACCACTCCTTGCCCTGGTCGGATAAGGTTGTTATAGGCCCACCAGCTTATGCATGGTTCGTCCCCAAACCATACACCTATTGGAAGGGGTCTCACTTTGATTTAATATTGTGACATCCCTAGATTAATCCACTGAGGTATTGTCCGCTTAAGCTTGTCCCATACCGAACTTCACGATGTTGTCCTTTGGCGTACTGATGGGCATCTTTCTAGGAGATCACCCATCATGGGAGTGCTCCCACATGAACATGCTTAACTTTGGAATTTTAAAGCCAAGCATTGTTGTTACATCAAAAGGCGACTTCGTGAGTTGATTCAAATTTTCATATATATATATTCCAAAATCGTTCTCCCATGTTCGGTGCACAATTCGATTCAGTCCTACCCCCCTCGCCATCATAGAAGCATGCTAGGAGTCATTCCTTGTCTAGGCCATCTAGCCCCGATGACTACTCCCCACCCTCGTCGGATCAAGTCGTTACGAGACAAAATCATGAGGCTCGGTATGGGACAAGCCAAAGCAGACAATACATCAAGTAAGTTAAATCCAAGGCGTCACAATATTGTATTAGAGCAAACCCCCCTCTATTTAGTGTATGGTTCAAGGACAAACCAGGAGAAAACTGGTGGGTTTGTAACGATTAAGTCCGACGAGGGCAGGGAGTGGTCATCGGGGCCGAAGAGCCTGAACAAGGAGCGGCTCCTAGTAGACTTCTAGAATGGCGAAGGGGACAAATATGAACCAAACTATGCACCAAATAGGGGGAGCAATCATGAAATATATATATGAAAACTAAAATTAACTCATAGAGGCATCTTTTGACATAACGACAACTCTTGGTTTTGGAACTCTAAAATTAAGCATACTCAGGTGGGAGCACTCCCAGGATGGGTAATCTTTTGGTGCCCACCTGTATGCCAAATAACAAAACTGTAAGGCTCGATATGAGGCAGGCCAAAGCGGATAATACTCCAATAAGTTAATCTAGGAATATCACACTAACAAGATTAAAGAGCTAAGTCTTCTCTCTCTGATTTTCATATGTGATTTAGCTAGCGGAACTGATTCTCAAAATCTCGCTTGTTATCACGCCCCGAACCCTTGAGCACGCGACCATCCCTGTTTCTTGTCCAATGGTCAATAAGATATCGACGTCCCAAGGCGCGTCGACGGACCATTTATTTTTATCTTTCAATTAGCGCAAGCGGAAACATCAATAACCCCTAACATCGGGGATAGCAGGAAAAACAACAGCACCAACAGCAATACCAAAACACACCTTTTTATTTAACAACATGTTAACCCCAGGAAGTCTATATTTACAAGCCCTTTCACTTGGGCCACTTCCTACCGGACCGACAAAAAAAGATACCTGGGGTCGGGTTAACTCATCTCCGCTATACTACAGGGTTAGCAAAAAGAGATCGGCTTTCCCAAGCCCGACCTAAAACTAGCGGTAACTAGGAGGGGTCTCGGGATCACTCTCCGCGTCAGGGTCAGTATCCGGGTCCTCCACAGCACCATCAGGGATCGCTCCGTCAGATGAATCCCAAGCCGCTCCTCCAGGTCCACCTTCGTTAGGACCGTCAAAGCTCCTCAACGGGCCAAAAATGGCATCACCATGCCGAAGGAACCACGCCTTGAACCGGTGGGGGACCAAGTGCGCTATCCCCTCGTCGACCCAGATGGTCGTAATGTGAAGCTCGAAATGGTAGTCCTTACCAGGGATCATATGCACTTTAATTTCGAGGCTCTGATCCATAGGAACCCCGAAACGTACTAACCTGGCGTTCATCTTAACGGTCTGAAAAAGGGTTTAACAACAACTAATGAGATAAAATCTCAGTAAGTCGACCGCCTAAACCCCGCGTAGGACACCAATTCACTTAGGATAAACCCTAAACATGCAACTTAATGTCGATGGCAGATCAATTGCGAGCAAAGCTCGCTCTACGCAACCTATAACAGGTTCGAGCAACCCACTCACCGATCAATCAACAAATCACAGGCGTTCTTACCTTGCCTTGGCACATGCACACACCCTGCATGTTATCAGTTATAATAGCATTCTAAAATAATGCATCAGTCAAGATACGAAGTCAGACAAAATCTCATTTCCTCTTGCCATTTCACCACGCACTCATGAAACGTGCTCATTCCATAACCCGTCGTCAC
>BCNH02000003.1:13038189-13097472 GCA_001662345.2 Metrosideros polymorpha var. glaberrima
CGTTAGTCTTGTGCCGTATTCTTTAAATAAAACCTTTGGCGTTGAAATCCCAAAAGTTGTGCCTTAGCCGAGTGGCAAGCGCATGAGGCGCGCACGAGACAGCGAAGGTCCGCGGTTCGAAACCCGTGGACGACGGCCTCTGTTTCCATTCTCTTCTTTCTTTTCCCTTTTTGCAAATTGTTCTAAAACAATTAACTTCGACGATCGTCCTTCGATTATTTCATACTGTCGAAAATTCAAAACATTACAGTATTTCACATCGTCGAAATTTGGGATATCACACTTGTGTTACCAGCATTTTGCTTCAGGCAATTCTGATTCCAAGGATATCATCAAAGCTTGACTCCATTTTTGTTTCTCAGCCGGAAACATGAAGTGACTCCCCTCCTGTTCAAGATTCGTCCGCTGGCGTTGATCTTCATCGTGGGCGGACATTGAAGCTTCCTTCATCAATTCTATTGATACTCACAGCTTCGCCTTGCTTCACTAATCAGGTAATCTTTTCTCTATTTTGCTTTACTTTTATGAGGTTTAGTGTGATATTCCTAAATTTTGACTAATGTACTAAGATTGAATTTGATGAATTTTAACCACGAATTCTAATCCGATGAAGAGTATTTGAAGTTATATTATCAAAATCTCAAAATTTATCGGTAAATCCTAAATTTTTGGATAAGTGATGATAAGCTGAAAATTGAAAATCAAAGAGAACTTATGGACTTGGCATGAACCAACGGGTCTATTCACAATGAAATTCAGCCACCAATAGGCCCTATAAGAGGAAATTATCGTTTTGCCCCCTGAAAGCCCATTTTTGGCCTAAATAAAGAGCCATTTAGTTATCAAGCTCACTAAGCCCATTAAATTCAAACCCTAACCCTTGTGAATAGTCCAAGTCCACGTGAATAGTACCAGGCCCACGTGAATAGTATCAAGAGGGGAAATTATCAAAATACCCCTTTCTAGAAACTTGGACTTTAAGGGACAAAAACTAATGGGCAAGAGACAATTTTGACAAATGCAAAGTGAAGATTTGGTGAAGAAGTGAGAGGACATCTTGGAGTAGAAGACTTCCACTCGCTCTCTCTCTTTCTTTCTTGTTTCTTTCCTTCAATTATTTGCCTAAGATTGTCTTAGATTTTAAGAGCCAAATTTGATAACATTTGGAATTGCATTTATGGATAACAATAATGTAAACTTAGTGAAGAAGACAAGTTTTGGAAGACATTGGCCAAGACAACTCTCTTTCTCACTCTCACTCTCACTTTCTCTCTTTCATTTCCCCCCTCCTCTCTCTCTTTTCCTCTCTTTCTTTTCCTTCACCACCGCTGCTCGCTGTGCCGCTTGCCCTTGCCACCGTCTGCACGCCATGCCACTGTCACCAAGCCGCGCTCGTGCTAAGCCCAAGCCGAGCCGTGCCGTTGCCGTGCCAAGCCAAGCCGCGTCGTGTTGCCATTGTTAAACTAGTAAGTTAACTCTCTAATCTTTGGTTAGGTTGTTAATTGCGTTTAGGGTTAGATTAAGTGAGGTTTAGAATTAATTATGAATGGATTAGTTGATAAGCTATCATCAAAGAGATGATAAGCTATCGGTAATTATGTGATAAGTTATCATCAAAAGGATGATAAGTTATCGGCATTTGGATGATAAGTTATCATAAAAGGGATGATAAGCTATCGGTACTTGAGTGATAAGCTATCGAAAAATAGATGACAAGCTATCGTCAAATAGGCAATAAGCTATCGAGGAATTATCGATAAGACATCAAAGTTTGAGTGATAAGTTGTTAATTGATGTGTTTTGTACTTGGGTTATATGGTATTTCTATACATGATTATACATGATTGTATGTTGTTAAGATTGCCTTAGAAAGGAGATTGCCTCTTGAATTATTATTTCCTAGTTAAAAAGAATGTAATTTTTAGCATATAAATGGTAATTTGTATGGTGTTGTGTTTGGATACCAAGTTTTAGGTGTTAGAATAATTTAGCATACTTGAGAAATGAAGTACGTAAAGTTTGATGGGATAAGCATGTACGTGTGATCACGTGTGATTTTATTATGGCATTTTTGCATGTCAAAGATTCTCATAAGTTTGATGTATGAGCACATATCATGGTTGCATTGGTTAAAAGAAAGAAAAAATGAAATTAGTATGCATGATTGGTGTGCTTGTGTGATCACAAAATGTACGAACCATCAATGGTGTTTGGGGACGATGCCCAATTTTATCGAATGCCCGGCAGGGGTCAGATGATGGATCGCAGTAAATGCCGGATCGATTCTCCTTAGGGAATGCCGTCTATTTGTGAGAGAGGTTGAGGTGTGGTCGCGCTCGATCTTCCAAAAGGTTGAGACATTGCCGTGCCCGATGGGGCGGGACGATGCCCGGTCATGCCCGAAGACCACCAACCTTCGAGTTGTGCCGTGGCCCAGAGAGGTCAAGACCGCCAACCTTTAGGTTGTGCCATGGCCAAAAGCAGTTGTAATAACTAGGCAATAAAAGGGAACACGCTTAGATGCATTGAGCATGAGAAATGATGATATGCGTTCTAATTATGTGCATTGTCTAATGCATTGTTTATAGAATACTATAATTGATATCATGCAGGGTATGTGCCAAGGCGAGGTAAGAATGCCTGTTGTTTGTTTGTCGAATGAGTTGAGTTGCTTGAACCAGTTATAGATTAAGTAGAGCGAGAATGGCTCACTATTGATCTGTTATCGACAATAAATTGCATGTTTATGATATGCTCTGAGTAAATCGGCTTTCTACACAAGGCCTAGATTGTTAACTTACTGATATTTTATCTCACTTGTTGTTATTAACCCCTTTTCAGACCTGTAGCATAAATACACAACTTGTACGGTTCGGGGTTCCCATGGATCAGAGCCTCGTTATAACGCCGCACCCTGTTCCCAGTGCAAACTATAGTTATGAGCTTCACATTACGACAGTCTAGGTTGATGAGAGATTAAGGCACCTGATACCTCACCGTTTCAAGGCGTGGTTTATTCGCCACGGTGATGCCCTTTTTTGTCCTTTGAGAGGTTTTGATGGGCCTGGCAAAGGTGGAACTCTAGGTGAGGAAGTTTGGGATCCGATGAACATAGAGGTTTCCGATGGTACTGTAGAAGGTGCGAAATTTGACTCGAATGAGGAGAGCGATCCTGAGACTCCCCCAAACTATTACATCCTCTAGGTCGAGCTTGTAATACGGATCTTTTTTGTGTAACCCCGTAGTAGCGGAGATAAGTTAATCCCGACCCTGGTATCTTTTTTATGGTCTCTATAGAAAGTAGCCCGAAAGCAATGGCTTGTACATATAAACTTTTTAGGGTTAACAAGTACATAAATAAAGTGTGTGTTTTACTAACGATCGTTATTATGTTATTTTTCCTATTCTCCCTGTTATCATGATTGTTTGAGTGTTTATAAATCGTTTTTGCATGCGTTAATAAAAAAAAATAAAGAATAGGTCGACGATGCATCCTGAGACGTCGCATTCTTAATGACCCAAGAGAAGTAACGGGATCGTCGCGTACTCAAGGGCTAGGGCGTGACATTTAGAGCCAAGTTTTATTAAAACACTTGTGTGCAAATCACTAAAAAAAATATGATTTACTCGGATTTTAAGATTTGTGTGCTGAGTTGGAATTAAAAGTTACACTGATCTCGAATCAGAGATTTGTACACGAAGCGTACATCACCAGTTCAGTAAATTGTCCATGAGATGTATTTGTGAAATAATATTTTCTACCCTTGAATTCGAAAAATGATCAACGTAGTTTCCATGTTTTTAAAGGATTTTCTAGTCATTGAGCGTAACTTCTCTGAAACCTTCCTTAGTCACCGAGAATCTCATCTTCTAATTTGCTTCGTTTGTCAGACATAAGGCCAGCATGCGCGCATATCCCTCATGAATGAATCAATGAGACTCTGAAGGGATACTTGATGATTTGTGATAATATTTTGGTATCTGTGTTGAGTCTAGCTAGAAAATCGCCTTCAATTCGTGATTATATTTGAACGTTTTTCTAATGCACACAAACTGTTTGTTGAAATGTTTGTGAGACATGGGTGTGAGATAGTTCTTTACTTTACACGATGTTAGGGCGTTTCAGTGCAGATTAATCATTTTTGTCAACGCATAGACTCGATTCTAACCATATTTTATCATGATTGAAACTGAATCTACGCATTTCATTTTTTCCTCTGTCATGCTTCTCGGCTGTGGCTGTACCTGCTGTATTGGATGTTTCTCTTGTGATTTCCTGTGAAAAACGGTGTGAAATCGAGCCTATTTTTTGGACATCCATACATCAAGGTATGTAATTCATCTATTTTCCTGATTTGTTGCTGCAAATGATGAGTGTCTAGCAATGAAAATGGAGGAATTATTCAATGATTGGAGCTGTTTAGTAAAAGTGAATGACATTGATGCTCGTAGAGATTGATGGAGGTGAAGCAGGAACAGCATCTGTAGTTGGCTGATAAAGAAAGGTGAATGCAATGCTTGATTATAGAGCTCTTGTGATAAACAATAGGTGGTTTGATGGTGAAGTGCATATATTCAATATGCTGATATTTTGGTGAGAGAAGGTTTGAATGTTGATGTACATAATAAAACAATGGGTGTAGAAAATAAAAAATAAAGGGACATAATAAAACAAGAGTAATGAACTGGGAATGTTTAAGAGTGTTCGATGGTGGAGTTCAATTTCGTCTTTTGGCTTGTGCTGGTTTAGGTGAATTTTTGTTGAAAATTTGAAAGTTTTAGTTCTTGAGCTTTATAAGAATCAAACCTGGGAATGGTAAATTTGGTGAATTGTTTTCAGATTAGGAAGGAGACGAAGGTTTCCAAAGAGAATAATAAAAGAGGAGGAAATAAAGAAAATGAATAAATGAGAATATAAGCTGGGTTTTCTGACACGGGAACTTGCTCGGATGATGTTGTGATGGGCCTGGATATGAATCATGGCATGGATGATACTTTTAGATCTTTTCTTTGAACTGATCACCATGTGTTCATTGAAATGTCTTAATGAAGTTCTTATGTGAACCTAGGATTAGGACAGCAAGAGTGCCATAACTTTTCGTACGGTGCTTACTTAAATGCCATAACTTTTTTTGCGCTTATTTGAGTACCACATATTGAAAAAAAATCGATCACTTAAGTACCATCGACGATTTGCCTCGCTAGAAATCCGACATGGACGTTGAAAAATCGTACGTGGATGGCGGAAAGGACACTTTTAGTATTACTTTATTATTTTAAATAATTTTTATTGTTTTTTATTTTTTATTTTACCTTTTCTTTTTTTGCTTTTTCTTTTTCGTGCTGACGAGGGTCATTAGCAACCCTCACCAGGCGCAAAGCCCTTGCCTAGATCTGGCGAGGGCCTTCGCCAACGACCACAGGCAAGCAAGGCCTTTGCGACTGGCAACGATCGTCGGTGACCCTCGTCAACACAGAAAAAAGAAAATAAAAAAGAGGTAAAAATTTGAAAAAAAATCCACGTAGGATGATTTGCCATAATTGACACTCAAATGATTGATTTTACTCTGATGTGGCATTTAAGTGAGCGAAAAAAAAGTTATGACACTCAAGTGAGTGCTGTACAAAAGTTATGGACTCCTGTTGTCCCAATCCCGCAAACCTGAGAAGAGTTCTTATGCTTAGTGTCTAAATTAGTTGTTGTTTAGTGTAGGCGTTTAAATTTCTCATTGCAACTATGGATGATTGATAATGTATTCCAAGGCCGAGACCTAGATATACCATGGTCTATTTTATTTTTGTCTGATCTCATGGGTATGTTTTGTCTTGGATCCTGGTTTACTTCGTTAACCTCTCTGCTGTATATTGATGTATGTTCATCAACGTACTAAACATGTAAATTTCTGTCATAAGTAATGTTGTGTAACCAAATAAGTCATTGAAGTCTGTTCACGAGATTGAAGTTGTGCTTGCTGGTTGTGGAAGATGCTGAGAGAAGTCTTGTGTGGATCTACCTTTATAAAATATTTGCATGTGACAATCTCGATTCTATGAAATCATTCAATAATGTTGATGTGCTGAATTGTAAATACCCATTGGTCGTCGTTGGTGCGTTTATTAGGCATAGACTGATTATGTGGATTAATACGTTGGAGTGTAGGTTAAATTCGCTGTCATGTATTCTCTGATCGTATGTTCCTGATCGTGTCTTCTCTATGAATGAAAGTGTTGAGGTCTGAAGTATATGAGTCACTGTATGAACTTGCTTTGCTCTGGTTGTGGTTGTGAATTTGTTTCTCTCCTAACGCGAATGCTCCAAACTTGAATAAGTTTGCTTCGTTCTGGTTGTCTGGCTTCCGTATGAACTTGCTCTGGTCCTCCACGTTTATGTATAAATGAGTGCAGAATAAAGAAAAAGATGAAAGAAAGAATAAGGGATTGAAAAATGGAAATAAACAGAAAAAGAGAAAAGAAGGCCCCTGGATGTGTATTCAGTTTGTGGTGTGTGGGCGTTGAATGTGAACAAAAGGGAAAGAGAGGTTTAGTAGGGGACTCGTGATTCTAAAGAAGGACCGAGAGTCAATGGGCCGAAGAAAAATGAAAAATAAAAAAAAAGTAAAAAATTTCCAAAAAATAAGAATGAAAATTTGGTTAGAAAAATAGGCCTTGATTAGGTGATTGGATTTTAGTATTAGAATTAGCTTAGTTTCATTTAGTTAGTGTACACATGTTTTAGGGTTTTCATGGACACCTTTGATTTAGTTTAGTCATAGAAGGTTAGTCCTTTAGAAAATAAATTGAACTTGATTTGAATCAAGCTCATGGGAGATCACGTCCTGGGGCTTAGAATAACGTGATGTAATATTTGTTAATTTCTTTTCGAGAATGGTTAGATCTAGTTTAGAATCATAATAAAAACCCACAAAAATAGGATAAGGACACTAAGAGTGCCATAAGTTTGGTACGGAGATCACTTAAGTGCCATAACTTTTTTTTGGCTCACTTGAGTGTCACATCGGAGTAAAAATGACCACTTGAGTGCTAGTTCTGGCAAATAGTCCTACGTGAAATTTTTGACCCTTTTTTATTATTTTTCTTAATTTCTTTTTCTTAAAAAATAAGCTAAAAATTTATTTTAAAAAAAGGGGACGAGAAGGGGGAAATCGCAGGCGGCAAGGGCTATGGAAGCCCTTGTCGCTGCCGCTGGGGATGGCTAGCAAGGGTCGCTGAACCTCGGCTAGGGGCCGGCGACCCCCGTCGCCGCAGGCAAGGGCTGGGCAACCCTTGCCCAGGCCTGACCGAGGGTCGCCGGCCCTCGGCAAGGTCCGTCACTAACCGACGCCCTTGGCCAGGCTTGGGCGAGGGTCGCCCAGCCCTCGCCTGCAGCGATAAGGGTCGCTGGCCGCTGGCCGCTGGCCGGGGTTCGGCAACCCTCTCCAGCCATCCCCCACCCTCACTGGCTATTGTCGGCAATGGTGGGGCGGCGACGACGAGGGCTGTGCAAGCCCTCGCCACTTGCAAAGTCCCCCTCCCTCTTTTTTTATTTTATTTTTTAGCATATTTTTTAAGAAAAATAAATTAAGAAAAATGGAAAAAAGAAAAGAAAAGCTAAGATGAAATTTTTTTAATTAAAATAAAATAAAATTGTACTTTCCAACGTCCATATAAGCTTTTCTGATGTCCACATCAGATTTTCGGTGAGCCAAATCGCCGATGGCACTTAAGTGATCATTTTTTGAAAGTTATGGCACTCAAGTAAACAAAAAAAAAAGTTGTGGCACTTAAGTGATCTCCATACATAACTTATGGCACTTTTATTGTCCTTCTCCCCACAAAAACATTCCTTTGATCACTTAGTGACTTTGATACCTTTAAGAAAATATTTGATAATCGAGAGTGTATGTTCACTTAGATAAACAACATTCCAAGTTATTGGTACCAAAAGGGCGTTAATTAACATTAGTGTAATCAAGCCCCCATGCTTAGAACTTTAGTTGTGTAGGAAACGAGATGAATCTCCTGCGTGTCATTCGGTTTCTAACCGACCCCAAATGGATGGTGGCGACACTTAGAAATACTTAGGCTTAAAAAGAACTTAAAACAAAATCCATATGTCACGCGAGGTATGAGTTTAGGAGAGCCAATGCTCTTAATCAATGGACCATTTGGATTGCCATCTTTAGGTGAACTCTTTAGACTGTCCTCCGAGCAATACCTATGAACCCATTCCCAATAACATCCTTGGGAGGGTCGCGACATCAAAATGTATGCCAATGTTACTTTTATTTGCATAACATTATTGGTTCTTTTGCATCGGCAAGGACGAGAATCAAGGCTATAATTATTAAGGTGAACAAGCACTAGTGAGAATGGTATCTCATGGTTGCTTGGAGGTATTTTCGTCTGTCCAAGTATTCTTGGAAGTCTTAAACACTGACAGAAATGAAAGGATTAGTGATCCTGTTGAAACACGTCATCCTAGTCGATGTCATAATTGAAGATCGTCAACCAAGTCACTCACAATCTGCACCTGCTAATGGAGAAGTATCGGATCGGGATGTTTCATGCATTGGCATTGATGATAGTGAGATAGACGTTAAAGATGGTCATTGATAGTACATAATATAGTCGTTGCAGTTCTGGACTCCATAGATGAAAAATCGGGTAAGATATTAGAAAAGCAGTTGACAAGATTTCTGTTTTAGAGACATGATAGTTGCAGCAGAAGCCATTTTGGGAAACGTACAATAGTCAAAAGGAAGCGACTACAGGAGCAATCCTGATTCTGGTAGGGAATTCCAATGCCTCTCAAACGGCTAATTGATTATCCATGAAGGTTTCCAATGGATAGATTAAAGACTTCATATATAAGGAGCTGTGAAGCTTTGAAAAGGGTGAGACACGAGAAATACCGCAATTGTACTCTAAGCACGAAATTTTCTCTAATCTCATTTTGTTTATCTCTTTATAATGGTTTAAGCACTGTAATAACATCTAGACAAGCGGACAAGTGTGAGTGCAAGTGATTGTGTCCCGATAGTATGATCTATCGTGTAAAGAAAAAACACTAACCAGTTGTAATTTGCATTGTTGATTACTATTGGAATTCAACCGTTGTTAAGATTGTTAGTTGAAGAGTGGACGTAGGCTTGGATATAAGGTCTAACCACTATAAGCTTTTGTGTGATCTATTTACTTTACATTGACTTACCTACTAGCATCACACATGATGATTTGTTCATGTTACATCTTAAGTGCTGATTATTCTATATATTGTAAAAGTTTTTAAAACTTTCATTCAACCTATTCAACCCCCTTCTAGATTGCTTTATTAGCCTCAACAGTGACAAGTGACGAGATTTGTACAATTGCCAAAACAGTACTTGCGTTCTAATAATATGATCTATCACATTATAGAAGCAATACTTGTTGATTGTAATACCACTTGAGGATTACTAGTGGACTCTTGCCACTATTAAGGTTTTTAACTTTATGAGTGGACGTAGGTTTAGGGAGAAAGCCAAACCACTATCAATTTTTGCTATTTTCTATCTGTTCATTGTTACCTATGACTGTCTTATAGCAGCACCAACTCGCTTGGTACTTTTAATCTGTTTCCGCAACTATCAAAGTACAGATTGTTATATTCAGCGAAAAATTGTTTAAGTTTTCATTCAACCTATCCCCCCACTCCCCCACCCTTCTAGGTTATATTGTTAGCCCTAACACCATCTTCTCCTTCTTCGGCTCTTCAGGAATGGTAATGTCTTTTGCTTGTAGAAATTTCATGATAAGAGCACCATAAGAAATTTTCTCGATTTTCTTCTTCATGGCATGGTACATATGGAGAATGATAGCTTGAGGGAGACATGATTCAAGTCCATTGAGAATCGACCAAAGCACACGAGCCTCATATCGAGAATCATTGTTAGTGGAGGAGGCTTTAGGTCGCATACACATGATAAATTTTTTCTAAATGATGTTGACTTTCAGAGGCAAAAGATTGAGAGCAACACGTGAAAGATGGATCCTCGAGCACGAGTTTATATGCATCATTTTAGTGGACACGAATTTTCAAGAATTGATAGACAGAAGCATCAATGGTGGCAGCAAGTTCCTCGACATCAACAGAGTACATTTCTTTTCAAATGTTACACAAATTTATCGGGGCTCAAGGAATGAAGATTCGAGCAAAACATAGCAACGACTTGAGAATAAACATCCTCTTTCAAGGTGCACAGAAATTTTAGATGAAGTTTCTCGAACATATTAGAGATGAAAATGCTATGAGTGTCGAAAAACTCAGTCAACAAACGATATGGGATCGTTTGTCAGGACATAATGAACTTATAAGCATTTTCATGATCGGTGAATATGAAAAGAGGAGAATTATATGAAAGAACTTGGGAGATACCAATCGTTGGTTCGAACTCATTATACACGCGATCGTCATCGTCTTTCTTCCCCTTGGCTCTTATGTCCTCGGGTTCAATAGGCAATTCCTCTTGTTCAACTACCAGTGCACTTTCTCTCGCTTTCCGTAATTTCTTCTTCAACAAGCGTTTACTTTCGTTTTTCTTGATGAATTTCTTTGTCAATTGCCAAACTAAGATCAACTCCCACATGCTTGGATTAAGACAGCCCTCCAACATGTTTGGAGTTAATACAAAGATGTCGGATTAAGACAAAGTTGTTAGAATTAAGACATAGTCCAAGGATAATAGAATTAGGACAAAAATATGTTGGAACTTAGACATGGTCCTAGGTTGTGGAATTAGGACATGAGTCCAAAGATGTTGGAAAATAAGCTCCCATCATCTTGGAGTTAGGACATGTTGGCTTTTCACGTAACGTGCATAGGTGAAATTAATATAAACGCAGCGGAAATAAAAATCTATACACGTATCTCCAAAGGCGTCGTTCGTGCGTTTCAATCAAAAATCATATTTACGAAAGGGGGTTTTCGGATTATCTCTTGTAGCGTACCTAAAGCGACTTGGTTAAGTTGTTTTTTAGTTCGAGTCACACAAACGTCGGACCTCTAGCTCAGACACACTACCAATTGAACGTCAAACGGAACAAAGAAATCGTGGATGATCACCACTTCAATTGTGCTAGCAATCACGTGGACTCTGTACTCTCGTATTTCGTTTACGGCAATCAAAACTAAAGAGAGAAAACTATTTTCTCTCTTGCGGCTTCTCTCTCTCGTCGAACAAAAAGAAACACGTTTACTACCCACACTTTGATGTATATCTGATATACTGATTGAAGATCGGCAACTACTTATGGATGTGGACCAAAGTGCACACGATCAGTTGTGCACTGATCTCGTGAACGTTGTACGCCTTTTTTTGTTTTAAATATATATATCATATATACATAAATCAATAAATATATATCTATATATCTATATATATATAAATATATATCAGTATGTGTGCATTTTTTGGCACATCAATATGCGTCCACATCAGGTGTGCCTGTGCATCATATGCATGTGCGTCCATGACTAAAAAATTAAATTAAATCTTATTTAATTTAATTTCAGTCCAACTCAATTCAATTGCCATAATTACAAACATATTTGCAATATTTCCTTTTCATGCAATGTCATCCTGAATTGGTTAAGATGTGTGACATCCCTAAGTTTATCACCGCGCTAGTAGTAAGACTTGTACTAACACATTAGTACTTTCAAAAAAAATTGATTGTCCCAATCAATCTCTAGGTCCTACAAGTCATGATTGACATCTAACAATATGTCATGACTACCCAGACAGTGTGAATGCTTTAAGAACATAATGAACCTATCAGCTTTGGTTACAGTGTAATTCAATCCCTCTGTCTTATTATGTCTCGATCGAACAAAGACCATGGAATTTTTGTCAAGTCACCAATTCGATTATATGCAGAAACCTAATCAACATGCACTTTATACGAGACATAAACAATTTATTCTCGATTACAACCCCGACCTAGGTTTTTAATGCAGTGTCACAATTAGATCGTATAGGACATCATTATTGTACATTGCATATAACAAGAAGACAGATTCCATTTTGCACACACGTGTAACTTCGTATGTGAATAAACTATGACTATCAAGTATAGAGATGGATCAACGAACCGTCAATATGCGTACCTGTGAACCATAGCCATCCAACACACAAGTCAACACTGTGCCTCAGGTCTAAGGATTATTTACACAAGACCAGAGCAAGCACGATTAGACATTGACCACGCTAAAAAGCTTCCATGTTGTTAATCGTTTTATGCGTGTCACGTTCGGTGAACTTGTCTGATACAAGCACTTGTGTTCTAACTTGGGCATCATAATACCCAATGACTCGTGACTTGTCAGTCCCTTAAATATCCAATACTTAATTGTGAAGTTACGAACACACCGGCCTCAACCGGATCATTAATATCTACTTAATGATCCATTGACCGAGAATAGTTTAAAGAATTAGTCTAACTATGAACCCGTCACACATGTTCTTAACGTCTCAAGAATATGTCTAGTCACAACTAATCTTATGAAATCATATATATATATAAAATAATTGGACAAATGAATGAATACGTCTTTGCTATTAATTAAATAATAAGAAAATACAATTGAAATCCCTAACATGTAATTATTACATGATTACTTTAGGGCATACATTTAACAGGACATACTCCCTCAATCTTGGATTAAGACATGCTCCCACCATCTTGGAGCTCCCATAATGTTAAAATGCCCATGATCATTCTAGTCTCGCAATCTTTAAACTCCAAAAAGGTTGGAAAATTGCATTCAAGCTCATCTCTCATGCCAGACTGCTCATGGTATTCACATATGTTCCCCTGCAACATGCTTGATGCAAATATGTTAAACCCGAATGCCTTAAGTACCTAAATGCAAAGAAATGCAGGAAAGAATGTAAATGCAGCACTATCAATATTTTTGTTTAGGGGTCAAGTTCGATCTTTAAATTTCTTATAAAAGAAATGATAAGTCTACGAGCTAAAATTTAGGTGTCAACAGCGTTCGGCATCATTTGAAACCGGTACAAATACATTCTCTCCCTCTTTCATGGGTTAGCTATTGTCATCCATCATTTGGACTCTTTCAAGATGCTCAAGACATATTTGCATGGTTAGAGCCCCGAACCCACTTTGATGTAATACTATTGTATAATCTACATAATACATAGTAAATAGTAAAATATTTCAAGGTTCAAATCGCGATGGCTATCAACCAAATGACCTACGGTGGCATCATCGTTGCATGTCTTCCTCACGAATCTAATCTCTTTGGTAGTATGACCTATGGGTTGGCTAACAGTTAGAGGGGTTCTTTCTAATGCAACACTTCCATATATAATTGGGTAAATGCCACCAAAAATCCCAAACTTTGCCCACAATGATACATTTACCTTAAACTTTTTTTTATGATACAAAAAATTTCAAACTTGTGCCCGTGTGACACATTTACCCCCAAACTTGTAAAGTGTGACAAATTTACCCCAAACTTCTTTTTGTAAGACCAAAAACTCCAAACTTATATCCGTGTGACACATTTACCCCAAAAAAATTGCTTGATCCAAGAGCATTTTCATCTTTTACCTTTTTTTTTTATTATTAAATAGAATATTTATAAAAAACACAAAAAAAAGGAAAATTAAGGCAAGGGCGGCAGGCCCTCGCCGCTGCCACCCTCACCCTCGTCGCCAAAGAGGGCTGGCGAGGCTGGCTGAGGGCCTCGGCGACCATCGCCAGCCTCATTGAGGGCTGCCACCGATGGGCGAGGGCCAGCAACCCTCGCCTAGCTCTAGGTGGAGGGCTGCGCGTGACCCTCGCCCACGAGGCGGCGCTAGCGAGGGTCTACCGCCCTTGCCCTTGATTTTCCTTTCTTTTTTCTGATACCATATGAGGTTGCCTAAGGTCTAAACCAGGGAATTACTGGACAAGATCCATGGTACGTATGCTATCCCACACTTGGCCGTCTTGGCCTTATAAAGGGACTACCTGTTAGCCACCAAATCTTTTTCAAAATTTTTGCTCAAATCTTAGAAAAGCTTGATGAGATCAAAGGTTTCTAATACACAGGTTTTACAATAATGTGGCAAGTATAGAGCATACTACCACGATTAACCAGAACATGCATCTTCTTCAAAGAATCATACCAGACAGAAAAGAAAAAGAAAGCTAGCTAGGACTTATGATAAACACACTGATATTTTATTTAGGAGGTGAAGTCTGTCGTTCTTCATTACAAGCCCTACCTTTTATAAGTGTTTAGGGGAGAAATAAACAAAAGAAGCAAAGCCATCAAAAGGCTTCACGTTTCTTTCATTTTTCGACACGTTCCTGTTCAAATAGTACGTGAACAGTGCATGAACAGTGGTGAACAATACACTATAGTGCGCAACAGTGTTCGATTGTATTCAAACTTGTCAGACTCGACTGTCGGCTATACATATTTTACATGAGGTCTTTCAGATAAGGATGAGCTTTAATCAAAACCTGGTGCATGCATCGACTGGTCATCATTAGAACTGTCACAATCATATCCAAATTTCTCCATTCTATAAGCTTTGAGAAGTCGTTGCTCTTCTAGAGCTTTAAGGTAGGGAAATTCTAGTGAGGCTTCTCGCTAGTTCTAGGATGTCGATGTCGAAGGAGCATTATCTTGAGTGCTTGATGGAATACCCGGTTGAGGTAAAGTTCCAAGCTGTAATGATAGATCATTTCTGCTAAGGCTAAGACTGAGCTGTAATTCACTATGATCCTATGGGTCTTGTGACAAAGGTCCTCCCATGGGTCTTGAGGGGATAAAGCATGATCATTAGACTGGATGTCCATGTCCATGCTATAATAAATTACCAGAGCATTATTGATCATGGATTGTGTTGACGTACAATCTGATGCATGATCCCAAGAAACATTATCAACCATTGTTGGCCAAATTTCTAGATGAATAACTCAATTATTCAGGCACGGAATTTTTTGGAGTTCTCCATATTCTTGAGAACATGTGGAGATCATATAGGGAAAAGTTTTGAAAATTGTATTTGGAACAGGTTGGGGTTTGTTTGTTATACACCAATATCTGCCGAAGTTTTGCACATTTCTTCATTGGGTCATACAAACAACCATGTCATGAAAAACAGTATGATCATATGTAATTCAGGATTTAGCCTGCAAGTTCTGAGCTGTTCCTTGAAAATATTTTTCCATGCTCTAAGAGGCTTGAATCAATTAAGTAAATCTCCAAGGTGTTTGTATGTTTCTTCTCCTTGGATAATTCTGCCAATAATAAAAGGCATTTTGGCAGTGGAAAACTCAATGGCTATGGTATAAAGATTGAAAAGATACTAATAAAACCATTTGAGATCTTCAGAAAATTCTTCCCCTGAGGTGAAAGTTAGTGGATGAATGAAGGGATGTTTTGAGTGAAGCCCTCTAGGTCGCAGATAGAGACCTCCATAGTTGCTAAAGATTTTAAATTGGTATTCCCACAAAGATTTTCTCAAATTATCAAAGAGAGTGTTATTCTCAATGAGAGGGTCATTTGGGTTTCATTTCTCTGGTCTTGAAACCTTCATACAGTTTTCTTGATACGTACATGTTGATGGAAGCGATTGGAGCTGTATACTCTTTTGGTTTTGACTGAAAATTTGCCAAGATATTTTTCTGGCTTGCAATGTGCTTGATTTCAAATTAGTATTTTGAAAACCATTCAGCCCACCTGAGAAGTTGTGCATGAGGAACTTGCTTCTGTTTGAATTTCAACATTTGGGAGAAAAAAGACATCCAATTCTACCAAGAAATGATGGCTAATAAGATGGAATTCGAACTTCTTAATTCCATAATTTACTGCCAAAATTTCCTTAAAAGTGGAATGATGGTGCTTTTCTCCTTGCACAAATCTTCCATTCTTGTGTCCATAGATTCGACGCTTTCCATCAATTTCTTCAAGAAAGATAGCAGCCCGGTATTCATCACTGGCATCAGTCTGGAGAATTCTTTTCCCTGTTTAAGGGGTTTGTAGTGGAGGGATATGTTGGAGAACCCTTTTGAGTTGAACCACAGAGCCTATTTGTTGTGGTCCCCAAGGAGGAACGCCTTTTTTCAACATCTATTGTAGAGGATTAAGCAATTTTGTGATCTATGGGATAAAATCTCTGAGATAAGTAACAATCCCGAGAAATTGTTAGACTTGTTTATGAGAGAGATTCTTATCCGGAAATTTCTGCCACTCTTCTGCAATGTGGGAGCTAGGATAATACGTTCCATCTTTAAGATACATTCCAAGAAACTCAATTTCTCTCTGAGCAATAATCATCTTCTTTTGAGACAACATAATCCCATGTTGCTTTACTAGCTCGGCAAAGTGGGTTAGTAATTTACAATGAGAATCCTTGTCGGGGTTGTAGATGAGGATATCATCAATGTAAATATGAGCATTAGCTATGATGGGTTGGAAAATTTTGCACATGGCTTTCTGAAACAATGAATGAGCTATTTTGAGTCCAAAAGGAAGAACAGTTCATTGGAAATGTTAATTTGGAATACAAAAACCAGTTTTGTGCCTATCCTCAAGATGAATTCCTAGTTGCCAGAATCCAACTTTAAGATCAAACTTAAAATACATCTTAGCTTGAGATAGGCTGGAAAATAAGCAATTTCGATGAGGCAAAGGAAATTTGTCATATTGGAGGAACTAATTAAGAGGCTGATAATTAATGACAAATCTCATTTTTTTTCTCTATTCTGTTCAGCTCGCTTATTAAAATAAAATGTTTCACAAGCCCATTAGGAATCAAATGGCTTAATCAATCCTTGGTGAAGTAAGTCTGAACATTCTTTTTGTGACAAGAGAAAACGATCAGGATTCATTCCTAAATGGCCAGCTTTTGTAGAATTGATGTCTTCGTTCTTTTTTAAAAGAAGATGGATGCAAAAGTCTGGATTTTTCCAAAGAGGGTTGGAACATTTTTTGAGGAAGTTAGTGAGAATCCGCACATGCATCCAGCAAGATTTGCAAGATAGGATCTAAGACACTCATCTGGATAGCAAAGAATTGTTGAATATCCATAAATTCTTTGAATTTGCCTTTGAATCGAAGTCCATTCGGCATAATTCGGAGTTAAGGAATTTGTGTCAGGATATCCCAGCCGATGATAATATCTTTATCTGGTGAGCTAGACCCAAGGATTCTTGTGGTGATGGTGCATTGAGGAAAGATTTGGATCTTGATTTGTTTGCTTCTAATTATTGTAGTGAATATGTCTCTAGAAGCAGAATTGAAATACCGAGTGTATGGTTTTCAATATTCTTTTGGTAGAATCTTGGTATCAAGAATTGAAACACTAGCTCCAGTATCAATAAGGGCAATCATGAAAATGGGTTTGGTATATTTGGAAGGATAGATGGTAATAGGGAAATGAGGAAGTGCAGGAGTATAAGAATAAAGTTTTTGAATGTCAAGGGTTTGAGGAGATTCAAAATTTTCAGGAGAAAGTAAGAAAACACCTTTATCAAGTTATTCAGATGATTCTTCAGTATCACTAATTGGTGACCATGTTTGGATTGCACAAATTGTGTGTTTTATGGACTCATCTTCTAAAGAGAAGACTGATTCAACATCATCATCTTGAAGAGAAATCTCAATTTTCTTTTCAATCTTATGAATCGGATGAGAAGTACCTCCTTTGGCTTTTGGACAGTTCTTAGCAAAATGGCCTTTCTTGTTGCAAATGTAACACCTGTCAGATTTTTTGCGTCGTCCGCCGGAACGATCTTTGTGAGACCGCCTTCATCGTAGAAATTGCCATTTGCAGTGTCTTCTAAGATGTTTCAAAGAAAATCTCTTATAATGCTTCCTTTTCTTGCATTTAGCACAAGAAGGATCATCACAAGAATTTTCCTTTGGACATTTGATCTTTAGTCTAGGTTTATGACAGGCTCGATCAAGTTCTTTGTTACTTGAGAGATAACCCTTGAATGCTTTTCTGTGGATGCAGAGATCTTCAATTGCTAAATTTATCTCTTGTTGGAGTTCTTCAAATGACACATTAGCAACTCTTTTTTGTGTGTTGAGGAGGGTTCTCTTAATCACTTGGCTAATTTCCTTTGGAATGGAGGATTGGAAAACTTGCTTCAAATTTGGATCTGCCCCATTGGCGTAGAATAATTTAAGCATTTTTTTAAAGTGTTTATTGAGATGCTTCCATCTTAGAAAACAACACTTTCTTTCTAAGAACTCTCTTCGTTTGTGCTCAAGCTGATCTTCTAGTCTTCCTAAGAAGAACTGGTAGATTACATAGATAATGTGGTCAAAATCCATTTGGAGTAGAAAAGTCATCTGATCTTAATCAAAGACTATCTTCCACCAATCTTCAAGGCTTCTAGTAAATCTATCGATGAACTCAATCAGTATATCATATCGACTTTCAATAGTAACAGCTTTGGTGTTTAGCCAAGCATGAAATTCTTGAACTTTTTCTAGCCATTTGAAGTAAGGGGTATCATCAAGGGTAAAAAAGTGTCATGAAGAAGAGGATCTTGAAGAACTTGTATGAGATTCTCTGAGATTTACTAATTCAGGTTCAAATGAAATTGACTCTATTTCTTCTTTAGAAGGGTCTGCCATGAAAGTAGCAGGTTGGACAGGGCCTAGTTTTTTTGGCTCGATGGATGTAGAACTATCGAAGGAAGAGGAAAGGGATTCAGAACCTGAATCCGAAAAGGAATCAGACCGTTCTGCAAGATTGATGGTGGAAATGGTCGGCAATTTTGGATAGCCTTGGCTTCTAAGAAAAGCTTCTAGAGGGTTTAAAACCATATGAGAAGAAGTACTTCTAGAGGTTTAGGCTCAACTGGTTCTGGCCTTTTCCCTTCTTTGGTCTTCTTTCTTTTTTCCAAGTCCCTGATATGGTCACGAAGAGTGACAATATCGACTTTATTAGATTTGGGAGCTTCTACGATAATGGAGGCAAAAAGCGAAGAAGACTTTGGAGGAGAGATTTCCATCCTAGTTGGTTTCGAAGGCTGAAAAAAGTGCATCTGAGGGTGGAACAAATTTGCCTTCTTGGAGGAGCTTTATCTGTCTTCTTAGCTTCTCCATTTCTGCAGCTTGATCCTCAAGGTAATGGTAAGGAATAAACTTTCCAGTCTCCATTTGATTGAGTTTTTGCAGAAAAGTCTCAAGCATCTTTTTAGTAGCTTGAGTGGTCTCATGAACAGTAGAGAGCTTGGTATCCATGGACCACAACACAGAGTTTTGTGCTAAAGCATTTTCAGTTTGCCAGTTCAAAACGGCTTCAGTAGCCGATGCTTTTTTTTGTCTCTCATGATCGTCAACATCTTTGGGGTTTGGAATTTTAGGCATATGTCTGTGATGATGTTGAGCATCCATAAATACTTCTAATGTCGAGAAAGGATTATAATTGGATCTTTCCAACGAGGGAAATCAGAAAGTTGAAACATACAGATAGCTGGGAGAATAGGAGGAGTATTTGATTTTGGAGCACAAAAAGTGGTGCATTTAGTAACTCCATTGGGAAAGAAGGGTTTTTATTTACCCATTTGTGGATAGGTTTGTAAAAAGGAGAGACGACTGGCTTTTGTGAAGAAGGTTTCTTTCTGAGAGATGACTATGGTGAGTTGGTGATTCACATGGTTCTGGTGCTAGAGAGGGGGTTAATGGACAAGGTGGTCCATACGATACCATAAACTGGTATCTTCTCCCGTCTTCACTGAGAGGTCCTACAATAGGATCTCCATCAAGGTACCATTGATACAGCTTGTCTTTAGACTGTTTTTTCTTTCGCTTGGATGGTCTATCATCTTCTTCTTCGTCAAAAGTGGTCGTACACTGGCAATCAAGGTCCCAAAAACAATGGCTTGTTCTGAGATCTTTATAATAATGGATGTGTCTCCCTTCCTTGTCAAAGGACTCAATCATAGCCTTTGAATCTGTTTCGCTTATCTCTATAGGAGCATCACCAGTGCAAGATCGTAACATAAAAATAGTAGGAAAATTTGAAGAAGAAGTTTCTTCATTTTTCTTACTAAATTTAATGATGACAATGCCATCTTTTTTCTTGGTAAACTAGGATTCCATGGACTAAATAGGCTTGGAATTCTGATGAAGCTTCTCATAGTTAGTTACCCATGTATTAGGGAGTAACTTAACTAACTGATCTCGAGGAATTTATTTAGGTACATGGATGCAATAGGTTTAGTCATTATCAATGGAGATGAACAAAGCATCCTCGGTGCCTTGAAAATTGAGATCAATAACATGGTTTTGAACTCGGTAAACCATCTAGTAGTGTAAAGTGGCTGCAATAGAGTCTAGGGTTTGAAGAGCTCCAGTGAGTTGTAATTGGATTTTAAAAGCAGTGAGCAGCCTAGGGTCAATAAGGGCCATATTGAAATTTGCGAACAAGGTGATAAAAATAGTGCCAGCGTTGAAAGTTGTCTGGATGATGCCAATACAAGCATGTTGGTAATCTAGAAAATGAGTATCCAATAGAGCCATGCGAGCAACAATTGGGAGTCATTTCCTTCCATGGAAGGATAAAATAAGACATATAGTACCAAAGTGGAGGTGTGTATAACCTTGTTGTATCCATTGGCAAGGAAAATCAGAAGGGATTTGGAAAGTGACTAGCTGCTCTTGTTGGGTTGCTAGAATAGGATGTTGATCAAACCAAGAGGACTGAACATACTTCTTTATTTTGCAGGGGGTATGTTTTATGAGCTGTTTCATGGAATGAAAGGGAGAAAAAGAGGATGATTTGGCAAAAGCAAAGTAATGATTTATAAGAGGGAGATAAGTTTCTGAGATTTTATTATCCTCATTGAGGTAAGAAACCTCATAAAGATAAACAATTTTAGAAACATTAGAAATACGTACTTCCATAGGAGGAGAAAGAGACATGGGAGCATTTACAATAATAAGAGAGGAAGAGGGTGTAGAAGCGATGGAGTTGGACATCATATAACGAAAGCTTCTTCTCTATCGTGGTTATATCATCAATGAGAAATAAAAGCATATGCTGGTTAAGGTACTGGCTCTAATACCATTTGAGGTTTTTTAAGGTTTAAGCCAAAATTCTGGAAAAGATCTGGTAGCTAACAGGCAGTCCCTTTTTAAGGCCAAGAAGGTGGAATGTGGGATAGCATACCTGCCACGGATCTTGTATACAAATTTCCTGGCTTGGACCTTAGGCAACCTCAAATGGTATCAGAAAAGTGAAAATAAAAAAATAAAAAAATTTTGGAAGTAAATGTGTCTTTTTATTTCATGTGGGATAAATGTGTCACACAAATATAAATTTGGGATTTTTTGTGCACAGAAAAAAGTTTGGGGTAAATATATCACACAGGTACAACTTTTGGATATTTTGTGTCAGCAAAAAAGTTTGAGGTAAATGTGTCATAGAAGACAAAGTTTGAAGTTTTTAATGATTTTTTCCCGATATAATTTGGATGTTATGCCGCTGAATTTAAGCCACGATGTTGGCTGCGCTGAATCGCGCTGGAATGCATGCTGATGTTTCTCAGACATATTTGCAGCATAACAATAGGATTCTAGATAGATCTAAAAATTATTTCGACACGATAACATTCCTAGACGTCATTTTTTATTTCAAATTAAAGAGAGAGAATGTCAGGATTTACCTTTAGGCTGGCAGACCTCACACACCTACAAACAGGAATGCCACAGAAGAGAGCTGAGGAACGTGCCCCTCGATTTGAGGGTCGCCCAAATTGGGTCAATGAGCGCGCTTCTGCATGTGAGGGGTGGTGTGCCTCACCTTGAGAGGCATGCTTATCAAGCCGAGGAGGATGCTCCTTAGGCTGATGAGAACAAACTTCTAATCCTTCTATCTTGCGTGTCCAGTGTCCGATTCGCATGATCTTTACGTCATCAAAAAACTCGTGATGAAAGGTTTCTAACGAACACAAAATTTTCATGAGATAAGTTGCAAGATCACAAACTCCAAAAACTTCTAATCCTTCTATCTTGCATGTCCAGTGTCCAATTCGCATGATCTTTACGTCATCAGAAAACTCGTGGTGAAAGGTTTCCAAGGAACACAAAATTTTCATGGGATAAGTTGCAAGATAAAAAAACCCAAAAGTTTTGGCCTAAACCGGAGTTATAGGCTCGGGAATAAGAATTGGGCATCGGCTTGTGATTTGACTCTTAACATTTATTATTCACCATATCTAAGAGGTCTAAATAGTTTCTTTCAAATTGGACCCTAAATATGGTTTTAGGCACCAGGATCTATATCGGGTATAGGGAATGTTAACGCAAGCAAGCAATTGAACTATAAAATAGATAGAATAAGAAAATAAATTGGATTCTAGACTTACGTGGTTTGGTCGAGGCAACCTACATCCATGGAGAGAGCAACAAAGAATTTCACTATAGATCAAACAATACAACAGAAGTTACAATCACACTCGAGTCACTCAAATACTCTCGGTGATTCCCAAACCCCAAATTACAAAATAATTGACAAATCTTACTCATAAGATTTAATTGACTTCAACACTCGAATTCTTTTTCATTATGTAATTTACAAGCAAAAAGTCCCCTTTGTTACTCTTCATAAAGAACATCAATTTCTTATACATAGGCAAGAATTGGATGCACAACAAGAAACCTTCTCCAACTAAAAAACTATTTAATTAGGAAACCTATTCAAAATAGGAAACCTTCTTGAATTAGAAAACTTTTCTTTTCGGGCTCAAACTCGATACATATCTTAACATGAAAGTTTGGTTGAAGTTTTACTAGCAAAATCTTTTTTATCCAATTTCTAATCAAATCAATTCCTTTGTGATCACCAGCTTTATGATGTGCAATTGAAATCAAGAAATCATGAACTTCCTAATACTACGAAAAATGAGCAACCAGTCTTGAAAATAAAAAATCGACCATCATATTTGGGCGGCAGTAAAGGTATTAAAAGATTCTTGAAAGAATGGAATTTCTAGTTATGATTCAAAGAAAAAGAATCAAAGGTTACGCTCCTCGAATGAGAAGAACCGTTTTCTACATTGAAAACTTATTTTGTGCCTAGTATTTCTTCGGTTAAATCTTATTTGGTTTTTGCTCAACTTTGGGTTAATTTAAGACATTTTTAAAAATGGGGCAAAATTTGTGATTCGATACTAAGGCTGCATTTGGAAAGTATTTTTGGGAAAGTCTTTTGGGAAAATGCAAATACCTTTGGATTAAAAGGGTTTTTCGAAATGCAAATAGTATTTAGTAAAATCACACTTTGAATACAACTTTGGTTAAATGGTGTTTGGAAAAATTACACTTTGTAAAGTCTTTTTGAGAAGAATTTTTTTTAAAGTAAAAAATTACCACCGGAGAGGCTCGCGCGGCAAGCGGCTGACGAGCCACCGCCAGCGTTGCCTGAGGTCGTCGGACCTCAAGCGGCGTCAGCCTGGGGTCGCGTGACAGCCTGGGGTCGCGTGACAGCCTGGGGTCGCGTGACACGATCGCCTAGGTCACGCGGCCCCAGACCGACGCCGCCTGGATCTTGCAACCCAAGCCTCGCCTGAGGTCCAATGACATTGGCAACAGCTCGCTAGCCCGTTGGTGGCCCCTCGCACAGCGCCTGCAACAATGAAGATGGATAAGTGTGATATCCCGAAATTTAGACTTTATGGATTAATCGACGGACAATTATCGATTCAAATTGGAAAAAGTGTACAATCGGATTTTCTGACGTTTTCACACTGTCAATGCAATAAATTAGAATTTGATGGATGTTATATCATGAATTCAAATCCGATAAAAGGTTTTGGACGTTTCGTTTCTGATAATTCAAAGTTTATCGGTAAACCCTGAATTTTCACAGAAGAGTCAGTAAGCCGAAAATTAAGGAACGAAGAGACGTTTCGAGCTTAGCACGAACCAATGGGTCTACTTGCTATTATTTTCGGATATCAAGAAAGCATATAAAGGGAAATGACCATTTTGCCCCCGAAAGCCCATTTTAGGCCCAATTAAAGAGCCCATTGGATTTTTGACCTATTAGGCCCGCAAAAATTCAAGCCAAGCCCATGTGAATAGTGTCAAGCCCAAGTGAATAGTGCAGCCCGTGAATAGTGTCGAATGAATAGTGCCAAAGGTGGAAATTACCCTTTTGCCCTTTTTGAAAGTGAGATATTTTGATGATCTCTTAATGGACTTAAGACAAAGCTAATTAAAGCTTTTTGTCTTTCTTTTTATCTTATCCTCCCCCTTGGCCAAATCATCTCCCTTGCCCCTCTCCTTGTTCCTTTCTTTCCTTGTCTCATTTAATTACTAAAATTGTCTTGAATTGCAAAAAACCAAAGGAAGATATTTTTGGAAATTGCAATGACGTTATCTTGAATGAGATAATTGCAAGACAACTCTCTCTCTCTCTCTCTCTCTCTCTCTCTCTCTCTCTCTCTCCTCTCAAAATTCGTAGCTCCCTCTTCTCTCCCCCATTTTCACCATTTTTCCTTCATGTTTCACACCGATCACCTTGCCGCCGCGCTACCCAAGACGTACCTTAAAGCCGTGCCCTTACCACCAATGTTTAGGCCGCCGTCGCCAAGCTGTGCCGTCGCGCCGAGCCCGTACCAAACCATCATCCGCACGCCGCACCGAGTCGAGCCGCCGTTAATACCCATTTTCCATCTACGCGCCGTCGCCGAGCCACCACCACCATCGTCTTCGCGTCGTCGCCGCCGTCGTCGCCGTAGTAGCCGTCGCCGTTAAACGGTGAGTTAACTCCCTAATCCTTGAATAGGTTGTTAATTGCACTTAAGGTTAGTTTAAGGTGCAATTAGACTTTTAACTATGGTTGGGTTAAGTTAATCTTGGTTAGGTTAATTGACATTGGTTAGGTTAGTTAACCATAGTTGGATTAATTAACCATGGTTGGGTTAAATTTTCTATATATGCTTGGTAAGTTTTTAAGATGAAATTTGCCTTGAAAAAATAAGAGTAGTATGCTTTATGGGTTTATAGTAGAAAAGAATGTATTTGGCATGAAAATGAGAATTGTTGTGGTGCCGTGTTGGAATGTTGAGTGTTATGCTTTGGAACCAAGTATTTGATTTGAAAAGTGAGGCACGTAGAGTTTGGCATGAAAAGCATGTTTGTGTGATCACGTGTGATTTATTGATTGTATTTTCGTGTGAAAATGGCAATGAGCATGACATATGGCATGAGCACGTATCGTGAGTGCATTGACAAAAAGAAAAGAAGAAATGAGATTTGAATGCCTGTATGCTCGTGTGATCACAAAGTGTACGGACCCTCAATGGTGATTGGGGATGATGCCCGTGTGATCGAAGTCCTAGCAGGGCAGGATCGGGTTCCGCAGGGCTAGGACGATGAAGATCTATCGGATGCCTGACTGGGTCGGATGACAGATTGTGGTGGAAGCTGGACCAATTCTCCTTCGGGAATGCCGTCTGCCTATGGGGAGGGGACGTTGCCGCACCTGATGATTTTGGAGCGATGTCCGGTCATGCCGGAAGTACCTTGCGTGGAGAAATCCATGGGTCTTGGTAGTGCCTTGCTCAGACTGATTCGTGTGTCTTGGCAGGAGCCTTGCGCGGTATGATCTGTGGGTCTTGGCGGAAGTCTTGCGCAGACTAATCCGTGGGTCTTGACTTAAAATTAGAATACGCAGAGCGTGTGCATGTGCCAAGGCAAGGTAAGAATGCATGTGAATTATCTATTGATTAGTGAGAGTCACCGAACCTGATATAGATTGTTTAGAGCGAGGGTCGCTCACTATTGATCTGCCGTCGACGTCGAGTTGCATGTATAGGGTATGCTTTGAGTGAATTGGCACCCTGCGTGAGGCTTATGTTGTTACCTTACTGATATTTTTATCTTATTAGTTGTTGTTAACCATTTTTCAGGATCGTAAACTGGAAGGTCGACAGGTGCGGTTAAGGTGCCATCGCATAGAGAAGTTTAAGTTAACCTGACCCTCGATCTCTTTTTGTTGGTCGTGTAGGAAGTGGCCCGTAAGTAAGGGCTTGTAACTATAGACTTCCTAGAGTTAACATGTTCATAAATAAAAAGGCGTGTTTTTGTAATGCTGTTTGTTATGCTGTTTTTCCTTTTATCCCTACTGTCGGGTGTTGTTATTCGTTTCTGTATGCGCAATTCAAAAGATAAAATGAATGGGTGGCCAACGCGTCCTGGGACGTCGCATTTAATGACCCAAGAGAAGAGATGAAACGGGATGGTCGCGCACTCGAGGATCGGGGCGTGACAATAAGACAATGAACAGTAATAAGCATTGGCAAGATCGGAAAAGCAAAAAATAGGTGAGGATATTTTGGGAAGAAAAAAAATCCACTTACCCCTCCTTTGAGCATTCCGAAAATGCTCAAATGCCCAAGGCAACCTCCAACTTGCTTTGAGCATTCAGCATTTGGAGCCATTGGCATTTGGCCAAGGTGGGTGAAATTTTTTTCCCAAACACCCAATATTTTTCCCAAGTAGCTTTGGACACTCAAAGCTACTTGGGAAAGCTGTTCCCGCCTAAGTACATTTAACAAGGTACAAGACTCAACCTATGTCTAGCATTCGATTTGGGTGACAATATTGGTATTAAAAGAATCATTTTAATGAGCAGAACCATTTTCTATATTGATAACATGTTTTGTGCCTTCTATCTCGTCGGTCAAATGTTAGTTAGCTTTTGGTTTAACCGTAGGTTAATTTCATATTTTTTCGAAAATATGTGCAAAACTTATGATGTCAACAATAATACGTATAACAAGGTATAAGACTAAGCCTAATTCTAGCATACGATCATATTGTTGGTGTAATATTCCTTTCTTTGAAATATATAGAGGGTCTCTTTTATTCATAAATGAATAAATGTGAATGTTTCTATTGTCGAGCTATTGTATGGCGCTTTGGTATCGGCCTATAGATGATATGCTCTCGTTTATCACCTATCTATATTTTTCATGCACTAGTTTAACTTTGGCTCTAAGCGACAGAGATTTACTCAACTTTTCGAAGTAATAGACTGTTTCATTCGCTGCAAAATGTCTACATTTTTGCGTCTTAGTGTTTCTTTTTGGGTCAACTACCGTGATATCAGTTGATAATTAGATAGGTATTGATGGGTCTTTCCCCTCTTTTCTCGGGTTGTTTGAAGCAAAGGAGTCTCAATTCTTCAGAAACGGCGTTGTTTTCGATGTTGGCGCCGTGTCCAATGCGTTCATTTGGCTATTGCTGACATGTTTTTGTACACGTCAACATCTTCACTTCATTTGCCTAATCAGTTTACTTGCCGCGAAAGACTATACTCAATAAAAAGGTGTTTTATCTCGGGTAAAAGTTCGAATTTTCTTCATTTGAAAAATTAGAATATTTTTGTTCCTCAAGTGAAAGTTTAGGGAGTTTCATGAGAATTTGACCCTTAAATCGTCTGAAAATTTCCAATGATGCTTTGGTGTCAAATACATATAATGATAAGTCTATGTGAACTGAAAATCTAATGGATCATATTAGACACTCGTAAAAATTAGATTGACTCATGAAGTTAATGGTACAGATATAGCCCTCTCGAGTTCATCTATAAAGGAGCCTGCTATAAAATTAGATCAATTGTAGATGATTTATCTCATAGTTAGGCTCCGTTCATTTCGAGTAAAAAATCTTTTAGACAAATGTTTTCTTGATTTTTTGGCATTCGGTTCATGGAAATTAAACTAATCAAGGAAAATATTTTCCCTCAATATAAAAAAAACACCTTTAAAAGTGAGGAAAATGATTTCATCTTTTTGAAAAGAGGAAATCATTTTTCCTTTTTTTTTTCCTCTCTATTACCTTATTTTTTTTTATTTTTTTTAAAAAAATTATTTTTATTTTTCCTTCTTCTTTGGCTAGTTGCCGGCCATGGCAACAGGCCATAGGCGAGATCGCTAGATCCAAAGAGGCTTTCCTTCTTCTTCGGCTGGTTGCTAGCCACGGTGACAGGCTGAGCCTTGCCGGATCTAGCGAGCTCGACCTCGCGAAGAAGAAGAAAAAAGAAAAGAAAAGAAAAGAATTAAAATTTTGATTTTCTAAAAATTAGATTGATCGTAGATGATTTATCCCATATTAAGAGAAGGTGATACAGATATTGTATTTACGGGTTCCTTAAGATTTTAATATCTCAACCAACGAATCACACACCTGATTTCAAATTTCTGTATCTTTTCCCCCCTAAGTCAAATCCCTATCCACCTTCTTGTCCTTCTCTCAATGAATACAGGACACTGCTCTGCCTTCAAAATTGTGAAATAAGAGTCGGACACTTGACAACCTCATCGAGTTGCGTTCCCCCCTCCAATTTCCAATACCCGCCAACACTACACTTTCCAATTTCCATGACACAGAGACCCGAATGCGTGCCGAATATGCGGTCCGACTAAGCCGGCTGTCCCTCAATTATAAGTGCGCCCCCAACATCACTTTACAAGTCAGAATACCAATTTCATCTCCCATTCTATTTTCTTCAGAATTTTTTTTTTGCCCAAACAAGAAAAGGAAATGTTGGCTCAAAAGTAGAACTAGAAGAAACTATCATGCATTGCCTTTCCTGATAAGCTCCAAAGTGGAATTGAGGCAAAATCAATTAAAATCGTTGTTGTAGCCACGGAAGACTGTAAAGCAAAGCATGAATTAGAAGCGTAGCCAGTTAAGATACTCGCGAGCAACTCAACCTCATTTAGTTATAGTCGAAATTGGTTACATTCTTTTTTAGCAGCTCAAATATCCAATCAGGTCAAGTACGAGTTAAAAATTACGTAGACGGAGTAATTCCTAGCCCAATCGATGTGTGTAATTTTCACATTTATAATTATAAATAGATAAACATCATATTATGTATCACTTTCGTCATATTATTAGAACTCTAGTTCGAGCTCGAGCTCTAGTCAAAGCTATAGTTGAGTTTAAACAAAAGTAATCAGCTAATTGAATCAAGTCGAGTTGAACTTAAGCATATTGAAATAAACTAAGTCATGTTTGAGCTCGAGAAGTCAACATCGATTAAGGTTGAATTAGGATATGAAGCCCTATATGTTTGAGTCGAGTCAAGCTTGAACATTAAATATTAATCACTCGGCTCGATTTGATTACAACTCTAACGTAAACGAAAACTTGACTTGATTCAATTACAATTCTTACAAGATTAGTGTAATTAATGCAGATTTGTACATTTCAAGGAACAATAACACTAAAGGCTAAATCAAATGCATAGACATGAATTGGGAAAAGTGTAAAAAAGGTCATAAACTTATTGCATTGGTTCCAATTCAATTATATACATTTCAATTGTGTCAATTTAGTTCTAAATATTTTGCATTTGTGCTAATTGAGTCTATCGACCAATTTTGGCAAGAAATCGCTGATGTGGATGCCAGCCATCTTGCGTGGCCCAACCGATGCTGACGTGGACATTTTTAATAATATTATAATAATATTTATTATCTTTTTCCTATTTTTTCTTTTCTTTTCTTTGTTTTTACAATCTGGCCAACAAGGGCCGGGATGCCCTCGCCCATATATGGGCAAGCTGGCCTCGCTCATGGCCACGATGGTCTGGGCGAGGGCTGCAAAGCCCTCACCTAGTGGCCGCTTGGGTGAGGACTGCGATCCTTGCTCGCGGTTGGCAAGGGCGTGGCGACCCTAGCCCAGAACAAGCGAGGGCCGCAACATTCGCGAGGGTTGCCGACCCTCAGTCCAAAAAAAAAAATTAAAGAAAAGAAAAGAAGAAGAAAAGAAAAAAGAAAAAATATATTATAAAAAATGAAAAATATATAAAAATGTCTATGTTAGCGTCGACCATCGGACGACTGGCATCCATGTCAGTGGTTCCTAGCCAAAATTGGTCAGATAAACTCAATTGGCACAAATGCAAAAAGTTTAGGATTAAATTGGATTAATTGAAAGGTTTATGACTGAATTTGCATAAATGTAATAGGTTTAGAACTCTTTTGACACTTTTCCCGACATGAATATGTCAACCCAATGTTCATAGTCAAGCACTTTTTTTTTTTGTCAAAATAAACTTTTATTTAAAATGAAACGAGTTCAAACATCAAAGCCCATAGAATGGGGTATCTAAATAAAGCAAATCCCAAAGGGGTTGTGAGGGGTGAGCAACCCAATTTAAAAGTAATACATTCTGTCTTTAGACTTTGGCGATACAATCTGCTACGCGATTGGATTCTCTTGTGCAAGGGCTAGGGTTAGATGCCGAAACCGGCCAATGACCTGATGAGCCTCCGAAAGTGGTAAATTAAGACTTCTTGCACAATGTTATGTCAAGATGTTTTAATTTGTCAATTCTTTTTTGTTCTATGGCCTGAACTTTTTGTCCTTTCATTTAGCGTGCGCGAGTGTGGGTACTAAGTTAGGCCTAAACTAGAGACCCATCTAACACGAATCCACCGGATAATATCCTCTAATTGCAATGTTTGCCCTAACATTTTGATTAGGAGTTATTTGGTGAGGGATATTGGCAAATACACGTAATTGCTGTTGTGGTCGTATCCGGTATTGTATGTGATGTAATTCATGTAAATTATTCTTTTTCTCATAAGATAATAATATCTTATCTTTTTTTTTGGGCGAAATAAAGTCTTATCCAAAGGAACATATTTATTGATGTTATGTAGTAATATGAGGGAACTAAATAGGAATGACAACAACCCAACCAAGTTCAGAGAAACCTGCTAAGTATTTTTCCACGTTAATTAACGGAATATTTTTACTTTGTCGATCCCCCCTACAATGAGACAAAGCGACGGAGAGAGACGGACCCTAGAGCAACAATTCAAGGGTAGAAATGTAATTAGGAATATGCCAACTAAGTCCTGATGGAATTTCAGCTGAATTTCTCGGATAATAAATCATTTTCTTTTTTCATAATTTGAGGGGTATAGTAATAAAAAAAAATCGAAATTTCGTTAGCGAGTACACTTGTTAATCATACCCACTAAAGAAAATTTTCAAATTTTCAATGCACAAATTACATGTAAAAGAAAGAGTGTATTAGATTGACAAATTAGGTATGGTCTCACAAAGTTCATTAGAAAATAAAAGATGAGACCCTCCATCCAAGTGCCTTGCCTTGAGTTGGGCACTTATCCTATGCCAGGCTAACCTGTACACTGCATTCTAATCTCTGATCAGATGACAGTATCTTCTCTTTCAGAGAGAACGAGAGAACGAGACAAATCAAGACAGAAAAAAGGGAATTCCTCGAAGAACGAATGCTGCTCTGAGGCCAGACGATGGAGAAAGCATCTCCCTCGTGAATCAATTCTTTTTCTTGACGAGGTGTCAAAATCGAGACATTCTCCGCCTGTGCCCGACCCATGTGAGACTTATAGATGCAACCATCTATATGTTTTAAATGGTCTCGTTCCGTTGCAATAATTTCTTTCAATTGGATCCATCCAATCAGCACTTTTGTGTTCTGTTCATTGTAGCTAAAATGTATGGAGCAATTTTCCCATGCCCGAGTCGGGATCTTCGTCCTCCGACTCCGAGCCGAAGACCAAGACCGAATGACCCTCTTTAATTTTGGTTGGTGCCATAAACAGTGTGACTAAAACCCAAGGAACAGATTTTTAGGCTCCCGACCGCACAGCTGGAGATTGAGAAATCCAAGCCAACCACCTCGACACGAGCCCCGTGGCCCTGTCCGTCTCCATCTGTCGTCGTCTTTGTCGTTCGTGGTTAATGTGAATCCCATTATTGCCGAACCTGCTCATCCCCGCGATTTCCGACACGCTTCTCCCATTAATTACGCTCCTGCCACCCTCCCCCTCCTCCTCCTGCTTCCCTGACGACCCGCGGGCCCCGCTCGGCAATCTACGGCTGTCGCTGATTATCATCTCCGACCGCAGATACAGCAGATCCGACGGCTGCACGTCGCTCCACCTCTGATGGTTTTGCTTGCCCGAGACGATGATCCGGTGCTCTAATCTCCTCCGCTCCTCCGCGCTCGTCCTCTGGTCGACGGCCGCGGTTCCGTTCTCGTCTTCGGTCAACAGCAGCACGTCTTTCCTCTGCCCTCGGTCGAAGCATCCGATGGCCACGGCTTCGCTCTTCTTCCTCGCGCCGCGAGCGCTGTCCACGGACCTCCTCAACGTCGCCGCCGCCGCGTCTCCGCCGTGCCTCTTCTGCCTGCCGCCCCTCTCCACGTCAGAGTGCCTGCCTGAGACTCGCCGGGTTTCCAGAGGGTTACCATCGCCCGCCTCCTCGCCGATGTTTACGACGACGCTGAGCTTCTCCTCGTCGTCCTCCGCAGTGTCCCGCCGCGTCGCTGGCGAATCGAGAGAGGCGTTGGGGTCCCCCACCAGGAGGACGTCCTCCGGGTCGACCCGGTAGCGGCAGAGGGGGCAGGTGGAGTGGGCATCGAGCCACGTGTCGACGCATTCGACGTGGAAGGCGTGCTTGCACTTGGGGAGCAACCTCAGCACCTCCGCCGGGTCGAACCGGGTCAGGCAGACGGCGCACTCGAGCCCGTCCTTCTGTCCTCGTAAGGACCCGAATCTGAAGACGGGCAGGGACTCGATCACCGACCTGTCGATGCCGGAGTTCTTCCTGGCAGCCGCGGCCGACGACGAAGCCACAGCGACGTCGTTGCTCCTGGGGAACCCTCCGCCGCCGACGCCGCGCTTGCAGTGCTTGGCGTAGAGGAGGAGGAGGAAGGTGACGGAGAACATGGTCGTTAGGACGCCCACTATCACGGCAACGCTCGGCTTGAACGGAGACAAATTCCGTGGCGGAGGAGGAGGCGGAGGCGGAGGCGGGGGGCTTGGAATCGCCGCTGAATTATGGAAATGAGAGATGATGTAGCCGTCGCCGAGGTCGTCAACATTCAATGACGAGGCGAGGAAGAAGGAGGAGAAAATCAAGACGCAAGAAAAAGGGAAGGGCTTAGAAACTGGGAGCGAGCCCATGACTCTCGCGTGCTTTCTCTGTGTGTTGTGCTGGTGCGTGGTGGAGCGATTTCTTTACTCATGAATCAGGACCGACGGTGAGGATGGAGTTTGTTCTCATAAGAAGATCCTCCTTTTCTTTTTCATCTTTTCTTGTGGCAGGTGGGTGAAGAGCAAAGATCCAAGCGAGACAAGACAAGAAAAGGCACATCTTGATCTCGAATTCGATCATTTCAAATGGGATCGAACTGCAAGAGGATGACAAAAGAACATGGAACAGAACAGCATCCCTCCACACAAATCAATCAATCGCTTGAAGAGAGAGAGAGAGAGAGAGAGAGAGAGAGGGCGGGCGGGCGGGCGGCTTGGTGGCGGTGTTGGTGAATGTATGTAGCGGCCAATCGCATGAGAAGCGACTCCTTTTTAGCAGAGAAAGAGAGAGAGACAGAAACCTGGTGAAGGGAAGGTTCAAAAGCCCCGTCATCATGTCACTGTGATATACGGGCAACGGCTGATACGACAGCGGTCGAGGGTCCTCTTTGGAAAGCGATGGGTCTCAGCTTCCAAATTTTAGCAATTTCGATCCTCGTCAATGCTGTCTTCCATAATATTGTCTTTCATAGTGACTTGCACTACAAAAAGCAATACAATGAAAGACAAGTAAATTGTGTATAATTGATCAACCACCATATTTAATTTTTGAGTAAATTCCCGTAAATTTGCACTGAAATCGAAGTGGAAAAATTCAAGATCAAGAGGATTATTTAGGAAAATAAAGTTAATAATTAACGGAATAAGTTTAGAAAAAGACAAACATGAAAGAAATGTTGAAATATAATTGGTGTGAAAAATGTGGCTAGAGTGAAAAAAAAGTTGTTTAAAATGGACGCGGGTAATTTTGTCTTTTAATAAAATTGAAACAAAAGAAAAAGAAGAAATAATTGAAGAAATAATTTTAAATCGAGAGTGGAACCTGCAAAAAATAATGTAGTCAATTCAATATAAGAATATGGTGTTGGGAGCCAATAAAGGATGAAAATAGCGCAGGCCTCAATCAAATTCTTATTTTGAATAAATATAATATGTTAATAAGATTTGAGATTCTGGAATTCTAGAACTGAACACGTGACCCATTAACATTTTGCACGAGATGAGGTCCCCTTTTCCTCTTCCTGCTTCCTCAATGCCGGGCTCCGGTTCCCAGAATTCCTGTCTGTTTCCATTAAGTTTTCATCGTCTTCCTCTTCCTCCTTCCTCTTCTTCGGTTCTATAGTTCTTCAATTTTATTTTTTTATTTTCCTTCCCATAAATATTTTCGTACCTTTTACTCTTTCGGTTCCCCTTTTTGTTCAGTTTTTGTGCTGTGAAATCCGCAAATTACGTCTTGACTTATTGGATAGCAAATAATCAAACCTCGTCTTTTGTCTATAATCCAATCTACCAAATATCTATATCTTATGTATAATCTAATTTCAAATTCTGGTGTCGGCCTTCTAAATTACTATCATGCCCTCCTCCCATCTAATATTAAGTCTAACTTAACGAAAATCAAGCCTCTATAAAAAAAAAAACACACACATTTAAATGTTATCAACAATCTAATTACAAATTCTGAGGAAAAATTACAAAAAAAATCTTAAATCTATTGCAATTGTGCCAATTCATTCATAAATCTTTTTTTTCCTTAACCTCTTGCATTTGTGTCAATTTAGTCCATTCGGTCAATTTTGGCCGGAAATCCCTGACGTGGACACTGATCATTCGGCTAGCCCCTGTGCGAGGGTCATGGCCTTTGGTCCACCTCACCTAGATCTAGGCAGAGGCTAGCCTCGCGATAGCCTTGTCGACTGCAAGCAAGGGCTTCATGACCCTCACCCTGTGGCCGACAAGCTCCAGTGAGCTCATAAGTCATCGTGGGAAAAAAAGAAAAAAAGAAAAGTAGGAAGAAAAAGAGAACAAAAGAAAAAATTAGTAAAAAATAATATATATTACAAAAAATTGTCTATGCCAGTGTCGACCGACGTCCACATCAACGATTTCCGGCCAAAAATTGGTTGGATGGACTCTATTGGCGCAAATGGAAAAGGGTCAAGACTCAATTGGCAAAAAAAATGTTTATGACTATATTGACACAATTGCAATAGGTTTAGGATTTTTTTAAATAATTTTCCCCAAATTTTGGTGTCGACCTTCTAAATTACTATCAACCCCTCCTCCCATCTATTGTCAAGTCTACCTTAACGAACTTGTTAAGGAGTAACACTTACTTTTACATTTACAGCTGTCACGTGGCTACTTTCTTCATCTCAAGTCTCTCATATCTTGATTAGGCAAACAACACCTGCATGAAAATATTTGAAGGAGCTTTGAATCCCGACACTATCAGTTCTTCACCTTTAATTGCATCTATTTTCCATAAGAGTTATAACTCATACCAGCAGTTTTGATTTCTAAATTTATCTAATATAATTTGGTAACCTCTAAAGGAAACTCAAGCATAAAGCCTGCGTGAAATTTACTTATTGAATTCTATCCATCATCTTCGACCAAAAAAAAAAAAAAAAAATTCTATCCATCATCAACTTTAGTTTGATTTCAATATTTTTCTTGACACCACCCTTTGTCAGCTTATTGGATTTATTAATTACAACTAGAAAATGCATTTAAAAAGATTATACATAACCATGCTACTTTATATCTTATAAGTTCAGATGAAATTATTCTTCATCATTCATTTTCATATATGAGGTTCTTGACAACTTCCGATATAGTTTATCATAATAAGTAGTTGTTTAGGAACATAACGTCTATGAAACTATTTTTCTCTTTACATTAACGACTTTGAACGGCACTTATCTAAGGTGTGGCGAAATTTATTTCGGCCATGGCGATAATGCAATCCATTAAAAAATACTGTTAAGTAGGGGTGTCAATGGGCCGTGTCGGGTTGGGCCTCCATGCTACCCGACCCGACCCGAAACAAGAAGAAATTTGTGTTTCGCTGACACGAACCCAATCCAAATTGGATATGACCCGAACTGAAAACTCTAGTCGGTCTGGGTCAGGTTTCGAGTTTCGAGAGGGTTTATTATTATTATTTATTATATTTAAGCCTATATCTAGAATTTGATAATGTTGATCCATGAATGAAAATAACACACCACCTGCTATCTAAAGTAAATTTTATTGCTGAACAACTTAGTGAAGTCCAAAATTTCCTAGTTTGTCGCACAAGCATGTGTTCTAACCTGAACAAAGAACTCCAAGTAGGCACAAATTCTCTCCCAAGACACGTAGCAACCAGGAAAACACAGATCTTAAAGAAGGCTTAATTCTCACAGAATCTTGGTGCTTGGCTTTTGCTTTTGCTATTTCCTTTGCAAAGATTAAGCACTCGACAGCTTTATCGCATATTCCGGAAGAAATTTTCTTTCTGCTTTTAGTAACAAGCTCTTTTCTTTCTTCATCATCAGTAGCTGGAGCATGCTGCTTTGTGGCAACTATAGAGACATCACGACCAGAACATAACATCCATCCCATCCTCGCTCGAGAGAATCTGGTTTGAGTATAGTAGATAGACAACTTTACTTCGTTTTGTTATGAGCATAATGCCCACCAAAACTCATTGTCAAAATGAAAAATCAAGGGGCCGTAAGTAAAGTATTGGATCATCTGCATCGAGTTCTAGAAATCAACACTTCTTCATCAAGTCATAATAGATTTACCTGATCAAAGATAGGTCATAGGATCAGAACCAACAAAGAGACTACTCAGCTCCTTTCCATGAAACCAACGTTTAAAACTAATTTCACCCAATACAAAAAAGAAAAGGAAGAGAGAGTAAAGCCTGCACATTAGGAAGAGCGAAAGAGGGCTCACCCAAGCTACAAATGTCACGCTTCGGCCCTCGAGCGTGCGACTATCCCGATACTTCTCTTGGGTCATTTTGAATGCGATGCCCTAGGACGCGTCATTGACCCGTTCTTTTTATCTTTTAATTAAAGCAAGCGGAAACGATTAATAACCACCCAACAATCACGACAATAGGGATAGTAGGAAAAACAACATGACTACCATCGTTAGTAAAACACACTTTATTTATATACTTGTTAACCCTATGAAGTTTATATATACAATCCCTTACTACGGCTACTTCCTATCAAGACCATAAAAAAGATATCGGGGGTTGGGTTAACTTATTTCCGCTAAGACGGGGTTACACCAAAAAGTCGGTACTCCAAGTCCGAGCTAGATGAGGTAGTAGTCGGGAGGAGGCTCAGGATCGCTCTCCTCATCTGAGTCCAACTTTGGATCTTCCACAGCACTGTCTAGAACCTCTACGTCCATCAGATCTCATACTTCCTCACCTGGAGCTCCCCCTTCGCCAGGCTTATTGAAACCTCTTAGAGGACCAAAAATGGCATTATCGTGGTGGACAAACCACGCCTTGAATCGATGAGGTATTAGGTGCCTCAACCCCTCATCAACCCAGACCGTCATAACATGAAGCTCAAAACTGAAGTCTGCACCAGGGACAGGGTGCGGTGTTATAACGAGGCTCTGTTCGAGGGAACCCCAAATCACACGAGTCGCATATTCATACTACAAGTCTAAAAAGCGGTTAACAACAACGAGTGAAATAAATCTCAGTAAGTTAACAACCTAAATTTCGTGTAGAATGCTATTTCGCCTAGAGTATACCCTAAATATGCAGCTTATTGTCGATGGCAGATCAATAGTGAGCAATTCTCGCTCTACTTAATCTATAACATGTTTGAGCAACTCAATTCATTCAACAGACAAACCACATGCATTCTTACCTCGCCTTAGTACATACCCTGCATGATATCAATTATAGCATTCTATAAGCAATACATCAGACGAGGCACAAAATTAGAATACATAACACCATTTCTCATGCGCAATGCATCCAAACATATTCCATTTTATTGCTTAGTGATTACTACCGCTCTCAGCCACGGCACAACCTGAAGGTTGGCGGTCTTGACCACTCTAAGCCACAGCACAATCCGAAGGTTGGCGGTCTTCTGGCATGACCGAGCATCGTCCTACCTCATCAGGCACGGCAACATCTCAACCCTTGGAAGTTCGGGCGTGGCCATACCTTGACCTCCCTTGGAGATAGACGACATTCCCTAAGAAGTATCAGTCCGACCTTTATCGTGATCCGACATTGTCAAGCCCCGAAACCAACGAGTTCGTCGACATCCCGCTACGGTCGATAAGAAATGTGACATCCCAGGCTTATTGTTGACCCACACGAGATAACGATAAGATGCACATGAGGAAGCGATTACACACTTCGTACAAAAAACATCATATGGAATGGAAGATAAGGAGAAAGGATTTTGTTTATAACAAACATAATTACAAACCTCACCAGAGGCCAAGGTCTACGGTACTACACATGTCAAAACAGGGTCGAAGGTGTAGTCAGTCTAACTACTTCACTTCCTACGATTCTCAAAAAGGGGTTACGAGCCATCCAAACTCTTAATCTCCGCCGTCGTCCTCTGACAGGTCAAATTCCATAGACTCCGAGTCGGAACTTGGCTCGATAATCTGGACTTCAGGCTCTGGCTCCACTGGCTCAAGTTCCATCGGGTCAGAATCCTCGGGATAGGTGTCCAGGCTTGTTATAACGCCGTCAGGTGGGGCGGCTTGCATCGGATCCCACTCGCCTACTCCCTCATACGGAATGTCATAACCGCGGAGGGGACCAACAGTCATAACTCTATTCCGATAAAATCAAGCCAAAAAGGTATAAGGCTTCCAGTATGCTTCGCCTTCATCGACCCATACGGTACTACTTATCCTAATATATTCTATATCCTCGCCTAACGGGTACCTCGACTCCATATCCATGGGTACACCAAAACGTTGAGTGGGAGAATTCATTTCACGGATGTGGGTCTGAAATGGTTTAAAAACAATGAATGAGATATAAATCTCAATAAGTCTATTTTCTAAGTTCGACTAGGGTAAAGCGTACTTTTAGAATACCTTAATATGCCGTCCTAACCAAAATCTAATTAAACGAACGAGGTAATAATACAAGTGAACTTATGGCATCAAAGAATTTAATTATTATCGAAACATGGCATAAAGCATATATCAACTCAACGGACAATATGCTCACAAGCACAATATGCACAAATTGATGCATGATTCACCCCCGACGTTTCGATATTTCTCGACCCGTGTAAACACACCTCAGGTCCGACCCGCGTAAACACGCCTCAGGTCTTCGCAACAACCTGCGTAAAACGCATCAGGTGTGCAACTCGCCACAACCCGCATAAAGTTCATGCCTCAAGAGTGTGACAGTTGGCCTCGTCAGGCTCAACTATACCCCGCGTCAACACGCATCAGGGTGGCCTGCGTAAAACACCTCAAGCTCAATTCTTAATCCCACGTAAACACGCCTCAGGGTAATAATGATTACTTGGTTTCATCAAACTATCATGGAAATGCCATAATAATCACGCGACCAGTGTATAAAATAATGTGATCGAAGTCAAATCATACGATATTAAATTAAGGACGCACGATCAATATTGGATCGTATGATTAATTAATCAAGCCACGAAATCAATGCTCATACCCTACTCACATCGCATAAAAATTGATTATTATTATTATTATTTTTTGACATAATAATTCACATTATGACATCATAAATCATAAATATCTCTAAATGACATCATAAATTCACAAAAATCACAAATGACCTCATAATTCACATTGTGACATCACATTGCCACTAAAGTCTTCATATGACCTCATAAAGTACCAAGTGACATAATGAATCACATTATCCACACATGACATCACATGTTGAATTATGATATCGTAATTCTCACTTTTGGATTCCTCCAAGAGCAGCCTACAAACTTGCATTTTTCTCACTCAAATCAACATATAAACACTTCTAAATCATGCCATATCCATTATCACATGAAGGCACTTCAATTCTCCATGAAAATCTACACTACAGCATCTAAAAATCACCCAATAACCTAATCAAAGATTAGAAAGTGACTTACTACAAAAAATGAGCTAAAAACACACGCAAGCAAAGACGGAAAAGGCTCTGAACTGCTACTCCAAAATCGAGGTGGCGACGATGGAGAAAACTGAACAAGAAACAAGAAGAGAAAGGAAGAAATTTAAGAGAGAAAGAGTGAGGAGATGGAGTGGCCAAAATTATGAGGGTGAGGAGAGAGAAAAGTGGCTGAAAATCTTCTCTTATACAAATGTTTTAACTAATCCAAGGGCTAGAGTTCAATTTTGCACAAAAAAAAATCAAGGGCTAAGATTAACTCTTGCATGAAAATTCAATAGAGCTAAAATGTGGATTCTTATCCGTTAATAATTTCAGCCCCAAGGAAAATAAATAAATTAATTAACCAACCCTAAAAAAAACCGACAACCGAACCTAGGGCAAAACGGAAATTTTCGATTTTCGAGCTGGTCGTGCGATTTTTTCGACTTTTCGAACCTTACCACTAAAATCACTAATATTATGAGGCGATGTCCAAAATATATTCATTGACATCATCAGAAGCTCGATACCCAAGTTCAGAGGTCAATTCGTGGTCAAAACCGATCAATTGCGATTTTAGCGTATTTCAAACTAACGAGCGGCTTTTTAGGTGTTACGCGTATCGACCCGTGATTGTTTAGAAATCATATCACGTATGGTTTACTCAAATCATGGCGACCTTGGTTGTCATGTAATCGCGAGGTTCAATCATTAGTTCCGAAGGTCGCGATCATTAAAATTCTGGTTTGGGTTAATTCGCAAATTATACTATGGTCAAACGGAACCACCGGTGAACCAATTATATAACGCTAGCAAATCGTTCTAAACCAACCTTATATCGGCCTATGATGGCCCAAGATATTCTCTCGACAATCCTTATGGCCAAAACGTCGATCCACGTTCGAGTCCTTAGGTCAACGTAAACAATTCCTAATTAGCCTTTCCCTATTGGTTAGTCTTCTCGAGAGTGATCAATTCCGAGTGAAATTTAATTAAAGCGTAATTGATGGAATATACATCCCTTCATTTATCCCGAAAATGGGTCGAATTTTAAAATGTCATAGGCATCCGAACTCCTGCCGGGCATCCAATAAAATCGGGCATTGTCCCTAAAAACCATTGGAGGTCCATACTCTTTGTGATTACACGAGCACACCAATGATGCATACTAATCTCATTTCTTCTTTCTTTTAGCCAATGTAACCATGATTCGTGCTCATACGTCAAATTTATGACAATCTTTCACACGTAAAAATGCAATAAAAAAATCGCACGTGATCACACGGACATGCTTATCCCCTCAAACTTTACATACTTCATTTCTCAAGTATCATAAATTATTCCGACACCTAAAACTTGGTATTCAAACACGACATCACGCAAATAACCATTTCTATGCTAAAAAATACATTCTTTTCAACTAGGAAACTATAGTTCAAGAGACAATAATCTTTCCAAAGTAATCCTAACAACATAAATTCATATAGAGAAATACCATATAACTTAAGTACAAAATACATTAATTAACAACTTATCACCTAAACTTTGATAGCTTATCGATAATTTCTCAATAGCTTATCGCCTATTTGATGATAGCTTATCATTCATTTTTCGATAGCTCATAATTTAATTACCGATAGCTTATCATCTCTTTGATGATAACTTATCATCCAAATGTCGATAGCTTATCATTCCTTTGATGATAGCTTATCACCTAATTACCGATAGCTTATCATCTCTTTGATGATAGCTTATTACATTTTCTTAATAGGTTATCACTTCCACTTATCACTTTCCTTGATAATCTATCACCATCACTTATCATTTCCTGATAACTTATCACCTTTTTCTACTCCACTTATCAAGATAGCCTATCAATTAATCCACCACAATTAGTTTTAAACCTCACTTAATCTAACCCTAAACACAATTAACAACCTAACAAAAGATTAGGGAGTTAACTCACTAGTTTAACGGCGACAGTGATGAATGGCGACAAACGGCAACACAGCGCGGCTTGGCTTGGCTTGGCGTGGCGTGGCAACGACACGGTTTGGCGGCACGGCGAGTGGGCTTGGTGCGGCGGTTGGCTTAGGCTCGGCATGGTGTGAATTGGACGGCGATGATGGCAATCCAAACGGTGGCAAGGGCACGGCAATACGGCGGCAAGGTGAAGGGCGGCGGTGAAAGAGAGAAAATGAGAGGAAAAAGAGAGAGAGAAGGTGGGCAGTGGATGGTGGCCGAACCAAGGGAAAGAGAAGGAGAGAGTGAAAATGGGAAAGAGAGTTGTCTCTAAAGTCTCTTGCATTATTACTCCATATAAATGCAACTCTAAATCTTATCAATTTTAACTCATAAAATCCAAAACAATCTTAAGGCAAATAATTTAAAAGAAAGAAAGAAGAGAGAGAGAGAGAGAGAGAGTGAGTGAAAGTCTTCTACTCCAAGATGTCTTCTCACTTCTTCACCAAGTCTTCACTTTGCATTTAATGAAATTGTCTCTTGCTTATAAATGTGACCCCTAAGTTCAAAGTTTTTAGAAGGGTTAATATGGTAATTTCCACTCTTAACATTATTCATATGAGCTTGGCACTATTCACGTGGCTTGGACTTGAATTTAATGGGTTTAGTGGGCTTGATATCCAATGGGCTCCTTATTTGGGCCAAAATTGTAAGTTCTTCTTATTAAGCCTTTTGGTGGCTGAATTTTTAAGAAATGAGGCTCATTGGGCCTTGTTAAACCCGTGGACTCTCTTTGGTGCTCAATTTCCGACTTATTGTCACTTATCCAAAAATTTAGGGTTTACCGATAACCTTTGAGATTTTGATAATGTAATGTCCAATACTTTTTATCGGATTAGAATTCGCGGTTAAAATCTATCGAATTCGATTTTAGTACATTGATCTAAAATTAGGGATATCACAACAAACATCTCAATTATTGAGATCCGTGAGAAAAGCAAACTATCTCACCCAAGCTACAAAGATCTCAATTCTTGAGGTCTATGAGAAAAGCAAACTATAAACTTATCATCCATTATATGTTTCTTTTTCCATTCTATTCAGCTTCATACTCTATACTCGAATCCATCTTTGGTTCTGCAATAAAAAAACGAAACACTAGCCACAGAGTTGCCCCAGTAAGGCAGGCAATGCCAAAATAGATTTAGAAAGAATGACCCTATTGAGTAAAGAACGAAATTGACGCGACCGATTCTATTCATCACTTCTTTTCATCGATGGCGGCAGGTTTTGTAGCTGTATCGGTCGTCGCCGTTTCTGTCTTTGTATTAGTTGTCATCGGTTCTGTCATTGTATTAGTTATCGTTGGTTCTGTGCTTGTATTAGCCGTCGCTGGTTGGTTTTTGCCTTTGTCCGATTTCTCTAGCACGATCTCGATCTAATGTCAAAATGGAGAGTGGTCAATACAAGGATTCAAACTATTTCCAGATGGATTGCTATTGCAAAAGGAGGGGGAAAATGAAAATGAAACCTTGGCCTTTGGATCACCCGTCCTTTGCTCTCATCCTTCATTCCGACCGATTATGTCAAAACCTCCGTTCCATCACAGCAAAATGAACGAAAGATATCAAATGGGATTGGTTTATACGTGGAGTAATAACAGTAGTGTTAAGCATCACAGATAACCACTCTACGATTTGTCAGCATAATAAGGTTACCACACACCATTGAAAGAAATAAGATAGGGCCAACAAGAAGTTACTAAAATTTGGCAGAGATTATGAAATAAGTACCTTTAGAACAACACAAGAACAACTGACGACCTTCCTTGCTTTTCCTTTAGAATCAATCTTGCATAACTGCAGAAACAATTATATCAGAAAACAAGATACTGACACTATACTACAGCTTCATACTTGATGATTTATTCATCTGCAAAGCTGTATGAAGAGAAACACAAATGGATGACTTACCCCAGCCCACTCGCAGAGAGATTTAGCACTGGGCATATTGATCAAACTGAGAACAGAAGGAACCGAAATTTCGCGAATCAGAGCAACAACATCAAAGGCCAATCTTCATCAAAGTCTTCCCACTACAAAAAAACAAGGTTTTAGCAACGGCATTTGCCACAAAAAATTTGGCAAAATTCGTCGCTAAATGAATTTGCGACGAAAATTGCAATGAAAAAAATTTCGTCGCTAATTCGGCGTCGCAAAATTTAGCGACGATAACTTTCAAAGTTCGTCGCAAATTTGCGACGAACTCTATTCGTGGCAAAAATTCATCGCAAATTTACGATGAACTCTATACGTGGCAAAATTCGTCGCAAATTTGCAACGAATTCTATTCGTGGCAAAATTCGTTGCTAATTTGCGACGAACGTTGAAAGTGGCAAAATTCGTCTCAAATTTATGACGAACTCTATTCGTGGCAGAATTCGTCGCTAATTTGTGACGAACTTTATTCGTGGCAAAATTCGTCGCAAATTCTCTATTCGTGGCAGAATTCGTCGCTAATTTGCGATGAACTTTATTCGTTGCAAAATTTGTTGCAAATTCTCTATTCGTGGCAGAATTCGTCGCTAATTTGCGACGAACTTTATTCGTGGCATAATTCGTCGCAAATTCTCTTTTCGTGGCAGAATTCGTCGCTAATTTGTGATGAACTCTATTCATGGCAAAATTCGTCGCAAATTAGCAAAGAAGGTTTACCAACGACATTTGCCACGAAAGTTGCGACGAAAATAGCAAGGACAGCAGCGATGAAATTAGCGACGACATTTTTTTTACAATGTACTTGATAATATGTCTTTAGCAATGAATTTTGCGACGAACATTGTTCAGGAACGAATTTAGCGACGAATTTTTATTAATTCTTTAGTGACGAACTCTGCGACAAATATATCTCTAGTTTCACAAAAGTTGACATGCCATGCACTATTAGCGACAAATATTTTATGCCACTCTGCCATGAGATTCAGAATACAATAGTTAGCACATGCAAATTTTGTTAACCTCCCTATCAGAAGATCAAAGACACAAGCTACTCCAGAAAAGTAAAGGAAAAATGATCTTTGTAGAAGCTTGACGGTATTTATCTATCCACACAAACACCTGTATGCCACATTAAGAAGGAAAGCATAAAACTCACAACAAAAGTCTAAAGTTGGCTAATATCACATAAAAAGATGAGTCTCCCACATTTACCAAATTGTTCTTGAAGTATAGTTACCATCTCTCTACTCTAAAGTTTACGATCAACATTGAATCCTATAAGATCAGCCATCCTCAAATTGCGTTCCTTCTCGTTTTCAAGCTCCATATGCGATGCATGACGAGTGCGCTCATATGGGCCAAAAAAGAAGCTATGATGTCTTCAAGCATGCTGTTTAATCAAGAAATGATTGACAAAATCATCATCATCATCAGCAATCTCATCATCATTGTGTCGCTCATCATTGTGCCCATCACCTATTTGATTAGTGGGAGGTACAGGAGGAACTTGATCGTGATTGAGGTTGAGGTGTCGCAAGATCAATTGAGTTTGAGACTCCAGAGATATATATCGCTCATTGACCTGTTTGATTTCTTCATCTTTCGGTGACTTGAGTGATTCATATTGATGTTTGACCACTTTCATTTCTTCGTCCTTCTCTACAAGTAAATGTTTCAATTGGCTCAATTCTTGGGTCATTTGCTCCTCATGTCGTGTCCTCCTTGAAACAACCGCATTGGAGGAGGAAGTTGCAGTAGCCTTTGTTGTGTATACCCTCGACAAGGATCCCATCCCAAATATTTTTCCTTTTTTCATCCCACCCGATGCCTCCACCCATAATGCCAAATTGTCAACTGATGGCTCAGACGCAGCAACATCATCACCACCACTAGCAGTACCCATTAAAAGTTCATCATATTTTTCCTACATTAACAATATAGATGAAAATAAATAACTTCATATATATAACTACCATAAATATTAAAAGCATTCATGGTTTTCATTTTAGTTTAGTCCAAAGTATAACCTTACATACCTTAATAGCTTTTGCTCGATCGCCGGTCCAAGTCTTATCTTTTTTTTGAAATGTGCGTTCAAATGTAGCTATATATGTCGGTTCTGTCCCCAATTCATTTGCCTACAAAATATAAACATAAATGAGTAATTGAATTAAATTAACTTACAACATATTTAATAGATTTACCATTCTTTTTCTATGCTCCCCGATGTTGATAGAGCCCCCAGCATATGTGGCAGACCCTCACTAGAACTAGAAGCTCGATTCTTCTTATTCTGTTCACTCCTTTGTTTATTCTTTTCAATTTCCCAAGTTCTCTTCATTTCTATCCAATTGTCGTCTGTAATAAAATCTGGCTTTACTTGACTTCTCTTTGCTTTATTCATGACATTTCGTATGTGATCACTGGCTTTCTTCTTAAAAATTCTTTTAACTTCATTATCTTCCGTTTCATCCCACCTGAACTTCCGCTGCAATCAATAGAAAAACAACTAACTTTATTTACATCAAACTTAGTTTGTGAGAAAATGGAAAGACAAAACTTACCTTGAACTCATTCCACAACAAATCATTTACTTCTTTTGGAGCGCTGCTGTAACTAATCCACTGCCCCCTCAAATAGTTATTGACTATTTTATTAAGTTGCCTCACAACATACGTAGCATCCGTAAATCTGCAAACATGTGAGAACGATATGGATAATGAAACAGTGAAATGAAAAGGAGATGTAAGTAAATGCATACGGATAATTTGCAACATGGACAATTCAATTGACATCCATATCTAAAACCCAAATAAAGGGATGACCCTAAATGTTACATATACTTAAAAAAAAATGAAGTACTTACGAATCTCCATATGGGCATATCATGAATCGGCTATCTTCTTCACCTGTGTTTCCCTCATCTAAAGAAGGTGGAACTGAAGGAGATTCAGTTTGCATGTGTCCAAGTTGTCCCCTAATATGTTCTTGAGGGTCAGAGGAAGGGCCAATGTGTCCATGTTGTCCATCAGCATGTAGTGGTCGAGGGTTAGATGAAAGGGAAGGGGAAGAGGAAAGGGACGGGGACAGGGACGAGGAAGGGGAAGGGGAAGTGGAAGGGGCTGGTCTTCTTTGTGAAACTGCACCACGCATGTGACCTCCACGTTTATACTGACAAGTAGGAAGTTTAGACAAATATCTTTAAAAATATGAACATGTATTAGGGACACATAATGACGTACATCATGAAGCTTACCATTTTGTTTCTCAAAAACCAAGAGATAAACTCTAGAAAATGAAACAAACTTCTGGCATCGAAGGAACCTATTGAAATCTTGTCCACATTAGATTCCACGAAAAATAAAGGGGAGCACATTACATGACATTATATACTTGTCTATTTTTTGTTGGTTTCAATTTTCAAACCTAGATATAAATAAAGGGGAGCATATTTGGCAATAAAAAAATAAAACCCTCTGTTCCAAATAAAGCAAGGCAGGGAGAACCTCGATCAACGAACTACAATACCAAAGAGACAACAACGATTCCTCCTTCCAAACACATTCACAACATATATCAAGTTTAAAGCAAAGCTCCAGCGCTAAAACAACAGGAGGGTGAATGCTGAAAACATATTTTTTTTCAAAGGGGCTGTATTGCATCTTGTGGATCAATAAGCTACTTAATGTACTGAGAAACCCACTTGAATTCAATCCATAAGCAGGATAAAATTCATGAGATGCCACCAATACATAATAAACAACGACAATCCATAAGCAAGATAAAATTCAATCACAACTTACTATCAAATCAAGTGTAACATACCGTAACTTATTCACAAGATGCCACTCAACCTTGCCTCGTCATTGATGGCACCAAAGCAAACTCAATCAACACGCAAAAGCCCGGGATTTATAGTGATCAAATTCGGATCACATGAGGGTCCATTGTAAACGGACTCTTAAACAATGATACGTATGTACACGTGGCCTCTGAAGGACCTGAGAATCCATACTATAACCAATTACTTCACATATAATAACACAAGTCCTCAATCGGACCTCATCATGTCAATTTCAGTAAATTGAATCTAGACCTACACATTGGAGAAAGGAAAATGGGGTACTTAGTAAATTTCATGAATAGAAATAAGACATCAGCATTACAATAAGGATTTTTCACAAAGCATTTCTCTAGGTTATACATATATAACTTGTCAAATTGGTCTAAAAATCCATCAAAACGATCCCGAATGCCCAAAAAACGACGTACGTCATCGCTTTAGCGTTTTTTGGTTTGAGGTGAAGACGTCGTCAGGATAGGCTTCTTTAAGAACGTGATAAGTGGTTCTAAGCATAGAAATGAAGAACAACAGTACGGTAACCACGGTGAGAAAGAGTCATACTGTAAAAATAATTAGAAATCATTTTTCCAACTCGGCATAAGACTTCTCTCGCTATAGAACTTCCAATACCTATGTGATGGTTCCAACCTGTGTGATCATCGACCTGTGTGATGGTTCCAATTTCCAAATTGGTCATGATTTTACAAACTCAAGATTAAGTCGATATCGCCATTTAGAAGGAGGATGCAAAACATTATGTATACACATATTCAGCAAAAAGAAAAACAAGCCCTTCCCAGAACAATCATTTCAATTACTCATTAATTATCTTATCCATCCGACAACCGTGGTCCAACAATACATTTAGGTAATGCAATAGATGGGGGACCACAAGCCTAACCAGCTACTAATTGTTCAATATCAGAATGAAATCTTCCCCAAAAAAATACATAAATTAAATGAGGATTGTTACGCTTAAAAAAAAAAAGATATGATTTTTCATTGAAGCTCGACCAGCATTGTGTGGAAGTCCTCAAGGTGGCTTGCTTTCTGACAAAAAAAAAGGTGGCTTGCTTTTAAATGGGGTAACTGATAGAGCATCAACAAACAAGATGCAGCAAGTTTTGGCAGAAATCATGAGTTTTGCGTCTTGATTGATCCACATGTATTATAGATAATAAGGAACTGATCGATTCAGAACTGAAAAAAAACTATTCCTTCTTGCCAAGGAACTTCAAATGCGGGGACATTTCGGATATCATAATATTCCCAGAGGACTTTCATGAAGTTTGCACTCAGAGAGACACTGAAATGTGCACTCCTTGAGGCTTAATCTCAAATGCATGACTCGTTTCAAACTTTTCTACAGCACTTGTTGGGCAAGAAGTTTTGCTGCATAAATTTGCACTTCTTCTTACTGAACACCATCATCATCAGGCCAGATCATCTAAAAGGAGAAGGCAAAATTCTGGGCCGGGAAGAAACACACAGGGACTGTACACAAAATCACAGTTCTGCATAAACAGTAAGACAAAAGCAAGCAAACACCATTTTTCTCACACAACACAAACACAACACACGTCGTATCGAATAGAAAAGACTCATGTCTTCCATTTCGTTCTTGATGACAAACACGGCAAAAAGAGAGAGAGAGCTCGCGAGAACAATGTGAAAGGAGGAAGGAACTCACTGGAGATGAAGCTGTCAAGTAAAGAACGCTCCTTTAGACGGTTCAAGATTTCGCAGACACAGAGAGAGAGAAGGGGAGAGAGGGAGAGAGAGGGAGAGAGGAGGGTGTGTGTTAGGTTCAAAACGGGTGAGGTAAGATGGTGGGATTTGGAAACAGAGAAAGGAGAGAGGAGGACCCAAGAAGAGAAGAGCGAACCAACTGGAAAGTCACTATTGACGAACATTTTTTGTTGTTAATTATTTGCGAATTTAGCGACGAAATTTCATTAGCCACGAATTTAGTGACGACTACTTTTGCGACGAACATTTTTTGTCGCTAATTAGCAACGAATTTAGCAACGAATAAGTTAACGACGAATTTCGCGACGAATAAATTTTGCAACGAACATTTTTTGTCGCTAATTAGCGACGAATTAATTAGCGATGACTTTAGTGACGAATAAGTTTGCGACGAACATTTTTTGTCGCTAATTAGCGACGAATAATTTTGCGACGAACATTTTTTGTCGCTAATTAGCGACGAATTTAGCGACGAATCAATTAGTGACGAATAATGTTGTGATGAACATTTTTTGTCGCTAATTAGCGACGGATTTAGCGATGAATAAATTAGCGACGAACTTAGCAAAGAATAATTTTGGGACGAACATGTTTTGTCGCTAATTAGCGACGAATTTAGCGATGAATAAATTAGCGATGAATTTAGCGACAAATAATGTTGCGACGAACATTTTTTGTCGCTAATTAGCGACGAATTTAGCGATGAATACATTAGCGACGAATTTAGCGATGAATACATTAGCGACGAATTTAGCGACGAACATGTTTTGTCGCTAATTAGCGACGAATTTAGCAACGAATTAATTAGCGACGAATAATGTTGTGATGAACATTTTTTGTCGCTAATTAGCGACGAATTTAGTGACGAATAATGTTGCGACGAACATGTTTTGTCGCTAATTAGCGACGAACACTTTAGCGATGAATTTAGCGACGAATAATGTTGCGACAAACATTTTTTGTCGCTAATTAGCGAGGAATTTAGCGACGAATATATTAGCGACGAATTTAGCGATGAATAATGTTGCGACGAACATTTTTTGTCGCTAATTAGCGACGAATTATATTTCATCGCTATTTCCGTCGGAAATTAGCGACGAATTAGCTTTCATCGCTATTTCCGTCACAAATTAGCGACGAATTCGTTTTCATCACTAAGTGTCCGTGGCTAAATCCTTGTTTTTTTGTAGTGTCCATATCGAATCATAATGACGAGATTTGACAACTATGATAATGACGGTATGTATGCATGCCTACAAATGAACTAGGCCATGACTACACACATACTGAGCATCCTAAGAAAATGACAACGAGTTAGTCTATGGCCTAGATGCATCAAGCAGCATAATAAATTTGCCCAACTGATATGAACACAGTGCCATTAGCACTCACTATGTGAAATGACTGATCTTTTCAAACTCCTGAAGGTGATTTCTGAATGTGGGTATGCAGTTATTTAAAACTTGTGCTTCCTCAGTTCCACTGACTGACCACGACCATCGATTCGCTTTTAAAAACCAGAGTAACAAAGTGGAAAAGTAGGAATTCACACTACCCATGTCAAGTATCTGCTTACACCGACAAATGAGCTCAGAACACGATAGCTGAATATACTTGGCATGGAGCTCCAATTCGAACTTGGTATCATTATAATGTTTTACATACTATCAAGGAGCTACCTACAATTGTTCACCTTTCGGCCCTCCCAATACCACTTTGTCCTCAACAAAAAGAGAACCTCCAAACCTCACTTAAACAACTAAATGCAGCTAATTCTAGCCACGACATTTGACGAGCGAATCCAAAAATAAGATCAATGCGTGAATTATCGAGCATAAGCTATCAGGGAAGACGTAAGAATTCGGTCCCCAATGTGCTAGAAATCATAATGGCACAATGACGAGCTCGCCCCAACCGACGGCTTGTGATTTATTTGTCAAAGTCTTCCATATTGATTCACGAACCGAAATTGGACAATCAACCTTCCGTTTCATCATTTTCTCATCACACGCCAAATGAACCGAACAGCAACAACAACAAAGTCACGAAGCCGCACTTACCACACAAACCTGGCGCTGACTCCACCCCAGCGTGCGAGAACAGAGCAGGTACGAAACCCTAGCCGTGAACTCGCCAGCCAATGTCGATTTGTCGCCCGAACCTGACAGGAGGACGATCAGGTCAATGATTTGGTGAGCAATTGGCTTGTCGTCGGAGGCCAAGAGCGCTCGGACGAGAGGGGAGGCAACGAGGGACCGAAGGAAGGGAGGGTCGGAGAGGGCACAGCAGAGTTGGCAGAGGGGGCATAGGGGATGTCAAGCCGCGGCTCTTGAGTGCGCGACCATCCCAATACATCTCTTCTCTTGGGTCATTAAAAATGCGACGTCCTAGAACGCACCGTCGACCCATTCTTTTTATCTTTTGATTAACACAAGCGGAAATGAATAACAAACACCCGAACAATCACAACAACCGGGATAGCGGGAAAAACAACATAACTATACTCATTACCAAAACACGCTTTATTTACATACATGTTAACCATAGAAAGTTTATATATACAAGCCCTTATTACGAGGCGCTTCCTATCGAGACCACCAAAAAGGTATCGGGGTCGGGTTAACTTAAACTTCTCTACGCGAGGGCACCTTGAACCGCACTTGTCGACCTTCCATTCTACGGTCCTAAAAAGCAGTTAACAATAACGAGTGAGATAAAATCTCAGCAAGTCAACAACCTATGCTTCAGGTAGGGTGCTAATTCACCTAGAGTATATCCTAAACATACTACTTATTATCGATGACAGAGTAATAACGAACAACTCTCGCTTTGCTTTAACTACCATAGGTTCAAGTGACTAAACTCAATATCACTCAACTAATAAATCACAGGCATCTTTACCTTGTCTTGACACATGCACACGCCCTGCATATTGTCAATTATAGCATTCTATAAACAATATATCAGCCAAGGCATGTAATCAAAACACATATCATCGATTTTCATGCGCAATGCATCTAGGCATGTTTTAATTTTATGCCTAGTGATTACGCTCGCTCTTGGGCACAACCCGAAGGTTGGGGATTTTCGACCTCTCTAGGCCACGGCACAACCCCCGATTGGCAGTCTTTCGGCATGACTGTGCATCGTCTCAAAACCATCAAGCATAGCAATGTCACAACCTTCCCCAGAGATGGACGGCATTCTGTAAAGGAGAATCAGTCCGGCCTCTACCGCGATCTGTCATCCGACCCCGCCGGGCATCCAATAAATCATCATCATCCTGACCTCGTCGAGAATCCGATAAATCGAGCATCATCCCCAAGCCTCTTAGGGGTCCGTACTCTTTGTGATCACACGAGTACACCAATCATGTATGCCATTCTCATTTCTTCTTTCTTTTAACCAATGTACTCATAATACATGCTCATGCTATGATTCGTGCTCATACGTCAAACTTATTGCCATTTTCACACGTAAAAATGCAATAAAATAATCACATGTGATCACACAGATATGTTTTTCTCGTCAAACTTCACATGTTTTATTTTTCAAGCCTACTAGATTATTCCAACATCACAAACTTGGTATCCAAGCACGACACCACACAAATCACCATTTATATGCAAAAAAATACATTATTTTTTACTAGCAAACCATAGTTTATGAAACAATTACCTTTTCAAGACAATCATCACATTAAAACATACCAAAGCATACTAATTAATAGCTAACTCAGCCATAGTTAACTAACTCAGCCGTAGTTAACTAACTCAACCATAGTTAACTAACCTAACCATAGTTAACTAACTTAACCATAGTTAACTAAACCAACCATAATTAACTAATCTAACCTAAGTGTAATTAACAACCTAACCAAGGATTAGGGAGTTAACTCACCGTTTAACGGCAGCAGCGACAGTGCGAAGGCGGCGGTGGCAGCTCTGTGACAGCACGTGGATGGAAAATGGATATGGACAGCGGCTCGACTCAGTGACTTGGACAGTGGAGCTTTTGATGCGGCAAGAACGGCACGGGCAGACGGCGATGGGTGGCTTAGTGGTGACGGCACGGCGCGGCTACACGGCGGTAAGGGCATGGCTCAAGCTCGGCATGGTGATGAACGGCGGCAGTGAAAGAGGGAAAAGGAGAGAGAGGTAGAGAGAAAGAGTGGAAGAGTAAGAGAGAGAAAGAGTCTTATCTTCCCAAACTTGGTCCAAAAGCTCATAAATATCTACCTTCTAGAAGGGGCATTTTGGTCATTTTACTCTTAGGGATATTTTTGTAATTTCCACTTCAAGGGCAAAACTGTAATTTTCATCCAAGGGGCAAAACTGTAATTTTTTTCACTCAAGGCCCTTGTGGCCGAATTTGAAGAAAAAGAGGCCCGTTGGCTTTGCTGGTTCCGTCATTTGATCGCTTGATTAGAAAATACCATCGCTCGGGATCGATTTAGTGTCCGCCGATAAAATTGGAAAACGAGGTGACAAAGTCCAATGTTTGTTTCTCAATCCTAAAAAATCCAATATCCTTAATCGAATTAGAATTCGTGGTTAAAATCCATCGAGTTCCATTTTATTACATTGACTGCGCGAAAACGTCCGAAAATCCGATTATACACTTTTTTCGAATTAAATCGATAACTGTCCTTTGATTAATCCATAAAGTTGAAATTTCGAGATATCACAACTCTTCCCTTCTTACAAAAATTTCGTCCTCGAAATTTAAATCGTTACATGACATCCTAAAAAAGATAGGGATATTAGAGCCTCATTATTTCTTCGCTTTCCCACGTTGCTCCCTCTGTTTAGTGATGTTGCCAAATCACTTTGACCAAGGGAATCGTTTTGTTCCGAAGCACTTGTTCTTTTCTATCCTCTATCCTCACTAGTCATTCCACTTTCATTTCCTCAAAATTAAGCACGTGAGTCGGATTAGGCTCGTACTTTCTCAACATAGATACATGGAAGACATCATGTATTTGAGCAAGTCTCGATGGCAACGCGAGACAATAGGCCAAAATCTCAATCCGTTCCAAGATTTCAAAAGGTCCAACATACCTCGGACTCAGCTTTTCTTTCTTGCCGAATCGCGATGTACCTCACATCGGTGACACCTTGAGGAATACATGGTCACCTACTTGAAATTCCATTGGTCTACGCCGCTTGTCTGCATAACTTTTCTAGCGACTTTGGGCTGTCTTAAGGCTTTTTCTAATAATCTTGACAGCATCCGACGATTATTGTACCAACTCAGGACCTGTGATTTTTCGTTCACCAACTTCATCCCAACAAACTGGAGTCCTATAGGCCCTACCATACAACACTTCAAATGGTGCTATTTTGATACTCTGTTGATGACTGTTGTTGTCGGCAAACTTAACAAGATGAAGTTGTTCCTCCCAACTTCCCTTAAAATCCAAAACACATGCTCGCAACATGTCCTCGAGCATTTAATTGTTCTCTCTGATTGGCCATCTGTCTACGGATGATAGGCAATGCTATACTACAGCTTCGTTCCTAGGGCAGTCTGCAAGCTTTTCCAAAACGTTGCAGTGAACTTGGGATCTTGATTTGAAGTGATCGTCACTGGTACTCCATGAAGACGAACAATTTGTCGCACGTACAAGTTAGCATATCTATCCAATGCGAAATCCTTTCGTACGGCGATAAAATGTGTGGACTTCGTTAGTCTATCAACCACAACCCAAATGGAATCGTTACCTCGTTGACTCCTTGGTAATACCATCACAAAATCCATTGTGATATGCTCCAATTTCCATTTTGGAATCTCAAGAGGTTATAGCAATCCACCAGGCTTGCAATGCTGTGCCTTCACTTGTTGGCACGTTAAACATTTAGCCGCGTGCTTAGCGATATCAGCTTTCATACCACTCCACCAATAATATCGCATCAAGTTCTAATACATCTTTGTGTTGCCCGGATGAATACTATAGCTACTACGATGGGCTTCTGACAAAATTTCTTCCTTAAGCCCTGTATCATTGGGCACGCACAATCGCCTGCAGAATCTCAATATTCCATCCTTAGCTACTTGAAAATCAGTTTTTCTCTTTTCTGAATCTTCATGCATTATCTTTTGGATTGCAGGGTATGTCGATTGCAAGGCTTTAATCTTTGCTTGCACTTTTGGTTCAATCCTTAAAGTAGCCATGAGACTCGATAAATGGCTTTCCTCAAATTTAAAGTTTGAATCTCGCACTTCCTCGAGAAGAAGCCATTCTTGGACAATCATTTGCGCAATCATTAACTTTCGACTAAGCGCATCTGCCACCTTGTTGGCTTTACTAGGATGGTACCGAATGTCACAATCATAATCCTTGAGAAGCTCCATCCAACATCGTTGTCTCATGTTCAACTCCTTTTGAGAGAACAGGTACTTGAGACTCTGATGGTCGATGTAAATTTGAAACTTTTCTCTGCATAGATAATGTCTCCAAATCTTAAGGACAAAGACGATTGCTGCCAATTCCAAATCATGCGTCGGGTAGTTCAACTCATGAGGTCTTAATTGATGGGACACGTATACAACCACTCTTCCATGTTGCATTAGAATGCAACCCGATTCCTTAAACAACGCATCACTGTAGATCTGATAACCTCCTAGACCAGACGGTATTGTCAAAATTGGAGCCGTAGTTAGCTTGTACTTAAGCTCTTGAAAACTACACTCGCACTTATCTGTCCATTCAAACTTCTCGTCCTTCTTTAGCAATCATGTTAGAGGCATAGCTATCGCAGAAAACTTTTCCACGAATCGTCTATAATAGCCTGCCAATCCCAAGAAACTCCGAATCTCCGTTACAATCATTGGCCTTGGCCAATCCATAACTGCTTCAATCTTGGTTGGATCTATGGAAATTCCTTCGCCAGAGATTACATGTCCAACAAAAGCTACATGAGCTAACCAAAACTTGCACTTACTAAGCTTAGCATACAATTTATGCTCTCGAAGGGTCTGCAGAATTGTCCTCAAGTGTTGTTCATGTCCTTCTGGGCTTCTTGAATACACCAGAATGTAGTCGATGAACACGATCATGAACCGATCCAAATACTTCTTGAACACATGGTTCATTAAATCCATAAAAGCAGCAGGGGCATTTGTCAAACCAAATAGCATTACCGTAAACTCATAATAACTATAACGCGTACGAAATGCCGTCTTCGGTATATCCTCCCTCTTGATTCTCAACTGGTGATAGCCCATCCTTAGGTCTATCTTAGAAAATATCGAAGCTCTTTGAAGTAGGTCAAACAAATCGTCTATTCTTGGTAACGAGTACTTATTCTTGACCGTTACTTGATTGAGTTGTTGATAATCGATGCAAAGATGCAACGATCCATCTTTCTTTCTTACAAACAGAATTGGCGCTCTCCAAGGCGATGCACTAGGGCGGATGAATCTCTTATCTAATAATTCTTGCATCTGCACCTTTAATTTCTTTAGTTCTGACAACGCCATGCGATACGGTGCTTTGAAAATCGGCTCCGTTCCAAGGGCTAACTTAATCACAAACTCTATTTCTCTTTTCGGGGTAATCTAGGCAATTCCTTTGGGAAGACATCGGAAAAGTCCCGTACTACAGCAATGTCCTTTATCTTTGGTTTTTCAACCAATGTATTAACTATGATTGCCAAATAACCCTGGCAACCCTTATCCAGCAAGGTTGTCGCCTCAAGTGACGAAATCAAAGGAATCGAGGGGGATTCTCGATTTTCAATGAACTCGAAACTAACCCTTCCTAATGGGTTAAACTTGATTGCTTTACGATAGCAATCTATCATAGCTCGTTGCTTGGTGAGCCAATCCATTCCGATTATAACATCAAAGTCATACATCGCCAGCACAATCAAATCTATACTTTCCTCCCGATTGCCTATGACTATCTTACAACCTGAACATCCTATCGCATATAATACTTTATCTTTTAATGGGGTAGAGATACTAAAGACCGTTTCCAATGGTTTCGAATTTAACCCCACTAACTCCACAAATTGCTTAGCAATAAACGAATCCGTAGCTCCCGGATCAAACAAAGCATAAGCAATATGATCGTGCAAGGAGACCGTACTTGTAATGGTCGGCGAATCTTTCGCCTCTTCTCTGGTAATAGCATAAACCCTTCCTTGCATCGGGGGTCGATTCAGGTTGTTCTGCGGGGCATTCCTTAATGGTTGTCCTCCATGCGACGGTGGTGCTGGTGCTCCAAAAGGTCTACGTGGACAATTTCGTATTTGGTTACCATGCTGACCATATCCAAAACAAGCTCCCAACATAGGAGGGACACTGGGCTATTCCATGTCTTCTACTACAGAGTCAGCACACACCAAATGAGTTATATGTCGATTTTTCAATGCCATTCTTTCTATTGGGAATGACAGAATACTTTCCTCCAATCATCGGCTTCTTCCCAAACCGATGGTTGTCCCAATTAGATGCAAACCGCAATCTAGATACGGCTGCATGTTCTGCCATGTTCCTTTCAATGAGTTGGGCCCTTTCATACAACTCATCATAGTCCTTGAGGTTCAAGGGCACCAACTGGTCCTTAATCTCCGATTTCAAATCATCTCGAAATCTCCTCGCTTTATCCACCGAGTTCTCAATCAACCTCGGTGCATACCTAGACAGGTCAGCAAACTTCGCCTCATATTGGTCTACCGACATATGGTTTTGACGAAGCCGCTGAAATTCAGCCATCTTTTGTTCTCTCGCACAATCCGAGAAATACTTTCCGTTGAAAGCTCCAATGAAGGTATCCCACACCGAGACCATACCATCAGGGAAAACCCTTCCTCGAGTGGCTTCCCACCAAGAGCTAGCGTTACTTTGCAGTTGGTAAACAACCAGTGTCGCTTTGTCTTCGTCCGAGCATCTCAGCAATTCAAAAATATTTTCTAACTCCTTAATCTAAAGGGTTGCAGCCTCAGGATCACCTACTCCGGTGAACTTTGACGGCTTAAGCTTCAAAAACTGCTCAACCACCCTATGCATTGGTTGGTCACCAATCCTATTCCCAGCCAACGGGACTTCATTGGGTACGATGGCAGTAGCAGTAGCATCAATTTGATTCTGAGCTTGTTGCCCCATGAGATTTCCCATGGCTTCTAGAGCTTGCAGAATTCTATCCAATCTGGGATCTTCTTGTGCTCTTCCTCAAGCACCTTCTTGGCCATAAGCTACCCTTCTTCTAGGGATCCTTGGGTATGGATTACTCATCTCACAGGATTTCCAAGAAATCCTACGTGTCAAATTTCGACATGAAGTTAGAACTCAAGAACAACGTTCCTGAAAGTCAATAAGCAAACATAAGCACGGGGTGTTAACTATCCCAAAACCCAACACACCTTATCATTCTAGGTTATGACCATGCTTTGATATCAAAACAGGGATGTCACGCCCCTGCCCTCAAGTGCGTGATCATCCCGATACATCTCTTCTCTTGGGGTCATTAAAAATGTGATATCCCAGGATGTGTCGTCGACCCATTCTTTTTATCTTTTGATTAACGTAAGCGGAAATGAATAACAAACACTCGAATAGTCACAACAACCGAGATAGCGGGAAAAACAACATAACTATGTGTGATATCCCAAATTTCGACGTTGTGGATTACTGTAATGTTTTGAATTCTCGACAGTATGAATAATCGAAGGACGATCGTC
>BCNH02000003.1:13103801-13128290 GCA_001662345.2 Metrosideros polymorpha var. glaberrima
GAGAGGAAATATAATAAACAAATAAAAAAGAAGAAGGCAAGAGTGTCGTGAAAGATTCTTACCATTTCCGTTTGTGCAAATTTTTAGGTTTAATTACACTGATATTCTGTTTATACCAAATAATAAACATGATAGGATGTGAATATATCTGGCTATCATACTGCGACAACAAACAATGGATAGAATATAGTAAAATCCCTGAATTTCATATCATATCTTATCTATTCCTATTCTGATTAGAAATCCATACCATCAAACATAGCCTAAGGGTATGTTTGTTTCATTGAAAATTTCATGATAAAGGAAAATATTTTTCATGAAAATGATTTTCAAAGAAATTGTTAATTTTCATTTGTTTGGTGATTAGAAAGTAATTTCCTTTTTGCCAGAATGAGAAGTCATTTTCCTCTAATCTAAGCTTGTTGTTTTTCAGTTAATGGAAAACGTTTTCTGCATCTCAATTAGTTTTCCGTCATCTAAAACTAGAAAATCAGAAAATAATTTCCCGGTAACAATATTCTTTTAAATAATCGGACCCTAAAATTATGTTGGTAAAGTTCATCCTACAACACACTTGCATGACTCCATGTGCAATCAACGGGTACGTGGGGTGCTTGTGATGTACAAAGATTACGAAACCGAAGAATGCTGACAAAAATGCTCTGCCAGAGTCCCGCGTAAATCGTTGTGTTGGATATGCATATGTTTCAACTAGAAACGTGAATGGGCAAGTGTTGTTGGGAGCTTTCAAATTTTCTCCATTTCAGCAGTTTTGAATTTTTAGGAACTTGGCCAAGACGACAATAGCTTTGTAAACGTCATTAGGTCTAACGAGCTTAGTGAGGGGTTTACTCTTATGGCGACATTGTATCTCTCTACGGTCGAGACAAATTCATTTTTACAAAAGAGGCCGCGAATGTGATTGGTTCCAGCAATGGAGAAACTTATCCCAGTTGATGTCAATTTAGTCCTAAACTTTTTAAATTTTGTCAATGTAATCCTAAACTTTTACAGGAAATTCTAATATAGTCATTTCGGCCTATTGTTGCCGGAAATTGCTGACATGCCATTCAATCATCGCTCGTTGTCCTATGTGGCACGCTGATGTGGACAATTTATGGATTGCTATGTCAGCAATTTTTGGCGATAATTGGCCAGAAGAATTATGTTGAAACTTTGCACAAAAGTTGTGACATCCCAAATTTCGACCAATGTACTAAAATGGGATTCGATGGATTGTAAACACAAATATGAATCCAATTAGAAGTATTGGAAGTTCCGTTATCGATAATTTAAAGTTTATCGATAAACCCTAAAATTTCGGTTAAGAGACGGTAAGTCGAAAATTAACAACCAAAGAGATGTTTCGGACTTGGCTTGAACCCACGGGCCTATTTTCTATTAAATTCGGTCATCCGGAGGCCTTATGATAGGAAATGACCGTTTTGCCACAAAAGCCTATTTTTAGCCCAAATAAAGAACCTATAACCCATTGGATATCAAGCTCATTTGGGCCATCAAATTCAAGCTCAAGCCCATGTGAATAGTGCAGCCCACATGAATTGTGACATCCCAATTTTCAACCAATGTACTAAAATTGAATTCGATGGGTTGTAACCACAAATTCTAATCCGATTAAGGATATTGGATTTTTGAGGATTGAGAAACGAACATTGAACATTGTCGCCTCGTTTTCCAATTTTATCGGTAAACCCTAAATTTTTTGATAAGTGACGGTAAGCCGAAAATTGAGAATCGAAAAGACGTTATAGACTTGGCACGAACCGACGGACCTATTTTCTGTTAAATTCGGCCACCAAGAGGCCTGATAATAGGAAATGACCGTTTTGCCCTCGAAAGCCCATTTTATGCCCAAATAAAGAACCCATTGGATATCAAGCCCATTAGGCTCACAAAAATTCAAGCCCAAGCCACATGAATAGTACCAAGCCCATGTGAATAGTGCAAGCCTGTATGAATAGTGCCGAGGGTGGAAAAAATCATTTTGCCCCTTCTAGAAGAACTTGAACTTTAGGGGCATATTAATGGATATACGACAATTTTTTAAGAAGACAAGGATGTCTTCTCTTCCTCTTTCTCCCTCAAGTGACCGAATCCACCCCCCCTTGGTCTCTCGCTCTTGCTTTTCTTCTTTCCTCAATTAATTGGCTCGAGTTGTCTTGATTTGCAAGAAGCCAAATTGGATATTTTGGGGTTGCATTATTGAAGAGGCAATGATGTCTTAGAACTTCAAGAGCAAGCAAGACACTCTCTCTCTTTCACTCACTCACTCTCTCTCAAAATTCGTAGCTCCCCCCCTCTCCTCCATTTTCACCATTTTTCCTTCTTGTTTCACCCCCCTTACCCTGCCGTCGCGCTACCCAAGACGTGCCTTGAAGCCGTGCCCTTGCCGCCGACGTTTAGGCCGCCGTCGCCAAGCCATGCCGAGCCCGTACTGAACTGCCGTCCACACGCCGCGCCGAGTTGAGCCACCGTTAATACCCATTTTCCGTCTACGCGCCGTTGCCGAACCATCACCATCACCGCCTTCGCGTCGCTGCCACCGCCGTCGCTGTAGTAGTCACCGCCGTTAAACGGTGAGTTAACTCTCTAATTCTTGATTAGGTTATTAATTACACTTAGGGGTTAGAATTAGTAGATTCTAGACTTGACTATAGTTAGATGGATTAACTATGGTTAGGTGAATTAACCATGATTGGGTTAGTTAATCCAGGTTAGGTTAGTTAACCAAGGTTGGGTTAGTTAACCATGGTTAGGTTAAGCCTAGCGACAGCGAGGGCGAATGGGTGAGGTCAGCGTTGTCCAACCATGGCGACGCCATCGCTGGCCCTCCCTCTAGCCGGCTAAAGGGAGGAAGAAGAAGATGGAAAAAAGAAGAAGGGAAAATTGAAAAAAGAAGAAGAATTAGTTAAGAAAATTAAAATATTATTAGAAAAATATTTAAAAATTATAAAAAAATTTGCCACGTCAGCATCAACAAGCCACGTTGGCTTAAAATATTAATAAAATAATGCTATGTCAAATTTCCGGCTAGGCTCGCCGAACTTGGCACTTAAGTGTCTAATTTTTTTTTTTAAATGGCACTTAAGTGTACATTTTAGCACTAAAGTGTCCCCACGTGCCAAGTTTTGGCACTAGTAGTGTTCTATCGTCGTTTTTCTTTGAATCTATTAACTTTTCCCTGAAATATGCCAAAGGCTTTTGAGCTTGGACAAGAACAGTGTTAATGCCGACTCCACTTGCATAACGTACAACTTCAATTACTTTAGCGATATTAGGAAGGGCAAGAATAATGGACTCACAAAGTTTCTGCTTGATCACTTCAAAAGCTTGTGAGCAGACTTTGTCTATTCGAAAGATCTCTTCTTCATACATTTAGTGATAAGAGCGACAATGGTGCTGAAGTTCTTTACAAATCGCCGATAGAAAGAGATAAGTCCATGAAAACTCCTTACATCAGAAATGGACTTCGGAACCGGCCATGTCTTCATCACTTCCACCTTGGATTGATTGACACAATCCCACCCCTTGAAACTACATATTCAAGGAATACAATGCTTGAAGAGAAGAACTGGCATTTTTCCATTTTAGCATAGAGTTTTTGTTTTCTCAAGACTTCAAAGATTTGTCTAAAGTGAGAAATGTACTCTTTCTCCCACCTTGTTGACACTTTACTTTTAGCCGATCAGTCATTTAAAAGTAAAAGTTGAAACTTGAGTTTTGATCGCAACAAAACCAATTTTCAAACAAAAAAAAGAGTCATTTAAATTTTGAAATAACATTAGCATTGCGTTTAAGAGTCATTTAGACCTTAATTTTTAAAAATACAAAAATTACACCAAATTCATAAAAACACAAAAATCACCCTTTTTTCTTAGCTTTGATTTTTAATATTACTTCTTTTATGACATTTGATCCATAGGATATCATGCATCAAATCCCCAAGCCATTTCCAAAATGAAGGTAAATTGATGAATTTTTAACATATCATGCCCATTCAATTAAACCAGGACAATCATTTTTATTATAAATTCATTTAGCTTGCTCCTGCTTAATTGGGAAAATTTCTATTCAAGCCTTTTAGATTCAAAATAGGAAAATTTAGAGTGAAAATAGGCCGAAAAATCGAACTAATCTGACCTGGACCAAATCGGGTTGAACCGATCCAACTACCGGCCCACCGACGACCACCGTTGGCCATTTGGGCCACATGTCAGCCCATTTAGCTGGCCCATTTCCCAAGGCCAGCTCATTCCTCTACCCACTTGCCTAAATTACTAGAGTGCCCTCCAATATGCAAAAAGACAAAAAAGCCTAAAGTTGGAGGATAAGTTTGGATATCTACCATTGATTGAACCAAGGGCCAAGATTAGAACTTAAGAATAGACTATATATTGTGCCTTTTTCCCAAAAACCTAGGGGGGAATCATTTTTGGGGGCAGCCACTTTTGGATAGTCTTAGGACTCTCTCTCTCTCTCTCTCTCTCTCTCTCTCCCATGGCCGCCACCCTCATCGCCAGCTGCTGGCCACCCCTCGGCGGACCACCACCATCATCGTGACCCTCATTCACCCCCCTAGACCATTGCACCACCAACCACCCAAGCTGACTGCCGGAGACCCACTTTCCAGCGACTTCTTCCCTCTTGGCCACAACACCAATGCCCACGTCAGTGATCCGTCCGTCTGATGGAAACCATTTCCGCAGCCACTTCTAGTCGTTCGTTCATGTCCAGAGCCTTGCGACTACCACCCCCGATGTGCCCTCGACCATCTCGTGCCTGGAGTTCCATGACGATCTCGCCGGACCACCTCTTCTTCATCTTTTCCATTTAAGCTCTCATTTCATCGTTCTAACGGATCTAACACTGTTTACCTTTTCCAATTCAGATCTTGTTGGGCTGGTTCTAATCATCTGTTGAAGTTCTTTTGGTAGCTGAATAGCTCAATTGAGCATCTGCCGATCGCTGGCGAAGGTGGTTTCATTCTCAACTCGGAACACAACCTTTTTCGTGCACGAAAAAAAATAACGTGGCTATGCATTTGTGGTGTGATTGTTGACCATCTTGCTACTGATCTGTGTTGTTTTTAGGCTGAGATTGATGTTTGATAATCATATCTTGCTTGCCTATTGTTTGTTTGATGATATACCATGTTCTATGAGACTCATTTTTCTGACCTTTCATGCTTCTATGCTTCTATTGGTCATTTGGGTCCTTAAACATGTTTCTTTCAAAAAGTCATTAACTAGACATTCGAAGATGACATCCTGAGCTTCAATTTGAGTGGTTGTGAGACTAAGAAAAAGGTCGTATGTTATGTGAAAAGGGCCCCAAAATCTGGTCTCAGAATCTGAAAATCTGAAAACAGTTTCTGTTCTTTGTTGTTTCTCTCTGTTTCGTGACTGACCTTCGAGGTTTCTCGATTTTTTGTGATTTTTTTTCACAAAGAATATGGAAAAGTGTTCTAACAAAAGTTGTAAAGCACATCCATATCTATTATGTGAAAAATTTTCATGGCCATACGAAATTGTTAGGTTGGCCAAATTGATAGCCAAACTACTGATCTTTTTCAGGTCATTTTTTCAGATTCTAGAACAGAAAGTTGTTCTGCTTCTTTTTGTCAAAACGACATGTTTGCAGTCCTTATTTGCAAAACCCCAAAACATAAAAGTTGTTCATAGGGATTTTATTCGGTAGCCTACAAAATTTGGGATCATGGGTACCTAGTTTAATACGTCCATTTCGTAAAATATGGACAGTGCTCAAATCTGTTTTCAAAGCTGAAAGAATCTGACCTTCTGGGTGAAATTGATCATTTTCTTGAATCTGAAGGGCTCTTTTGAAAATACCTAAAACATAAAAGTTTCTCATAACATCTTGATCTTGCGTTCTGTAAATTTTCATGATTTTTTAACATCGTTTACTATTTTTTTCAAACCCCTCAAAGTACCAGGGAAAAACTGGACTTTTTCTGACCTACGGGTCTATTTATTGAATTTGTGGATCCTTCAGGACCAAATTGGCCGATATTCCCTTCTTGAGTTTGAAATCCCATTTTTTAAGCTTCCCAATAGTGCATGGCTTGTCATGATTGAGTTTCATTAGCTAGGATGATTAGTCTTGAACTTATTGACTCCGTTTTGTGATGAAAATGGTTGATTGGCTCTTGATTGCCCTATCCCTTGTTGTTTGTTTGATTAGCCGACCTAGCTTGCCATGTCATGTGTTTAATTTAATGTTCGCATGTGCCTTGCTAGATGAATGTTTGCGCTTGATACTCGATTCAGTGGGTAGTCCTTTGGGAATCCATTAGTAGTAACTCTAGGGATTAATAGCGTTAACCCTTTATGTTGCTTTCGCAAGTGATGGTCTAACGTATTAATCACAAATCAATTAATCCTTGTCATCTAGGCGGGTGGGGACTTTCGAAATGCATATATTCAAAGGCCGATCCCGAGGCTACTTAGTTGTCATTGTTTGAAATTGATTGTTGGATGAATGTTGTCATTGCATGCTTTGAGTCGAAAATCAACGTCCCGACGAGATGATCCTTCCTATTCAACGGAGATGGTGATCCATAGATGTCCATTCCGGTCCCTCTCTCATTTTTGTAAAGGGTTTGTAATTATTAATGCCCGACGAGTTGCGGGTTTTTTTTTTTTCTAGCACTTAGAGTAGCTCGCTTTAAATTACTGGGGTGTTTACTTCACGCATTGCAATTCGATACATTGTTTGTTAATTTCTTTTTTTAGGATAGAATTAGCCTAGACGTTTAAAACGGGAAAATCACAAAAACATGTCGTGTGCTCACCTACAAACGGTCTTGCCTTGTAGGACTGAAAATGTTATCAAAAGAATGCATGATCATTTAGAAAACCAACCCAATCAATTAGGTACCAACAGGGTGTTAATAGAAATATTAACGTAAGCAAGTCTCCGAGTCTAGAATCTCTGATTCCGTAGGATTGAGTTGATCCTCCCTCAACTCAATTGGGTTTTAATCTACCCACCACAAAATGGTTAGTGGCGACTCCTAGTAAATCAAAATAGGTTTCAAAGATCAAAAGTAAATGGGATAGTCCTAAGTGCCACACAAGGTGTGAGGCTTGGGAGCGCCTCAGCCCCTTGGTAGAAGAGCCGTCAAAAAGCTTGCACCATGATTGGGCAAGTACCTCCAAACTGCATTCTTCTCTCCAGAGAGAGGGGTGAGGTCGCGACACTTCTGCTATACATAAGAATATTATCAAAGTATACAACAACAAAGTGGCCAATGTAAGGACGAAGGACTTTATAAAGGTTCTCGAAGCATTAGAGAGTCCGAATGGCATAACCAGCCACTCATAGAGGCCTCTTTTAGTTTTGAATGTCGTTTTCCACTCATCTTCTTCTCACATGTGGATCTGGTGATAGACACTCCTCAAATCAATCTTTGAAAACACAGTAGACCATATAATTCGCCAAGCATATCATCAAGTCTTTGTATGGGGTACCTATACTTAATGGTGATGTTGATGGCTTGGCTATCCACACACATTCTGAACGAACCATCCTTTTTAAGTACGAGTAGAGTCGGAACAGAACATGGGCTTATACTTTCTCGTACATATCCTCTGTCGATAAGTTTATTGACTTGTCTTTGCAACTCCTTTGTTTCTTCCAAGTTGCATCTATAAGCTGGTTGGTTTAGTAGAGGAGCACCAGGCAACAAGTCGATATAATGCTTAATTCCCCTTAATGGAGGTAATCCAGGTGGCATTTCCTCCGGAAACACATCTTTAAATTCTTTCAACAAAGAATGCATTTTGGATGTAGGGATTTCTCAATCTCACTCTTTTTCTTAACCATAAGCAAAGCAAATACATTATTCTATTTGCTAATGGCACTCTCAACCCATGTTTCACTCAAGAAAATGTTTTCCTTACTTGAGTTTCCCTCCCCAGGTTGAATTTTATGGATCATGGGTAGATTCGAGAGGTACAAGAGTATGTGTTTTTATATATATCATGTACAAATTTTCTATCATATTACCAAGATCTTCCCCATAACAAGTGACATACATCCATGGGAACAACATCACATTGAACCTAGTCTTGATAATTTTTACCCATTGAAAACGAAATCAAGGCTTGTTTAGTTACCTTAAGATATCTCCTTTTACTGAGCCACTACAACTTGTATGGTTGAGGATGTTTCAACATTGGTAGCTTCAATTTGTCGATCAAGGTTGTCGATGTGACGTTGGTGCAGCTCCCGCCACCAATAATCATCGTACATACCTTCTCTTTAATGGTGCAATGGGTGTGAAAGATGTTCTCTCTACTCGTCCAAATATGTAGAAATCATAGCGTGTAATTGCTCTTTGGATAACCAACAACTCGCCATTATCAACTTTTTCCACAACATCCTCTTGCTCTTTAGATTCGGAACCATTCTGGTTAGGATCATTCTTAGCCTCTTGAAGTTCTAAATCAATCTTTTCAATTTCTTGAAGGGTCATAAACCTCCTATTAGGACAACGCTTGCAAATTCCATAGACATGATACTTAAAATATTTTCTTCCTTCACCATCAGTTTGCTTATGGAGTTTTTTGGCAGATTCCAGGGCCTTCTTTTTGCCTTCATTTTTTGTTGACGAACTCTCGGCCTTGTTAGAAGAAATGCCCTTAAGAAAGGTTGTTCCCCTTGTCAATGATTTAATCGACAAACCCTTGCCACGCTTAAGTTGTTTCCCCACCTTCATGGCCAGTTTGCAAACATTTTCGAAAGACCAATATAATTGAAGTTCAACCAAATCAGCAACATCCCTATTCAAACCACCAAGGAAACGAGCGATAATTTGCTCTGGCAATTTTGGAAGATCACACCTCATCATTAGTTGTTCGAACTCTCTGATGTATTCTTCAATGCTCATCCTGTGTTGTTTGAGGGAATTAAGCTTGAGGAAAAGGTCTTGCTTATAGTTGTTGGGCAAGAACCTCTTTTTTATTAATTTCTTGAGTTTTTCCCAATACTTGATCTAACTCTTTCCTTCCTTGGTTCATTGATGCTACAAGCTTTCCTGCTAATGAGAAGCATATTATGTCAATTTCAGTACAACAACTTTACATTTCTTCTCATCCGAGTATGACTTGAAGTCAAAAACTCATTCGATCGCATGCAGCCAATCGACAAAGTCATCTTAATTGTGACTATCCTAAAATTCAGGCACCTCTACTTTAATTTCACAATCACTCTCCTTGTGCCTTCCCCTTCTCCTTCGGACTTGGTATTCGGAAGCACTAGAGTTACCTCTAATGGATTCATCAACAGAACTTTGATGAGAATTTGAATCGTCTTGTTGATGTTGATCATCGGGATGTCTTGCTTGCTACTCTTGTCTCGCTGGATTCTCTAGGCGGTCGAGGACTCGCTCCATTTGTCTTTAAAGATTCTCTATACCACAATCTCGCATTTTGTTATGCGCTTGCTCCAAAGTCAATCCTCTTGGAACCAAATCATCCATATTTAAAATAAGATGGATAACAAAAAGGAATCACTCAAGACGAGTTCAACTTTGAGCTTCTTGATGCGTGCATGGACGAGTGATTCCAAAAATGGTGGTTTATGGTTGTGTATGGATGGGCGTGTTGACATGGATGGAATAATGAAGTATAAAGGATGAAGGATGTCATGCCCCAGTCCTATTTCCCCAAGGCTTAGGCGTGCGACTTCCCTACATTGGTCATTTAATTGCGACGTCCTAGAAGGCGTCGCTGACCCATTCTTTTATCTTTCAATTAACACATGCAGAAGTGAATACTATAATACCCATCCAAAATAATAACGGGATAGCATAAAAAACACATACACAAAAGCATATCTTATTTATATACATCATCGACCCACATCGGAAATTAGTCTAATTACACGCCCGTTACTCGGGCCTTTTTCCGATTATGCCAAAAAGAGAGGAGTCGGGGTTAACTTAGCTCCTTCTACCTACGAGGGCTAACTTCAAAAAGTGGCTTCCTCCACTTCTTGGTCACGGGAACATCAAAACAGATGAAATGAACGTCCATCACTAGAGGCCTGAAAATAGTTAAACAACAAAAAATGAGTAAACTCAATAAGTAAGACCTCTAAACCTCGTATAGGAGGATACCTCGCCACAGGCATGCACCAAACCTATGACTTAACAAGTCGATGGCAAATCAATAGCAAAGTCTTTGCTTTGCCTTGTCTATATACATGAAAGGAAACTTCATCCTCTTGACATGCCAAGAACACAATCAGATAGTCACACATGGATTCTTACCACCCATCGGCACCTATAATTCACAAGAATAATCACATGTGAAGCATCGCTTCTAATTAGTATCCAACAATTACACAAAATAATCAAGAACACTTCGTATCTCAATTTCATGTGCAATGCATCCATACGCATTCCGATTATTACGACCGCTCACGGCTAGGATCGGCACTCGCGTTAGTGGTCTTTTGGCATAACCAGACATCATCCTGCCCCATCGGGCACGCCAACGTCTGTCACGCCCTAACCCTCGAGCGCGCGACGATCCTTGTCACTTCTCTTGTGTCATTTGAATGCGACGTCCCAAGACGCGTCATTGGCCCGTTCATTTTATCTTTTGATTAATGCAAACGGAAATGATTAACAAACACCCAAGCAATCACGACAACATGGATAGTAGGAAAAACAACAGAACTACTATCATTAGCAAAACACACACTTTATTTATGTACATGTTAATCCTAGGAAGTTTATATGTACAAGCCCTCACTTTCGGGCTACTTCCTATAAAGACCAACAAAAAGATACCAGGGTTGGGGTTAACTTATCTCTGCTATTACGAGGTTACATAAAAAAGTCAGTCCTCCAAGCTCGACTTAGAGGTAGTACTCGGGAGGGGCTTGGGATTGCTCTCTGCATCTGGGTCGAACTCTGGATCTTTAACAGCACCGTCAGGAATCTCTACGTCCATAGGATCCCAAACTTCTTCGCCCGGACCTCCACCTTCGCCAGGTCCATCAAAACCACTTAAAGGACCAAAGAGGGCATCACCGTGGCGAACAAACCACGCTTTGAAACGGTGAGGTATCAGGTGCCTCAACCCTTCGTCAACCCAGACCGTTGTAACTTGTAGCTCATAACTGTAGTATGCACTGGCAACAGGGTACGGTGTGATAACGAGACTATGATTCATAGGAACCCCGAACCGTATTGGACGTACATCCATACTATAGGTCTGAAAAGTGGTTAACAACAACGAGTGAGATAAAATTTCAGTAAGTTAACAACCTAAGCCTCGTGTAGGATGCGGATTTGCCTGAAGTGTACCCTAAACATGCAACTTATTATCGATGAAAGATCAATAGCAAGCAATTCTTGCTCTACTTCATCTATAACAGGTTTGAGTAACTCAACTCAATTTCGATCAAACAACAAATCACAGACATTCTTACCTCGCCTCGGCACATACCCTGCATATCATTGGTTATAACATTCGAGGAACAATACATCAGCTAAGGCAATCAAAACACATATCATCGTTTTTCATGCGCAATGCATCCAAGCGTGTTCCAATTTTATGCTTAGTGATTACGCTCGCTCTTGGGCATGGCACAACCCGAAGGTTGGCGATCTTTCGGCATGACCGGGCATGGCAACGTCTCCTCTTGGAAGATCGAGGTGTGACTTCACCTCGAGCTCCCCCGTAGGCAGACGACATTCCATAAGGAGAATCGGTCCTGCTTCTATCGCGATCCGTCATCCACCCCGCCGGGCATCCGATAATATCGTCAATAAAATCAAGCATCGTCCACAATCACCATTGATGGTCCGTACACTTTGTGATCACACGAGCACACCAATCATGCATATAAACCTCATTTCTTCTTTCTTTTAAGCAATGCAATCATGATACGTGCTCATGCTATGATTCGTGCTCATACGTCAAACTCATTACCATTTTCACACGTAAAAATGCAATAAATAAATCTCATGTGATCACACAGACATGCTTATCCCGTCAAACTTCATGTGCTTCATTTTTCAAGCCGTCTAGATTATTCCAACACCTAAAACTTGGTATCCAAGCATGACACCTCATGAATCATAATTTATATGCCAAAAATGCATTCTTTTCAACTAGAAAACCATAGTCCAAGAGGCAACCATCTTTCTAAGGCAACCTACCCTTCAAACAACACAAAACCATGCATAGAACTACCGCATATCACAAGCACAAAACGTATTAATCAATGACTTATCAACTAACCATGATAGCTTATCATCTAATCCTCGATAGCTTATCACCTCTTTGGTGATAGCTTATCACTCAAAATCCGATTGCTTATCACCCATTTGGTGATAGCTTATTATCCAAATGTCGATACCTTATCATCCCTTTCATAATAACTTATCACCTTTCCTTGATAGGTTATCACTTCCACTTATCACTTTTCTTGATAACCTATCACCATCACTTATCACCTTTATGATAACTTATCACCATCACTTATCACCTATCAAGATAACTTATCATCCTCACTTATCACTTATCACTTATCAAGATAACTTATCAACTAATCCATCAATAATTAATCATAAACCTCACTTAATCTAACCCCAAGTGCAATTAACAACATAACCAAAGATTAGGGAGTTAACTCACTAGTTTAACGGCGGCGGTGACAACAGCGAAGATCGGTGACACAGCGCGGCAACACGGCGGCATGGCACGACTCAGCAGCTTGGTGCGGCGGTGAGGGCACGGTTTGGGCTTGGCATAGGCGCGGCTACACAGCGATGGACGCGGCGGCGACGGCGACTACGAGCGGCTTGGCTTGGCGGCATGACGATCCAAATGGCGACAAGGGTGCAGCAAGGGTATGGCACGGCTTGGACGACACAGCGGCAAGGTGAGGGGGTGTGAAACAAGAAGGAAAAAAGGAGAAAATGGAGGAGAAGGGGGGATGGACGAATTTGAGGAGAAAGAAAGAGAGAAAGTGAGAGTGAGCAAGAGAGTAAGAATGAGAAAGAAAGAGAGTTGCCTTGTCTTGAAAATCCAATGCATTATTGCTCCTCATTAATGCAACCCCAAAATTTATCAACTTTGGCTCTTAAAATCCAAGACCAATAATGGGAGGAAAGAAAGAAGAGAGAGAGAGAGAGAGAAAGGATGAGGGGGCTGCCATAATGAAGGAAAAGAAGAAGAAGACTTTCATGCCCAAGCCTTAAATTAGCTTGTCTTATATCCATAATTTTTGTCCCTTAAAATCCAAGTTTCTGGAAGGGGAATTTTGGTAATTTCCCCTCTTGGTACTATTCATATAGGCTTGGCATTATTCACGTAGGCTTGGACTTGAATTTAAAAGGGCTTAATGGGCTTTTTATTTGGGCTAAAAATGGGATTTTGAGGGCAAAATAGTAATTTCCTCTTATAGGGCCTCTTGGTGGCCGAATTTCATAGGAAATAGGCCTGTTAGTTCATGCCAAGTCCGTAACGTCTTTTTGGTTCTCAATTTTCGGCTTACCGTCACTTATCCAAAAATTTAGGGTTTACCGATAAACTTTGATATCTCTATTATGTAACGTCCAATACTCTTCATCGGATTAGAATTCAGGGTTAAAACCTATCGAATTCAATCTTAGTTCATTGGTCGAAATTTTGGGATATCACAACGTCTCGACCTCACTCAAAGATAGATGACATTTAATTAAGAGCATCGTTCTGAGATCTATCACGAACGACATCCAGGTTACAAATCATCCGAGCATCCGGATCACAAATCATCTGGGCATCAAACATCTCCCATAGTTGTATGGGTGGACAATTCCTTTATGTGATCACACAAGCACACAAACACTCAAGCCAATTCTTATCAATCACATTAGCCAATAGAAGAGTATTTAGTGCTCACACGTTCGAACTTCTTCAATTCCACACACATAAAAATGCATGAAAATAATAACACGTGAACAACCGAAATTCTCCAACATACAAAAATTCACATACTTCACTTACAACCATTCCTTGTTAAGATGCACACAAGAAAAATGACTTGTAACATTATTTTCTAAAAAAAATTAATAATCATAAAACAATAATAGCTATTTTTGCAATAAATCGTCACATTAACACATACTCTTCATTTTAAATCCTTATTGCTTACACATGTCTCAAGAACACTCATCATCAAATGAAAAATTGATTAACAAGCATAGCATGACCCTTTACATGAGCAAACCATAAAAAATTACACACATGAGCTTTTTCTTCCTAAAACAAGCAAAACCAAGCAAAACAAGCATTAACACGTAGATGGCATTCAACCTAGGTCTGATTTGTGTAGAGTAACGCCCTAGCTAAGGCTTAGAAAAACTACTTACTACACTGGACGAACTTAAGGTGATGACGACTACGAACGGCAACGATAAAAAGGAGAGTTTGGCGGTGAGAACAGCACGGATGGCATCACGGTGGTACGATGGCGACTCAGCGGTCGTGGCTTGATGGTGGTGGTGGTGGTGGCTGAATGGTGGTGAAGAGAGGGGGGTGAATTGAGAGAGAGAGAAAATAGAGAGAAATAGCAAGAGGGAAAGAAATGAACTAAGAGTTGAGCTAATTATAATCTCTTACAAAAGGGCCAATAATGCAATCTTGCAATTAAAATCTATAATCTATTCTAGTTTAGGCCTTCTTAATGTGCTCTCATCTAAGAAAATTAAATGCCAAGAAAACTTCTTGCAAACTTTTTAAGCAAGTCTCATAATAGGCTTGCATGGCTACTAATCTTAGACCTCCTTAATTAACTACCATCCAAGCAAAATTTAGTGCCAAGAAGACTTCTTGCAAACTTCTTAAGCAAGTCTCATTATAGGCTTGCATGGCTACTAATAAAAATAGGCACAAAAATCTCTAATCCTATTTTGTCTTCTTCCTCACAATTATCTCTCTTAAGATAGGGTTTCTAAAATAGGTAATTTGATAATCTTACCCTTAACACTATTCATATGGGCTCGGGCTCGGGCTTGGGCTTGATTATGAAAATGGGCCTAAGATGGGCCTACTTGGGCACCTATTGTGGCATGAGGCCCATTGGGCTTTTGAGTTCGGCTTGCGTCCACTCGTCCGAAAATTAATGGTTCAAAAATGTTTAAACCGCTTTCCGTGTCTCAAGTTGATCGGATTGAGGATTTGTGGCTCAAATCCATCAAATTCGATTTTAGTACATTGGTCGAAAATTAGGGATATCACACAAGGACTATCCCTCAACAGACATTATTAAATAACATTTCCAAATGTTATTCTCTGTGTATTAAAATAGGTGAGCCAGAATCAGGATGTCACAAAGGATATAGAGGTTTGCCATCGAAACATAAAGACAAAAGTCACCAGCTAAGGATATAAGACCCAGACAGCTCACCACCAAGGCGTAAAGGATTGCTCTACTAGCCAAGGATAAAGAACTATTTGATTAACTACCAACAGTGTTGGATAAAGAATCGGGTAAATATTCACTCACGTAGAGGAATTCTCAAATATTCATCAAATCTGCATTACATCTAAGAACTCTCCTCCTTTTGTAGGAGAACTAGACATAAGAACTAGACAAACATTATAGATATAGGAACTACAAATGCATTTAAAACACATAGGAACTATGAACTGCAATAAAAACATGGAGACTTGAAATCTTGACTCTTCAGCCTTGCGGTTCATCTTCCAAAATTCGTCCACCAACCTTATCCAAAAAACAACCATTTTAGGAAATCGACAATTATCAAAGGAAATTGCTCAGAACAGCCTTTCATCAATATGTTGTTGATCCGCGTTGAAATCGACAACTAGTCTTGGCGAATCGGCAAGGGAAGAATCAACAACTTATTAATCGATAACCGGGTCAATGATAGTTTTTGCATTGACAACTTCATTCTTGACCCACCGAAGCAACTTGTAACCAAAATTTGTCTTAATTTGAATGAACATCGATTGTGTTGGCTCGTCGATGGATTCATGTTGGAACTTAAGGGTTTTCCAATGAATCGGATGCTCCCGCATCAGTCGGTGTGTATAATCTTCTTGCAAGGTGGTGCTTACTGTTGACACCTAAATTTCGACACCATTTTAGAATTAGTTTAGAATTTATTTCAGTAATTAATTTGCATAAAAACTAAGGACCGACCCCTACCCCTATAAAAAATATTTAATCATTTTTCATAATAGTTGCATTTAGTTTTAATTTAATTTTTAGCATATCAAAATCATGCTTTTTTTGCATTTAAAATCGGATCAGGAGGCAAAATTGAACTGAAAAAGGCTCGCAGATTAAGCAAATTTTAATCTAAAAAATTCGACCAAGGCTAGAGGGGTGGGATGTCAAAATTCAGAAGCTTTAGTGCCTAATTAGAGCTTAATAAAGCCCACTAAATTAATATTTGGGATAAAAGCCTTATTAATTATAAAAACCCATAATTCATCCGAAAAAAGGTTAAAATTAAGCCTGAAAGAGACAATGAGCCCATGGAGGACCTAAGGTTCAGCCTAGCCCATTCAATGGGCTGGCCAAACCAATTGAGGGTTCATTTGAAGAGAAAAAAAGGCGATTGGGGCCAATTTGCAAATATTGAAAAGTTTGGGGGTCAAACCGTAAATATCCAAAAAATCGGGAAAACCCTCGAGACACCTAGTTATACCCTGTTGTGCCTATGGAATCAGGGTCGTACGCTCATTATCATAAAAACACATATAGTAATCTAGAGATAGAGAGAGGCGAGAACGAGAGAACTCGGCCGAAACCTCTTTGGCCGAGTGTTCTTCCTCGCGATGGCGCCACACCTTTGGCGTTACTATTGCGACCGGCGACTCACCAGCGTGAACTACATTTGTTGTAGTTCATGTTCCTTCAGGGAGACAACCCAAACGAGCCTCCGTTGAAGAGATCCAAGCTGAGGTAAGAGCTACGGCAGCCAGCTTTCCTCTGGCGACCAGCTGTTGACACTTGATTTTTAGCCGATTAAATTTTAAACGATGTAATTCAGAAAAATGTTTAGAAAAATCTAGAAAATTTACAAATTACTTTTCTCGTGCATCATTAAAGTTTCAAAAAAATCAATTAAACATCGGCGTTTCCCAAAATAGGGTTCTTCGACTCTTAATTGGCCAAAAATCTTTCTTTTCTTTTTAACCATTTTTAGAGTTGTTCTTTTTATGACATTTGATATATTGACCATTACTCATCTAACCAGGCCATTTCATTTCAAACTTATTGGATAATTTTCAATTTAGCACAATTGAGTTTAATTGAGTAGGAATAGTGAATTCAAGAGTGAAGAAACAAGAATCGAATCCGCTCGGCCCGACCCAAGCTAGGCCAAACCGGCGCCCACGCCAGTGACCACCGGCCCAAGGGTTGGCCCATTTCCCCCTCTTATTTGAATCCAAAATTATCAAATTGACTAAAACGCCTCTCAATATGCGATCACGGCCATCTGATGGAAGGACAATTCAGTCCATGCGGGCTGGCCATAAATGAGGTAGGTGGTGGCCGGCCACTAAAAGTGGGGGGGTGTCTTAAATTGGGGTTTAGGTTAGCTTAATTAATTTGGAGTTTTAGGTGGACTTAAAGGAGGGTGATGAAGGCTTAAGGGGAGGATTATCAAGCAAAATTTGGAGCTAGAAAGGAAGCAAAAAAATAGAATACTCTAACTCCCTCGCAAAAACCTCATCTAACGACCGAGCTTCCTAAGGCTGCTCCGATCGACCACCACCACCATTTGACAAGCCGCTACCACTATTACAACCACAACAGACCCACCTTGCCAATCATTCAACCAACCACCCCGAAAGACCCTGGTCGGCGTCGTTTCTGACCATTTTTCTCAAGGAAAAATCACTAGCGTGCCCTACGCCGATGATTCTTCCAATCCACTCCAGTGGCCTTTCCAACCGCATCTGATGTCCGTTGGCCTTTGTTCTTGAACAACCAGATCCGTCTGTCTCTTGCCGACATTTTGACAGTGGTTTCACCCCAAACATACCACAGGAGCTCCCTGTGGTGTCCTATCTTCAACCGGTGCTCGTGGAGAGAATCCATTAGACCCTTAGCCCACTACTCATCTCCATTCCCTTTCTATTTCATCTAATCATCTCAAAAAAGTCTTAACTTTGTTTGTGTATTCATCTACTTAGATTGTGAGCTCACCTTGGACCTTTTCCAAGCTAGAGGGGAGGCCAAAACAAGCTCATTTGAGCTTCTAAACGACATTGAGTAAAGGTATTAGATTTTCGTCTCTATTTTAAGTAAAATCGTTGCTTGATCATTGTTGCATGAGACATTTGAATATGTCCAACTTGGTAACATTGTGCTTAGAATAAAGTCCGTTGAGCGCTCATTATGTTCGACCTTTGCAATGGACCGATCGAGACATGTTTAGGACGTTCTGTGAAATTTGAGTTTCGTGAGTCAGTGTGCTTTGATGCTTACTATGAGTCCGAAAATGACCTCTTTTGACAAAGTTATTAACTAGAGAATTGATCTAGACATCGTAAGGTTCGATTTCAGTGTTGCATGCCTTATTTGAGCATCGTTTACTGTGTGAAAAGTCTTTCGAAACCCAATCACATAATCAAAAGAACTTAAACTGATTTGTTTTCTTTGTTTTCCTTACTGACCTTTGCTTATTCTCGAATTTTTTTGATTTTTTGCTCACAGAATCTAGAGAAGTGTTCTACATGAAAGTTGTAAAACACACCTGGATCTATTCTTTGAAAACGTTTCATGGCCAAATATGGTCTTTAGGTTGGCTGAATCGTTAGCCAAGCCGATGACATTCTCTGTTGATTTTTTGAGTTTCTAGAACCAAACATTTTTTTTTGGGTAAAATTAAGTATATATCCAACCAAATAGCCATTTACAAAGCGATACCTTACCAGACAAACCTCCAAACTGCAAATATGGTTAGGAGAGATTGGGGAAGGCTCACCAAGAAAGAAAACAAGCGGGCAAGCGCCCTACATAAGAGACCCGTTACGACGAAGCCAAACAGAGGCCCAACGGGACAAACAAAGAAAGAACACGCCGAACCTGCCTAAGCAAAAATTGCAGTAGAGATGCCCCAGGTGCGTTGGAAACGCCGGTTGGCTGCCGTGTCTTGGACATTATTGAAAGTTGAAGATTTGTCTCGTATAACCTTTTCAAGGTGCTTCTTAAGTGCTGGTAGGAAGAGAACCTTATCTCGGAAGAGAACCTTGTCTCGGAAGAGAATATGGTTCCGTTCAGTCCAATGGAATGACATAGCGCAGCAAAAGCAAACCGACCAACAACCTTGTGAAATTGTGGTCCCCGGAGCATCTTTGAAGCGAATAGCAGGTTCTCCTTCCAGCCTCGGTTCCTCCATGCAATGTTACAACGGGCTGCCCAAAACATAACCAAAGAGGACGTACCGTTACACCCGAAAAACAGGTGGTCGATCGAGTCGGGGCGGCTCCGACAGAAGGGGCAAAGTCCTTCCTGGATCCTATAGCAGTTTAAAAGGAAAACTTGAGTTGGGAGACGCCCTATGGTGGTCAGCCATAGGTGGAAGGAGTGCCAAGGGGTCATCTCTCCGTCCCAAATGAAAGAATGCCAAGAAACATTCTCGTTTTTTGCTCGGATGAATTCCTACGCTGAACTAGAGGAGAATTCACTAGAGGCTTATTCTGTCCAGGTGAAGCAGTCCGCTTGTGCCGGCTGAAGGATCGGCACTGGTTGTATAAGAGCAGCAACTTCGGCTAGGGGAAGATCATCCAGGTTAGACCCGGTTAATGCTTCAAAAATCGTGGCTTGACGGGGTATGCCTGAGTCGTAGATCAGTCTATTCGGGACGATCTTGTACAACGGTCCCCTGGAACTCCAGGAATCGAACCAGAACGAAGTAGAGGAACCATTCCCAATCCTCCAATGGAAAAGGTGTTGGAAATCAGAGCGGAGGTCCAAGATTTTTTTTTAGGCCCAAGAACAGAACATCAGTTTAGGCGCACACCAAAAGTTCCTTTTTCTGAGAAATATAGAGTGTATCCATCGGCACCACAGCGATTACTTATCTGTAAAGAGAATCTAAATATGCTTGAGCATAGAAGCTCGATTGCAGTCTAGCCGTTTCCTAATGCCGAGCCCTCCTTCATCCTTGGGAGAGCAAACTTTTTCCCAAGCGACTTTGGCGCCGCCAACGCCGAGGTTGGGACCCTTCCATAGGAATTGCGTGAGGATCCTCTCGATACGGGAAAGTACATACTTGGGAAGTATGAAAACATTTGCCCAGAATACTTGGATGGCCTGCAGAACTGACTTAATGAGTTGAAGCCACCCGGCAAAGGAGAGAAAACGATGCGCCCACGTTTGGATTGGAGCTGTGATCGTGTTGATCAAAGATTCGCAATCAAGCTTTCCAAGCCTTGCTGATATAATAGGAACGCCTAGGTAGCGCACCGGAAGAGTCCCTTCTTGGAAACCTAAGGTAGAGAGGATCATATTCCTCAAGTCTCTATCGCCCCCTGATAAGAAGACTTCACTCTTGTTCCAATTGGGACATAAGCCCGACCAGATGGAGAAACGATCCAGGGCTGATTTAAGTAAGTGGATAGATGTGGCATTGGCCTCCGAGAAAAGGAGCACATCATCGGCAAAGAAAAGGTGGGATAGGCGAGTATCCCTGCATCTCCAATAATATTTGAATCCCGGCTCCCTAGTATGCTTAAGGAGTAATTCGGAAAAAATTTCCATTACCAAGTTAAAAAGGAAAGGAGAGATAGGGTCACCTTGGCAAATACCTCGTCCGCTCGGGAAGAAACCGTGGAGTTCTCCATTAATGGAGACCGAGAACTTTGCCGTTTTGACGCATGTCATAACCAGCTTAATGAACATCACCGGAAAACCGAACGTCGACAACACCGCTTCCAGAAAGTCCCAATCAACTGTGTCGTAGGCCTTCCTGAAATCCACCTTAATGGCACATTTGGGCAGGTATGGCCAAAGGTGAAACCCACAAAAGAGCTCCTGGGCTAATAGAATATTATCACTGATTCGGCGTCCCTTGACGAACGCATTCTGCGATGGGCTGATCAGTGAAGGCAGCACACATGCCAATCTATTTGCCAATAACTTGGTAATGCACTTGTATATGGTGTTGCAACACGATATAGGCCGAAAGTCGTTGACGGAAGACGCACTCGGGCCTTTAGGAATCAAACAGAGAATTGTGGCATTGATCTGTTTAAGCATTGAACCGGAAGAGAAAAAGTCCTTGATTGCCTCAATAACTAATTCCCCGATTATATCCCAAGAGAATTTAAAGAATTCAACGTTAAAACCATCCGGACTCGGAGCCTTTCCCGCTGGCAAAGAAAACATTGTAGCTCTAATTTCACTAGCCGAGATAGGTCTAGACAAGAAAAGAACCTGTTGGGAGTCAAGGGACTTGTGGATCACCGCCTGTAGCTTCGGAATACCAGGACAAGCCGAGGCCGGGTGGGTGGCGAACAGTTCCTCAAAGTGAGAAACAATGTGCTGCTGAATCAGTCCGGGATCGGAGATGGGCGCACCGCTAGAATCCTGGATAGAAAGGATGCGATTGCAACTGTTCCTTCTATTCACAAAATGGTGAAAATATTTGGTGTTCCGGTCACCTTCCTTAAGCAAACGCACCTGGGATTTCTGTTTGAAAAAAGCTTCTTCCTGTGTCCTCAGCTCAGCAAAGGAGCGAAGGCTAATGTGCTCCTAATCCGCGAGTTCCTGGTTCAGGGGGTCGTTGGCCAAAGCATCTTAGATCGCTGATAATTCAGCCCTTGCTTGGTTAGTTCTGGTTGAGATATCCGATAAGGCAGTCTGATTGAGCAGTTTCAGCCGGCTCTTGAGTGACTTTAATTTGCTGCACAGAACAAACATGGGTGTACCACGGATGGGGACTTTCCAAACTTGTGAGACCAATGACAAGAAAGAAGGGTGGCTCATCCAGAAATTGAAAAACTTGAAAGGCCGCTTGACGGTGGGCGGGTCAACCACTTTGATTACCATAGGCGAATGGTCCGAAATCCCAGGCGCCAAGAAGGAGGCGACGGAATAGGAGAAGACATTTCTCCATTGGGCATTAACAAGAACCCGATCGATTTTTCTTTGCTTGCGCCTAGAACCCGAGGAAGCATACCACGTAAAGCGAAATCCAGTATACCTTAGATCCTCCAAGCCTGATTGGGCTAGGCATTGTCCGAACTCATCAAAGGACGGGGGCCACACGTTCGAACCACCAATCCTATCCGTCGGGTCTTTAATGGCGTTAAAATCCCCAGCAATAATCCATGGGGACTCTTCCAATGCAGAGCTTGCACGGATAAGGTCCGACCACAATGGTCTACAAGAAACGAACGTGTGTTCAGCATATATAATGGAAAGGAAGCAAACCTTGTGGTTATCCAAAATTGTCAAGTGGCCATGTATGGCTTAGACCGTAGCCGAGGACACTGCAAAACTGACCAGCGCCGGGTTCCACCCAACCCAAATTCTGCCTCTATGGGAATGCTCATAATTGGCAGTCCACGACCACCCGAGCAGGAGACCAGAGGAAATGCTAGGAAATAGGTCCCCGGGCACTTTGGTCTCGTGAATTCAGACACAAAAAAGTCTATTGGTCCGCACAAAATTTCGAATCTCCGCTTGCCTAATAGGGTCAACTAAACCCCTGATATTCCAAATACTTATAAACATAATACAATAGGGGCATAGGGTTACCGTTTCCTGGAGCCTGTTGGCTTCTTTTGCCACACAATTGGTCGTGTTTTCCCCACATAAGCACCAGAAGCCGGGGGAGTAGGGCGGATGGGGCCCTGTGTGATTGGACTAGGGCCCATCTGCCTTTCCATTGCCGGACGGGAGGCTTGGGACTCAGCGAGTTTCTTACGCGTGGTTGGGGGAGCCGGAGGGGAAGTCTCCTCCTCTTCACTGTCCGCTCTGCTACTGCCCTCCGCTGTAGATTCCTCGTTGGAGAAGGATGCTGGTGTAGAGGCACGAGAGTGTTGGCCTACACCAGGGGCAGAATCCTAAGTGTCTCCCACCGGTTGCGTAGGCTGCGGAGATGCCAAAGGAGTCACTTGAGATGGTCCTTCCTGCACGGTTGCAAATGGCTGAGTGGACGCCTGCGCTTTACCTCGCACTTGTATCCAGGCCTCAGGGTCAGCGGCCGCTGTTGGGGTTGAAGCAACCGGTGCAACAGGGGCATCCTTGGTAGTATTCGGACACTTGTGCCCAAATGTACCACAAGAGGAGCATGATAACGGCTTCCATTCGTACTCCACAGAAACTAGGCGAGTGGTACCCCCGAGAATTAGCTCAACCGAGTCCCATCTTGCTTGCCGAGCATCAAGTTCTACACAAACCCAGATGTATGAGATCATTGTCATTCTTTCCGTTTGTCTATCAACGTATAGCGGTTTCCTTATCGCGCTGGCGATGGCACTAATGCCTGGGGCCGACCAAAGGGAGAACGGTACATTCCGTAATTTAATCCACACAGGGAGCGACCGATGTTGGCCTCACTTGAGTTCCACAAGCAGGTGCCACTGTTGAAGAATTAACGGGACCCTAGCAATTGTGATAGGACCATTTTCCAAGATGGATCGCCTACATTCAGCATCAGGTATATGGAAAAAGAAAAAGCCATCCTCGTTGACCATTTTCCAATTTGGCAACTGCCGCCCAAGATTTCTAGGCAGGATTGGGCATTGCCGACTGAGCTGGTCGCGAACGGGGTGGCTTGGAAAGAGTCCGTCCCCTACTTCGGCTTCAACTGCCTTGTCGCCCCCCTCTGATGCGCGCCTTTTCTAGAACAAGGCCGCCAGACACCTGGGTTTGCATCGGTTTCCCATTATCGTTGCCCAGACGAGCCGGGACTGAGGGGCCTTCCGATTCCTATCCAACGAGCGAAGCCGCACTCGTCTTGTGTGGTACTAGGCCCACGGAGGTGGTGGCTTGAGCCTCAAGGGCCGGTATCACCAGAGATGCCATTTTCTGAACCAGACACGCATAGCAACAGCCTTCACGCCAGATCTGCCATAGCAATCCACGCGATGAACGGAATGCGAATTCCTTCGGTGAGAATGTCGGATGAACCAGCCAACCCACGACGCCGAGTTTCAGGCAAAACCGTCGGGTGAAACGGCCGGAGCCGCGCCAAGCAGAGAAGAGCAACAGTACAAGCGGGAAACTGATTGGGAGAGAAAATGAACAGTGCTGGGCTGCAAGAACAAATGGAAGGATTAGAACCAAACATTGTTCTCTCTTAAATTGCAAAAAACGACATTGTTGGAGCCATTTTTTTGCAAAAACCTAAAAGTTGTTCATTGTGGTCTTATTTATTAACTTGCAAAGTTTGAGGTTATGGGTGCCGAGTTTGGTGGGTCGATTTTGCAAAATATGAACAGCACCTAGACTGGT
>BCNH02000003.1:13130647-13167970 GCA_001662345.2 Metrosideros polymorpha var. glaberrima
CCCCCCCCCCCCCCCCGGACGGGAAATTTTAGGTCACAACAACTTGGTGACTCCACTAGGGACTTGGTTACGACCATTAGAGAAGTTAGGTCGTAATAATTGGTTGGTTGTTAGCTAACGTGATTAGCGTGTTAAATGTTGGATGCAAGTTGAGAGTTATAAGGGGTGGATTGTTTGTTAACCCATTTGTTTTGTAGGGAGGCATAGGAATGTATGTTTGTGAGGGTGTATATGGAAGTGCTGTTTGGATATAAACTGTTATGCATGCTTTTATATGCTTTATCACTACACATTTTGCACACATGTCCTACAGCCAACAAATTCCTACTACATTTTAGGAAAACTCCTAGGAGGTGTTGAGAGGTACTAACCCGCGTGGATGAATTTTCCTGTGGTATTCCCCTCTTGATACTACTCACTTCAATTAGAAGGTAAGAGGACCATCCGACAAATGTTAGAGTGGGAAAAACTCTTGCCGCCTAATTAGAGTAGGAGCCTTAAGACTTTTAGAAACCTATCCTTAGGCATCAAACCTCACGGGTTGCATGTGATGTGTGTTTGTGGGTGGCATATGTCCGTCAATTGTACCCTCGGTCCATAAGTATCGTTCCAATCTTTCAATTAATTGTCATTTCATTAAAATGCAATTATATTTCAAGAATTCACTTCTTTTGTGACAAAAGGTGATTAATCGTAATGCCCTTTTTAGGATTAAAAAATGGCTATTTCCAAGCTTCAAGTTATTCCCGCACCTAAAAGTCCTCTTACACACGTGTAAAAAGGTTTGAGTCAATGAGAAGAGGCCTAGACACCTTGTCTCACTTGTGAACCACGCACCAATATGTCAAGACAAGGCTTGGGCACCTTGTCTCACATTTGAAGATATGTCGAGACGAGACTTGGACATCTCGTCTCACTTTTGCTCTTGGAGTCATGAGGGACACCCATAAGAAGTATGTCGAGAAGAGGTTTTGACACCTCGTCTCATTTTCGTACATAGGGGCATGAATCGCGTTGGTCAAGGCATTATCCCACTTTTGGAAGAAGGGATCAAGCCTTGGCTCAAGAAAAATATTTGGCTCAACAAGACAAACATCTCCATGTCAAGCTTCGTGAAAACCCATTAGGAGTGTTCGTTATATTCCATTAGAATTTCTTCTTTAGATGAAATGTATAAGATTTCCCCTAAACATTTCTTTTGTAAGAATGTAATAGGGTTTTCCTCTTCATTTTCTAGATTGATGTGTAGGGATCTATCTTCACAAATTTTTATGTAATTAGTGGAGTCTCCCTTCCCCTTTTTTCTGAAGTTCTAATGGGATATAAAAGGGCATTTTGATTAATCACCAAATGTCACCCCTTTAATTGTATGATTTCTTATGAAGAAATTTCGATAAGAGATCATTTGTATGAGATTGGAGTCATGTGAAAATCTCTTGTCCCTATTTCATCATGAGAAAAGGGGGTTTTTATGTCGTTACCTTTCCATATTCTAATTTTCGTCCATTTTTCATTTTTATTTCAAAGGTGATAAAAAAAAAGGTGGAAATGAGATCTCGCGTGAACAATAATGGAGAACGAAGCCACACATACTCGTTTGACTAACCTCAAGATCCAAATGGCGCAAATTCATACCATGCTTATCGAGTTGACTCAAAAAGCTAATGATGCTCCCGCTCCAATTACTGCCGAAAATGTCGCCCCTGCTGCGCCTGTGGAGCCTCCAATTGCAAATGTCCACGAAAGAGAATTGAATGTAGAAACCCCTCCCGTTGCTCCAGAGGTGATTGATCTCGAAGCTAAGGAGCCTATAAAACATCTTAACAAGGATAGTGCAAGACGATTGGCCAAAGTTGAGGAACATTTGTCCATGCTCAGGGGATATGACTTGCAAGAGTACGATAAAGTACTACCTTATTCCAAAATGAACATTCCCGAGTCCTTCGAGGAGCCTTAATTTGTGAGGAAGTACGTTGGCACCGGATGCCCCAAAACTCATTTGAGGTATTACTTGTGGAAAATGGCACATTATTCGGACAACGCCCCTCTACTTATCAACACGTTCCAAGAAAGTTTGATGGATGCCGCGTTATCATGGTTCATTGACCTGGATATAAAAAAGCTGAAGGAATGGGATGACTTGGCCGATCAGTTTCTTCACCATTATAAGTTCAACTCAGGGATCACTCCAACCTGTGAAGAATTGGAGTATATTGAGAAGACGAGGAATGGATCCTTTAGGGCCTACGCTTAAAGATGGAAAACCGTGGCCTCTTAGGTGAAGCCTCCCCTCGATGAGAAGGAAACTATCAAAATATTTTTCAAGGCGCTACCTGTGGAATACTTCCAAAAGCTCTACACGACTAGCTGCTTGTTGTTTTCACACCTTGCTGTTGACACATGATTTTTAGCTGATCGGTCATTTAAAAGTAAAACTTGAAACTTGAGTTTTTATTGTGACAAAACCATTTTTCAAACCAAAAAAAGTTATTTAAGTTTTGAAATAACATTAGCCTTGCGTTTAAGGGTCATTTGGACCTTAATTTCAAAAAATACAAAAATTACACCAAATTTATAAAAACACAAAAATCAACTTTTTTTCTTAGCTTTGATTTTTAATATTACTTCTTTTATGACATTTGATCCATAGGATATCAAGCATCAAATCTCCAAGCCATTTCCAAACTGAAGGCAAATTGATGAATTTTTAGTGTATCATGCCTATTCAATTAAACTAGGACAAACATTTTTATTATAAATTCATTTAGTTTGCTCCGGCTTAATTGGGAAAATTTCTATTCAAGCCTTTTAGATTCAAAATAGGAAATTATAGAGCGAAAACGGGTCGAAAAATCAAACAGGGCCAAACCAGTCCAACCGCCACCGGCCATCTGAGCCACATGTCAGCCCATTCGGCTGGCCCATTTCCTAAGGCCAGCCCATTCCTCTACCCACTTAAACCTAAATTACTAGAGTGCCCTCCAATATGCAAAAAGACCAAAAAGCCTAAACTTGAAGGATAAGTTTGGATATCTACCATTGATTGAACCAAGGGCCAATATTAGAACTTAAGAATATATTGCCCTTTTCCCCAAAAACCTATGGGGAATCATTTTTTGGGGCAGCCACTTTTGGATAGTCTTAGGAATCTCTCTCTCTCTCTCCCTCACCCGCAGCTGCCACCCTCACCGCCACTCACCGCTGGCCACCTCCCGAACGACCACCACTACCACCGTGACCCTCACTCACCCCCCTACACTATTGCACCACTAGCCACCCAAGTCGACCGTCGAAGACCCACTTTTCAGCAATTTCTTCCCTCTCGGCCACAACACCAGCGCCCACGCTAGTGATCCGTCCATCGAGCGGAAACCATTTCCACGGCCACTTTTGGCTCTCCATTCATGTCTAGAGCCTTACGACTACCACCCATGACGTGCCCTCGACCGTCTGGTGCCCGGAGTTCCTTGACGACCTCACCGGACCACTTCTTCTTCATCTTTTCCATTTAAGCTCTCGTTTCATCGTTCTAACAAGTCTAACACCATTTATCTTTTCCAATTCAGATCTTGTTGGGGTGGTTCTGGTCATCCGTTGAAGTTCTCTTGGTGGCCGAATAGCTCAACCGAGCATCTGTCGATCGTCGGCAAAAGTGGGTTCATTCTCAACTCAAAACACAACCTTTTTCCTGCACGAAAGAAATACCGTAGCTATGCATTTGTGGTGTGATTGTTGACCATCTTTCTACTGATCTGTGTTGTTTTTAGGCTGAGATTGATGTTTGATAATCATATCTTGCTTGCCTATTATTTGTTTGATGATATACCATGTTTTGTGAGACTCGTTTTTCTAACCATTCATGCTTCCATCGATCATTTGGATCCTTAACCATGTTTCTTTCAAAACATCATTAACTAGACATTCGAAGATGACATCCTGAGCTTCGATTTGAGTGGTCGTGGGACTAAAACAAAGGTCATCTGTTATGTGAAAAGGGCCCTGAAATCTGGTCTCAGAATCTGAAAACTGTTACTGTTCTTTGTTGTTTCTCTCTGTTTCCTAACTGACCTTTGCGGTTTCTCGATTTGTTGTGATTTTTTGCACACATAATATGGAAAAGTTTTCTACATGAAAGTTGTAAAGAACATCCATATCTATTCTGTGAAAAAATTTCATGGCCATAAGAAATTGTTAGGTTGGCCAAATTGATAGCCGAACTACCTATCATTTTCGGGTCATTTTTCCAGATTCTAGAACAGAAAGTTATTCTGCTTCTTTTTGTCAAAACTACATGTTTACAGTCGTTATTGGCAAAACCACAAAACATGAAAGTTGTTCATTGGGGTCTTATTTGATTGCCTGCAAAATTTGGAGTCATGGGTACTTAGTTTTGATATGTCAATTTCGAAAAATATGGATAGTGCTCAAATCTGTTTTCAAAGCCGGAAGAATCTGACCTTCGGGGGGACATCGATCATTTTCTCGAACCTGAATGGCTCTTTTGAAAAAACCCAAAACATGAAAGTTTCTCAGCATCTTTGCTCTTACGTTTTGTGAAATTTCATGATTTTTTAAGTTAGCGGGGCTAAGTCTGAAACCGTTGGAAGTGGTTCTTAGTATTTCCACCCCTTTAAAGGATAAAGTATTATTTGCAGTAAGATATTCAGATTGTAAGTTAATCATTGACGGTTGAGAGGAAAGTATAGACTTAATTGTTTTAACAATGTATGATTATGATGCTATCATTGGAATGGATTGGCTCACCAAGCAACGACCTACGATGGACTATTATCGTAACACGATCCAGTTTAACCCGTTAAGGGGTGTTAGTATCAAATTCGTTGGAAACTGAGTAGGACCCTCGATCCCTTTAATTTCATCACCTAAGGTGACTCGCTTGTTGGATAAGGGTTGCTAGGGTAATTTGACAACCATGGTTAATATGTTGGTTGAGGAACCAAGGATGAAGGACATCACCATAGTATGAGATTTCTCCGATATCTTTCCAAAAGAATTACTTGGATTACTCCTAAAAAGGGAAATAGAATTTGTGATTGAGTTGGCCCTGGAACAAAGCCGATTTCCAAAGCACCGTACCGCATGGTGCTGTCGAAACTAAAAGAATTAAAGGTGCAGATGCAAGGATTGCTAGATAAAGGATTCATCTGTCTTAGTGCATCACAATGGGGAGCGCCAAATTTGTTTATAAGAAAGAAGGATGGATCGTTGCATATTTGCATCAACTATCGACAACTCAATCAAGTGACGATCAATAACAAGTATCCGTTGTCAAGGACAGACAATTTGTTTGAGCAACTTCAAGGAGTTTCAGTATTTTCCAAGATATACCTAAGGACGAGCTATCATCAGTTGAGGATCAAGAAAGAGGATATATCGAAGATGGCATTTCGTACGCATTATGGTCATTATGAGTTTACCGTGATGCCATTCGGTTTAACAAATGCCTCTGCTACTTTTATGGATCTAATGAACCATGTGTTCAATGAGTATTTGGACCGGTTCATGATCGTGTTCATTGATAACATTCTAGTGTATTCAAGAAGCCCATAAGAGCATAAACAACACTTCGGATCGGGTGACAAAAATCGGACAGAAATTGGATGCGCGAACTGGGCTAAATTAATTTAGCCAAGCATAGGGGATAGGTGACCTGAATCCTTGGGGGGTTTTTGAGGCCTAATTTGAGCTTAGATCAACCCACTTTAATTTTTTAATTTGGGAAAATGCCATGTATTTAAAAAAAAATCCATAATTAATCAAGAAAAAGGCCGAAATTAAGCTCTAAAAAGATAATAAGCCCGTGGGAATGTCAAATATCAACCAAGCTCTCCAGTGAGGTGGCTGAGTCGATTAGGGGGCAAATTGAAAAGAATTTCGCCGATTGGGGTCAATTTGCAAATATCCAAAAGTTCAGGGACTAATTTGTAAATTTTCAAAATTTGTGAAAACCCTAAAAAAAAACCCCTATAAATACCCTTTTATACTTCAGGATTGAAGGGAGCTTGATCAGAATTTTTTTTTAGCTCAGAAAATTCGAGAGAGCGGCAAAGGGAGAGAAAAGAGCTCGGCGAGAATCCACTCGCCGAGCCATCCTTGCGGCCATGGTGCTGCCTCCATACGGGACCTTTTCCCTCCGGCGAACCACTAATACAAACTAGAAATATCCTAGTTTAATTCCCCCCAGTCCTCATATCCAAACGAGCCACTATCACGACGGAGCAAGTCGAAGAAGAACCCCCACCGACCAACGGATCCGAGCTTCCGCCGGCCCCGTTCAGTGATCAAGAGAGCCCAGACATCCCCCCTGGTTGCTATGACTCCAAGGAAGCCCATCACCGCCGACATCACTGTTCGAAAGCGTCTCGTCGCTTCCAAAACAGAAAAAACAGAGCGTCTTGCTCTGTTTTCCAGCGAACCGGCGCCCACCTGAAGGTTTGTTGCTGTTCCGACCTCCGACGACCCCCTTCGACGTGCCACAAGGTCTCAAATCACCCCAGGTGTGTCCCCAATCAAAGCCCAGTCGAAGACAAAACCGCGGAAGCCCTTGAACAGAACGCTCGCCAAGTGTTTAAAGAAATTCCAAGGGAGGTCCGAATTTTTTTTGTTGCACCGCCGCTGTTCGGTGCTTTCATTGTCGCTCCAGTGAGCCCCTGGAAGTTCTGAAGCCACCAGTAAATCTTCACTGTAAGATATGATTTTTTTTTTGAATTTTTTTTCTTTTTTTCTTTTTTTTCTCTGGTCACGATTTTCAAAAATACAAAAAGACTACATTTACCTATATTAGATACAATTTTTTTTTGAATAAATTAAAACTCTAAAATCCAAATTATGAAAGATTCTTTCCTAATAGACAACGATTTTCTTAAATTGGACAATTCTTCTTGTTGCCATTCAGGAACGATTCTCCGGTTTAGGAAAAATAACCAATCGGATCTATTGCCATTTAGGTCCGGTTCGTTACTTTTCAAAATTCGATTTTGGATTTAGAGATTATTTTTTTCCAAAAAATTGAAGAAGCTCTACTCATGATTTGCTTTGATTGATATCTTTGATTGACTGAAGATTGTGATTATCTTGATAATATTTTATCAAGTTGGTTATATTGTTTTCCCTATTTGAATTGTTCAATTGATTTTTGCCATCTCTATTATTATCTTTGCATGTTTAAAATTCTAAAAAATTTCATGTAGATTAGCTTGCATCTTTTAGGATAGATTGCATCCTTAATTAGAATTTTCAAAATATTTTTTTAGATAATTTTCGGACTTATTTTTTAGCTGAATTTAGATTTTGAGATAATTTTCCTAATTTAAATAAGATAGAATTTTTGGGTTATCTTGATTAGAATTTTAGAATATCTTAAGATAAGTTTCCTTGATAGGATAACATCTTGGGATAGGATTAGAATTCTAAGATAGATTTTTCTTTCTTTTCCTTATTCTTTTATTTTTAAGAATAGGATAGCTTTCTTTCCTAGTTTAAACAAAATAGATTATTTTTCTAAATAGTTAATTTTCATTAAATATTGATTTCGAAAATCATAAAAAATTCATTTGCATATCATGCATTTTCATGTCATATATCATACTGTTCATGTCATGTCATATAGTCTAGGCTCATTTAGTATCATGTCTAGGTGCATTCATGTTAGCCCATCATTAGATTAAGTCATGCATTTAGATTAATTTCATGCATTTCATATAGGTTAGTCTTTTTCCTAAAAAAAGCGAAAATCAAAAAGAGGGAACTTAATTGTTTGGCGTGTGCTCTGTGCCATTTATCACTTGATTTGTGGATTTTTATTTTATTGATTGCGTACTTGTGTGATAACCTATGCTTAGTGTTTTAGGTTAAAACCCAATCAAGCTGCCTACCAATGATTTTTTTTATAAAAAATAAAAGATACTGAAAGGGCGCTAGATAAATGTCTAGCGTAATCAAGTCTTCGAACTCATAATCTCTGGTTCGTAGAAATAAAGTAATTCTCTCATTACTTTATTTATGTTTCTAATCAACCTACCAAGAAATGATTAGTGGCGACTCCAAATTGAACATGTTTGCATGTTTAAGAACAAAAACCTAAGTTGCGATTTGGTAGGGTTTAGGAGAATTCGAATTAGGTTAGTTAATTCAATTGATTAACTTATTAATCCATTAACCTAGATTTCGGCGAAATTTAAGTCGCGACACATATTAGTGTGCCCAACAATATGCACACATGCTTTTTATGGGGCATCACTTTACTATGGTTTGCTAAACAAGGTTTTAATTTAAAAGTTTTAAATTAAACTTTTGTTTTATTTGTTTAATTAAAAGTAAATAAATGAGTTGCTTACCATGTGCATTGCAATGGTCAGCAATTGTTGTTGACCATGCGATGTAACATGCGCATGATCAGCAACGGTTGCTGATCACAGCGCACGTTACACAGTAAGGTGCACTGCAATCAGCAGTAATTGCTTATTGCACAGTAATTGTTCTTATTGCAATTAAAAGGCCAATCTGCAATAGTTGCCAAAGAGTTCAGGCATGTGCGTGAGTGCAGAAAATTTCGAGTAAGAAAAGGAGTCAGAAAAGTGTTTCTCTCTTCGTGCGTGTGCCATGACCAAAAACATTTGGAGTGCGGAGAATTGTCTCCACAAATTGCTAGCACAATCAAGGTGGTGTTTATCCACAAGTTCTCTCTATTGTTTGACGTGCGATTGGTGGTGTGTCGGAACTAAAGGTCCAACATTTGTAGAGCTCGAATTGAAGAATATCCGAACCAAATCGTTTCATGCACGCTTCAAGAGGTAATCTGTTTAACCCCATTTCATAATTCTGATTTTTGATTGAAACGCGCATACTACACCTATGGAGATACATGTATGGATTTTTAATTCCGTTATGTTTATGTTTATGTTTATTTTGTTTATGCACGTTACGAAAATCACAACACTGACTACCCGCAATTAAATAAAATGTGCTCATCCGAGACAATAAACCTTCTCCAAAACCCTTCCTTTCTTATCTGCAGGCAGACTGCTATCTAGAACTACACTCTATCTAACCCTAGTCAAGTTCTTAACTGAGGCAGGAACCACCGTGGTTAGTCAAATGCTTCCTGACACAATGCCAGGTGGAACTGATGTCCCATTTTTCGCTTTTTACCCATGTCTTGTCTCCGAGGGAAACGAACCGGCCCGCAGACTGGAGCTCTAAGGCACAATGTAAGGCATCTTACCCTTTTTTGGGCTTTGTATGCGGCGGTGATTTGGGCCGTTTTATGTTCTAATACGGGCCGTTTGTGATCAATTGACTTTTATTTGAATGATGAAAATGAAGCCCTCTTTTTTTACCAAATGTATATGAACATCTGCAATATACTCCAACGAACTTGTGCATCCACTAACAAAGCAAAGAATTTGTATTTTCGACCGCCTCCAGGGAGAAAAAAGGGCTCTTACAAGCCGTAGTAGGAGCTCAACCCATGTATATAGCTAAAGTCTAACGAATTAGCTATACCTTTTCCTCATATCGTTTCAGTTTAAATCTCCAATAGTTGCTTGTGTGAAACTCCACTGTCTCCCTTCGACAATGTCTCCCTTCTACAATGAAGAAGAACAATTCGTTACTTAGTTGGCCGAGTCGAAGAAGTTGAATCACTTTGGAGTGGAGACGGGAAAGCCTCGGAGATGGTATCCCAGGAAAGGCTGTCCTTCTTAGGCCTACGATCCAAGAAAGCAGGTCTCATGGGTCTTTCAACCACCTCGACCTTGCATGTTAACATGGCCACTATCTCCGACATTGGAGGCCTTAAATTAGCATGAGGTTGAAGGCACAAGAAGGCGATGTGAATCGCTTGCAAGACATCCTTCTCTATGAATCCGTCTTCTCGCATTCTTGGGTCTACCAGCTCGACTATCCTCGATCTCTCATATAGCTTCCATGCCTGTCAATTCAATTGATCCATGTGCACAATCAGGAAGTAATAGAGTCAGCTATCTAATTGAAAAGAATATCAGATTAACATGAGAGTATCAATAAATAAATAAAAAAGGGCCTACATATTCAGGAAGGTACTGCATTCCTGATGGTAAAGTTAGATCGGTATTTTTCCTGCAACTGATGATCTCAAGCACTAGAACCCCGAAACTGTAGATGTCGGCCTTTTCAGATAACTCCCCTCTAATAGCATATTCAGGTGCAGTATATCCTCTTGAAGACAACGAGAAAATAACCGTCAGTTAGGATCATCATCATGATAAACAACCTCAATTGGTTACTTCAACCAATCAGAAGTTAAGTTGTCCTCTTTCTGTCGAATCGTGTTGTCATAAGCTTAATTATCTAAGATGAGAATTAGATAAACAGAGGCACAAATGAAAGAACGTGGCTATTACCACTAGAATGGTGCTCCTTCTATCCCTTCAATGAGATTTCTAGCATTTACGAACAATTGAACAATTAACTCATTCCTAAGTTTGCCCTTTCCGATTTCAAAGCAATGTGTGCGCTAAGTTGTCACAGTGATTATTATATAGTACTCACAATGTTCCAGCAAACGTAGTGCTAAGGTATGCTTGATCTTCAGGAAAGAACCTTGCCAGCCCAAAATCACCAATCCGAGGTTGGAATTTCTCATCGAGAAGAATGTTGCTCGCTTTGATATCTCTATGAACAATTCTCAGGTGTGAATCTTCATGCAAGTACTGCAATCCTCGTGCAATTCCAACAATAATCTGAAACCTGGTATTCCAGTTGAGGTATTGGTCACTTTTCCCTGTTGAACAGATGAGCAATTTTAGAATTTACAGCTATTAGTCACCTGATAAATTTTCCTCTTAAGTACACTAATTTCTGGAAATTAGAACAAGTTATTGACTTTTTACCACCACAGTTAGTTATAAGGCTCTTGTATTTCAAGTCATAGCAGAAAACGGAAGTGTTTCTTCCAATCTAAACATGCTATTTGTTTAATATTGGCCTAACTCCAATGGTCGCAAGCTGGATGTTTTGGGCATCTTTTCTATTTATTCCGTATGAGACTTATGGGGGATCACGAGTGAAAAATGGTAGTCATACCAAAATTAGCATCTCCATTCTGATGTTAAATTTATTCTAACAATGCCACCTTTTCCATGTAGATGCAAGATATATTGTCTGTAAAGATTGCGAGTTATTCCTCTCCGTACTCACTTTTTCTGGTTTAGTTATTTAGCAAACTGAATCTAACCAAGATTGAGACGCAAGTGTTCTTTTATAATGCCGGATCTTGAGTTAATAGAGGGTAGCTGCTGGAAGAACATGGAAAGGCGTCATCAGAGAGGCCAACAGAGAGAGAGAGAGAGAGAGAGAGAGAGAGAGACAGGTACCATAAACAATGAGGTCCAAGCTCTTGTTCTTCATGTACTCGTATACTAGGAGTCGTTGTGGCCCATCTGAGCAACAACCGAGGAGGCGGACTAGATTCTTGTGTTGGATGCTTGTTATCATCCTAACCTCGGCAAGAAATTCTGATTCTCCTTGCTGGGATTTCTCAAGTGACAGTTTCTTCACGGCAACAAATGTCCCATCTTGTAACTTTCCCTGTCGACATATTGCATGAAATATATGATTTTAGGGACAAAAGGTCACGAAATTTATAGAGCTCTCTCTGGCAGAGTTTTAAATTTGCTAGAGATTTATTTCATTGGTAGTCAATGTCGAGGATGATTGCAGGAATAAAGCATGGGCCTAGTGACAGTTCAAGGTTACCTAAGCGAAAGAAATCTTGACTTCAATTTCTGCCTTTCCCCTTTCTTATTTGGCTATCGTATAAATTAAGAAAAATTGTTCGAGGAACAAATAACATAAACATCCCATTGGACATATATCATTGTTCTAGAAAACTTTGCGACTTCAGTGGAACTTTCACAGATGAATTTGGTACAAAAGGAGCTCATGTGCTAGGTTAACAAAACAAAAACAAACAAGAAGAAAAAGTGAGCATTAATACCCGGTAGACTGGACCAAATCCACCGACTCCGAGTAGGTTTGCAGGATGGAAATTTTTAGTTGCCTTCTTCAGGGTGTGGAAGTCAAAATAGCTGATGGTTCGAAGATTTCCGCTGAAGAAGTCTTTCGAGGCTAGATGAAAAGACACATTAACAATTGTAAGGTCCTCTCGAAGCATATATGCCACACAACTGCATAATGTTTTCTTGTTGGAAATACCTTTTCGTCTTCTACTTTGTACAACCAAGTTACCCAGTTCCTTGGGTATCTTTGTTTTCCATAAGATCAGCAGGACAATTACCAAGAAAAGAAACACAACCACTCCCACGAGGCAAAACAGAAGAGCTGAAGAGGAGGAGCTCTTCATTTGTAGAACACAAGGCGTTGGAGAGATCACTACGAGCAAGACAGAAACATACTAAAATGAGGGACCAAAGGAAAAGGAATTATTAGCTTTAAAATGACCATAAATAGACTTAACAATGGAATGCTACGATCTAACACTACAAGCGGCCTTTTCCGTATGATGTGCAACTAAGGACTAATTTCACTGAGACATTGGTATAATCAATCACAGCCCAGATAATATGTTAAATTGTGCCTTCTTTGTTGTGGACCCTGTGCGTCTCACTGGTATGTGGTCAGTTTGATCTAACAGAACAGATTTTGGACCATAATTACTAGCATTTCAGGGCAGAATTCGGAAAAAGGTCAGGTTGGTATTGTCTTGGAAATCAAGGGAAAGATAGGAATACTGCATCGCATGTTATACAGCGTCTCTACCATGATCGGGGTGAAACAAATGGGCAGCCGTCCATTTTTTTTAAGGTCATTACCAGTTCTAGTTTGGCCAGAGTGTATATACTGCAGCAGAACTCGCAAACGCTGACAAGGAAAGCACGAAGAGAACGTAGTTCTATAATAATGATCCTTGTTTCTGCAATAGAGAGGGTTAGAATGAACAACAAACTGGCATATATGCCCAGCTCCATCATAGCTGAAGCGTCACAATAGGAATGGCCTGAATCATCTAAACTAGTCTCTAATTTACATTCGTATCAAAATGGAAGACAATGGACATCTGTATGATTCAGAGGAACAAAAGAAGCAGAGCAAAGAAATCTTTGACATAAAATAGACTCAAACTCAACTCAAATAAGGTCCAGTGTAACCCGAAAAAGTACCTTGCAATGCGCGAAGACGCATTCGAAGACGATATAAGCCACTTCCCGTAGAATTCTTCTTTTAGCTCGGGCAAAGAAGGGATAGTAGGTTCAGAGACAGAACCAATGTTTTTGCCTCCATGTTTTCATCCTCTGCTCTTTGGCACAACGTATGGAGAGAGAGAGAGAGAGAGTCTTTGGGATAATCGATCATTGGACATATCAAACTGACGTCATAGATTTGATCAACAAATTCTAACAATGAAATACGGAGAAACAGACAAATGTCCTCATCTGAAAAGCGGCAATATTTTTGTTCAACGTATATTTTTATTAGTGCCTTGCTGTAACCATGTGCATTTTTTTTTTTGTTAAACATTGTATGACAGTGAATTCGATGTGACCATGAACCCTCGTTCTTCCAATGGCGAACGACCCAGTCCCTCGGCGCGCGCGCACCACAAGTTCGGCACGGGAACTTCAGACAAACACCACCAATAAAGAGCACAAGTAGCCAAGGAAGATAAAAAGACAATTACGGAACCGTGTCCGGCGTGTTGCATGGTTGTTTTGGGTTTTGGTTAATGGTAGAGATGTATAGTGGCATTTGCTCGTCGTCTCACATTTACATTACTTATGCAGAATTTGCCTCGATAGCTTGTTTTTTATAAGGACAATAACACAAATGGCCTATGAACTTTGATTCAATATGCAATGTGACCCATCAACTTGAAATTTATTCGATGTAGTCTATGAATTTTAGACCCATGTGCAATGTAATCTATGAACTTTTAATTTGTGCAATCTAGTCTATGAACTTTTGATACATGTTCAATCTAGTATCTAGACTATGTGAAAATGTTTAATGTTGTCTTTCCATTAATTCAAGTTCAAAGACAATATTAAATAAGTTTATGGACTAAATTGAACATATATTAAAAGTCCGTGGACCACATTAAACAAGTTAAAAGCTCATGGACGACCTTACACATTGGGCTAAAACATTTTAAAAAGTTAAAGTTTAGAAACCACATTGCACATTATGCCAAAGTCGAGAGACCATATGTATTTTATACAAAGGGTTGAAGTCATTGGATAAATTAAAATTTGGGCTTCTAACAAGTTTTTCATGAAGATGATGTCTAGACAATGGAAAGGTTATCAAGCTCACCAACAAACAACTTTTTTTCTTCTAAGTCCGACAAGGTCGCCTAGCAATCCTCACTAGTTACGAGTGAAGGTCGCAACCCTCGCCCAAACTTGGCAAGGGTCGCGAAGCTCTCGTCGACCACAACCCTCACCCACAACCGGTGAGGGGCTTTGCGGCACTCGCCAAATCTGGGCAACTGGGCGAGGGCCGGGACCCTTATCGGACTTCATAGAAAAAAAAGGAAAAGAAAGAAAGAAAAAGAAAAAATTAATTAATTAAAAAATAAAAAAAAATATTGTCTTGACATCGTCATTGACGATGAAGAAGCCGCAGCACATACATATGACTTGGCAGCATTGAAGTGCCCATTTATGACTCTCTCTCTCTCTCTCTCTCTCCAATGTTAAATGGATCATAAATGGATTTCTAGATAATCCATTTATAACCCACTTTGGTTGGACTTCAATATTTTAAGGGTTAATACCACGAAAAATCCTAAATTGTTATGTGATAAATTTACCTCAAACTAATATTTTGATCACCAAAAACCTAAATTGTTATATTTGTAACAAATTTACCATTCGTTAGTTTCCATTGAATTGGATTAATACCACGAAAATCCCAAATTAATACATCTATGACAAATGGAATGCAAAAATCCCAAACCGGTGCACCCGTCAACTACCACATGTCATCTAACTAAGCAACTTGACAATAAAATTTAACGTAAATTAACGTAAGGTAAATTTGTCACATGTGTACCAGTTTGGAGTTTTTTATGGTAAAAAAAATAGTTTTTTGTAAATTAGTCACATGTGTACCAGTTTAGGGGTTTTCATGGTATTAACCTATATTTTAAACTCATTTTCATTCATCCCTTCAAATGTCTAACAACCCATTTATAACCCAATCCCATATATATGAGTTAAAAAAATAGGTTCATGACCCATTTTGACACCTCTACGCATGATCAGTTAACTTGGCCAAGCAAGTTCAAAAGAAGCCACGAGTCAGCTCAAATTCGAAGAGCAAACCTCAGCTAGACTCTATGGTTATCTCCAATGGACTTATCTTATTGGACATATCAGTATAATTCTCCACATTGGAGAACATAATTTGTAAAAAATGAATGGTTTGAAAAACATTTTTTAAAAAAGTGATTGATTGTATTGCTTACAAAATGGATAAATGAAAAATATTTTTATCGTCCACGTTCATGTTAAAACATAAATTGTTATTGAGAATAAAATCATATTTTATTGGCTAATCATTTCAAGTGATGCAGGCAATTATTTTTAGCAAAATATTTTTTAAATAATTCATTTTCCGCAAAGCAAACGAAACCTTAGTTAATCATTGGAAGGTCTCCTATGCGTGTGTGGGCAAATGATTCAAGATAATGGGAAAATTCGTTAGAATGTTTGAGGATTTTCTGGTTACATGTATCGATGGGAAAGTTTGGATGGTTGGGATAGTGAAATGTAAGGTACGAAGGATATGGAATGATTGATAGATAGCACGATCAGACTCGAGGCATAAAGGACACACAGCCGAGGGTCTTGATTGGGATTTGGATATGAAGCTCACCACCGAAGGTCTAAAGGATAACCACCAACATTAGACTAAAGGGCTTTTGGCTCACCACCGAGGAAGAATCCAATTTAGAGGGCTAAAGAAATCGAAAGTAAACAATACAACTCATTAAGAGGAATTCTCATTCGTTCACATAATCTGCATTACAATGGAGAAAACTCCTATATTTGTAAGAGAACTAGGGCACAGGAAATAGCCAACATTAAAGGGACATGGGAACTACTCGACATTAAAGACATAGGGACCTGAATACTCTTAAAGGACTTAAGAACTAGAAAATGCACTTAAGATACCTAGGAAATATGAAATACAATAAATGACATGGAGACTTGTAATCTTGACTCTTCGACCTTGTGAGTTGTCTCCCAAAATTCAGGCTCCAGTCTTGACCAACACTTAACTACCTTATAATATCATCAAATATCAAAGGATATTGTTCGGAATAGTCTCCCATTGATAATTAGTTGATTTGCTTTAAAACCGACAACTAATCTTGGTGTTCATAATGAATCGATGGCTTGATAACCTGATCGATACATTGACATCTTCATTGTGCGACCCACTGAAGCAAGTTGTAACCAAAATCAGTGGTTTGTGCTTGGATAATCATCCATTGGCTCATCGATGGAGATATATTGGAACTAAATGGTTGTTCCAATGAATCGGATGCATTAGAATCGATAGAGCTAGATGCTCATGCATCATCTCCTAAGATAAAGCTCCATTTGTTCCGTGGAAAATAGATGAATACTTTTTTTAAATTGATTGCTTATTGTATTTGAAATAATTAGTTAATGAAAATGTTCATATTATCGACAACAATTTATGTCTAAACATTTTCGTGAACGATGAAAATATTTTTCGTTTATTCATTTTTGTAAGCAATATAAGCAATCATTTTAAAATAATATTTTTTTAAATTATTCATTTTTTTTGAAAAAAAATGGAGCCCAAGTTCAAGAGTTTTAGTCCATATTTGGTGTGCAGGTCAGAATTACAAGAAGATTAACCTCAGTGGGATAAAGACACTTCGATACGATAGCAATAAGGTTCGTGAATTGAATCTTGGAAGAGCTCGGATCAACTCAACTTAATGGATTTAACAATACGTCATTTCAATAACCCAATATGCTAATGATTTCATTTCATCGTTAACAATGCACTTGCAACGGTAAAACTACTTATCTTCTCGTGAACGGTTGACGAGACAAAGATATGACTAATTTTTTTAAAGTCACATCGTTACTCTATCCTCGAAATATCATTCTCTGACCGCTTTCTCTCACTCCTCTCTAGGATTCTCTCCTCTCCCTCTCATCTTCACACAGCTTTCATCAATCCCTTTTCCTCCCCTCCCTTTTTCTTTAGCTGATTTGGTTTTCTTTTTCTTTTTCTTACTTTTCTTCCATTTTGAGGAGCTTTTCTCTTCTAATCTAATCTAAATTTATAAGCTTCTCTCTCCCGTCTTGGAGAGATTTTTATCCCGATTTAGTCTAGATATGGGGATTTTTGCGTATATGATTTCAGGGTTTCGCTTTTCTCGAGTTTCGTTAATGTACAAGTCTAATTTCAAATGAAATCAGAGGGGTTTTGTGAAGGTTTAACTTTCACAAGTGTCAAATCTATGCTCATTCAACTTTGTTACTTGCAATGGCAAAAGGTAAAGCCATAACAACAAATGGAGATCTCGATGTGTGCTCATTACTAAAAAAAGATTCAGTGATCAAGCGTCGATTGTGATTTCAAGAAGTCAAATCAGCTCTTTAAGCATGTAACTCATAATCTTGTTCTAATAATTTATCTTGTTATCTAGAGTTTTTTTTATTTTGAAATTGTTTGGGATTTATCTTGGTTTGCAATTAAGCTGTATTATTTCTCTCTTGTATCTCTGTGGAGACGAATGAAATGTTACTTTAACAACAAAAAAAATCATCCTCTCAATAGAAAGTTGACTGAATTATGATTAGAAGGTACCGATTGCAATAGTAAAAGAACACAAATTTAGTGCGTCAAATGATAATAAAAGGGGTCATTTGTTTACGAGTAATCAACTCTCCAAAAGTAATAATTTTATTGAAAATCTTAATGATTTACTTGTCATCTTTTATATCATAGATGTTTGAGGTCTTTGGAATTGAAAAGGGTTAATGTGCATGAATTGTAAGATTTTGATTGTATAAAAAAATAAAAAGTAAAGGTCAATCCAAAATGCTTTCGATAACTTAATTGTAGGCTTCGTTTGATTCGCGAAAAATGAACGATTTGGAAAATATTTTCTTAAAAGTGATCACTTGTATCATTTAAAATAATAAATAAATGAAGAATTTATTTTTATCGATAACAATTTCTATTTAAATATTTTCATAGACAATAAAATTTTTATTTGTTTGTTCATTTTATAAGCAATACAAGTGATTAAGTTTAGGAAAATGTTTTCAAATCATTCATTTTTCGTGAAACAAAAGTATCCATATATTCACTAAATTTCACATCGATCTAAGTTTACACGGAAATGTTTCATCAGCTTCTTTTGTTTGCAAAAAGTACCACCAATTTATTATAATTTGAATCAAGTACATATCTAGTCCTCCAAGTTTCAGCATTTTTACAATTTGATCATTTAATGACTTTTTATTTTGTGCAATCAAGTCCTATAACTTTCTGGATTTGTCCAATTTGATCCTCCAAGTTTTACTTTGTGGAATCAGACCTTCTTAATTTTCTTAATTTGTGCAATCTAAGTGTCTTGTTTACCCACAGTAATTAACACTGCCAACTTACGATTTCTTTTTTCTCATTTCCCCTTATTATTTTTATTTCATTTAGCTACGAATTAGCATCACGTGTCATTTTTATCACATAAGCAATGCCACGTTGCTAATTAATCCGACGGTTTAATTAGAGTAGCTCACCAAATGATTCTATTGCACATTGAGAGAGCTAGAGGATTTAATTACACTAAATAAAACTTATATGATCAAATCGCATAACCCAAAAAGTTAGAAGAGTTGATTAAACAAATTAAAAGTTAGAGGAACATATCGCATGTATGCTGGAACTTAAAGGACATAATATGTACTTTAACCCTGTCCGATTAGATTTAACGGGGTGATCTGTCCGTTTAGGATGCCCGACCCGACCCGAATCATGATTCGTAGGCCTGACTTCGAATCCAATTGATTCGGTTGGGTCTCATAGCCCACCAAGTCGGTGTCTTTCTAGGTTTTATGTGTTTTGTTCAATCTCTCTCTCTCTCTTCGTCGTCTCTGGCCTGTGTCAAATTCTGGTGAGCCATGAGGAAGCTCAAGTTCCACGAGAAGAAGCTGTTGAAGAAGGTCAACTTTCTGGAATGGAAGAGAGAAGGCGGCCAAAGGGAAGCTCAGGTTATGCGCCGCTATCACGTCACCGGTCGAGACGATTACAAGAAGTAACTCTCTCTCTCTCTCTCTCTCTCTCCCCATCCCTTTATCTCTACATGCCCATCCTGTTCTAATTACGCTGCATTTTGTTCGGACTTAGCCAAGAATATGTTCGTGTCTAATTCAAACTTCGTGATGATTTTGTTGGGGGGGAAAAAAGGTACTCGAGCTTGTGCAGAATGGTGCAGAAGCTGGTTAACATACTGAAGCAGATGGACCCGAGAGACCCTTTTCGTGTTGAGATGACCGATTCGCTTCTTGAGAAGTTGTGAGTTCTGGTTCCTCCTTTTTTTGTTCGCCTTATGTTTTATTTATGGGCTAAAAATGAAGTGAAAGTGCTGTATATGGGGAGTTAAGTTGGAACTTCTCGTGGGAAGAGAGTTGTTTAAATTGAAGATCTGTTCAGTTCCCCTTGTTATTCGCTTCATGTTGTGGGGGAAACTACCTCAATTAGGACACTGGTTTTTAGATTTCTTGTTTAATGGTGATCGCACTGTTGATTGTGTGATTGTTTTACATGAAGGTTTGTTGGCAAACAAAGCTATTTGCTTTGGGGTATGAGCTGTGGGAAGGGTTAGGATGGACAAGAAATGGCACAGTTTTGGTTTTTGCGACTTTGTTTTATCTTAATCTTTTGCATGACGTGCTAGAAGAGCAGTTCCACATATAGAATGGAGTTTTCCCTGGAAGGATTGACATTGAGTTGGATGTGGCTATAGCTGTTACTTGGCAAGGCTTCCTCTGCGTAGCAATTCAACATCTTCATTCTTCCGCATATGCTGATTTCCTGCTTTAATTTTCCTAAGCTACCCATGTCCAAGCTAGGACTCTCTGCCCATCCAGAAAACCTTTGAAATTCTTGTGAATGCCAGAGGATGTGAACTATCAAGTACTTGTCAAAACCACATGTAGATAGAGAAGTTGATGATTGATTGGATGGAGTGGAGGTGATTATCTAGACACATGTGGTAGCATCCATAAACCGTTGCTTATAGTCGAACTATGGTCATGATCTGGGACTGCTAGATACAGTCTTCTTGTAAAATATGAATCACGAACAAAATAGATGATTTCAAGTCCATGAAGGGAGGGCCAACCAAATTCCTCACATTAGTTATAGAAGTATTAGCAGTCAATCAAATTCCTTTAGGGCTGTTACTTGGTTTACAACTATATCCGACTGATCCTGCATTTTAGATGTATATTTTGACAAGACTTGATTACCAGAAGCTTCTCCTAGGTTCATGTTTAGACATTAATTTTTGCCAATTTGCAAGTCTTTAATCTGAGTCCTCATCTCCTCTGTTTCCAATTGAGGACATTCAGGCATATTATAGCCATCAAGTGGTAAGGTGTATGGGATTGTTCTGGTAGCTTGACAATGTGTGCTGGGTATTTGTCTGCACACTTTGTGCTTCAGAAGGTCTTTATGTAATCACAAACCTTAAAATGATGATTAGAAGTAACTCATCAACCACTCATTTTCTCGGCTCATTACAACGCTAAATAAAGTGCAGCTTTGTCCATAATTGCCCATCTGGTTTCTTTGTTAACAACTTCCCCTTCCATCATGAAGCAGCTTTTATGAGCTCTAAGATTGCTCACCATGAGTCATTTAAATGTGTATATGCTGGGTTTTTTTCCTCTGATCAGAGTAGCTTCATGCAATACTGGAAGATTTTTGAATTGCTGAAACTATTGCTTTTGCATGACAGGTACAACATGGGAGTAATACCGACACGAAAAAGCTTGGCATTGTGTGATCACTTATCAGTTTCATCCTTTTGTAGGTCAGTGCATTTTTGCAACATTATGTATGTCATACCAACTGATTATCAATGTTATGGTGATACAATCCTACTCTTCCGTCCCACATTCTTTCTGTGTGGACACAAAGATGTGCTCCTTTTTGTAATTTATCAAGCACTCACCGGGTTTATGTTTCTGTTTTGCTCTCAGACGGAGGCTTTCAACAGTGCTCGTGCGTTTGAAATTTGCAGAGCACCTGAAGGAAGCGGTTACATATATCGAGCAAGGTCACATCCGAGTTGGTCCTGAAACAGTTACAGATCCAGCATTCCTTGTGACGAGGAATATGGAAGATTTCGTGACGTGGGTAGATACCTCGAAGATAAAGAGAAAGGTCCTCCAGTACAATGAGAAGTTAGACGATTATGATGCAATGAACTGCTAAACTGTGTGCTGGAGGCTCTGTGTTTGCATACAGTTAGCCAGCTCACACCGACGTTCATACCACATCCATAGGTTCATATTCAAAATTCGGACAGCTTGTGTTGCATTGTTTAGATGTAACAGGAGTTGGGAAACAAACTGGAAAAGGTGGTAGTCATCAAAAGCTCCAACTAATTTTTGTTGCTCTTTTTTGGATGGCCAAGTTCACAGTAGGCAAATGAGTTTATGCTGCATTGAAATTACATTTTTGTGAGTGGATTCTTGGATGGAACGCCTTTGCTGGAAACGCATGCTTGAAACAACTTATGCAAATATGAGGAAGCCTAATGTTTTGCATCTTTTCACCTGAGTGACTTATTTAAGTCTGAGCTGTTTCAAGGGAAGTTTCAGGCCCTTGGGAGAAGGTGATGCTAAGGCTATTACACCTAGCCGAAGCTAGAAGTAGTGTTTTCCTCTTTCGCCGGAAAGAATCAGACGTAGTCGATGAGCGCTTCCTCAAACTCCCATTATGGGACCGCTTGAAGTTTATAAGTTGGATAATATGAAGAACAGAGGAAGGACACAGAACACATTTATGGGTTCATGATCATGAATTTATCTCTACTATACCTATATGAATTGACAAGATCAGGTTTTGTTTTTATGTGCTACTGACAATCTTGCGAGATTGTATTAACCCACTCTTTTGTGAATGAAATATCTTACTTATAAAAAAAAATAGAAAGATAGAATTATCCCTCCAAGCATGAAAATAGAAGCTTCATACTCGAAATTTTATAATTCCGCACAAACAAATGAATTTCTTTCTTTTAAGTAAGTTTTAATAAATTTTAGAAGATATAGTAAATTATCCGTATAAAAAAAAAGTTAATCGGAGACTTTTTCCCTGATAACTTGTTGATCAACTATCAACACTTCTATGAAATATTAACTTCTTTGATAGTTTGAAAATTACAAATTTTTATACTAAGTTACTAACTTTTAATTGTATAGCTTACCAACATTTCAAATTTCATCAACTCTTATATATAATAACTAACCTAAATTCGAATGGCTTATGACATTATAGTAAGTTATCAACAATTTGTGGAATTTACTAAGGACAAGTTTAATAGTAAGTTATCTAGCTTTTTTTAAAAAAAAATTGTCATGGAAAATAGGATCTTACCAGCAAAATTAGTAAGGGTGAGCAAGTTGAACCGACCGAACCAAACCAAAACAATCGATTCTAAGCTGTTCTTGGGAGTGCCGATCTGGTTCCCCATTCCAGCGGGAACTAGACCATCCAGATTGGACCAAATATTATTTATTTATTTTTATAAATGTAAACCAGAACCTAATAATTGGTCTCGATCGCTCAAGCCTCAGCCTCACACGCACGCCTCCTCTTCCCTCTCCTCTCTCATGCCTTGGCCCCTTTTCACAATCATGATTCACAAGAATCACAACCTCGCTCGAATCAGTAGCTCATCGGAGGCAAACCATAATCACCTCTTGGCTCTCGCCTCTCAGGCCTTCCTTGACGCCTTACTCACACAGTATGGGTGTGTGAGAGAGCGTCATCCATGGACAACGCCAAGGACATCCTCTCTAGAGGTTCCGATTTGTAGCTTTTGACCAAAGAAGAAGAAGAAGAAGGAGAAGAAGCAGAAGAAGGAGGAGGAGAAGAAGGAGAAGAAGAAGCAGGAGAAGAAGAAGGAGGAGGAGGAGGAGGCAGGTGACACCCGTAATTCTAAAGGCTCCTCCGTACCAGTCGACGACGAGGAGTACAGGAAGTTGGAGAACATCAACGCTCTTGTGAGATGATCTTCAAGTTTTGGATCTCACAGAAGTGATTGTTCGCGCTTTCCAGTTCCGTTTCTGTAATATATTGCCAAAATGGTGGAGGAACGCTCTAAAATTGATGAACGCTCTTAGATTGTTTGGCGACCAATTGAGTCTGATATAGAATTATCTAATTGGATGTAGATGTTAGTGAGATATAGTTTTTGCCTTTGGTGCCACTACATTTTTGTTTCCCCTTCTCTTTCTGTGAGTTGATTTAGCTGGAACTTAGTTTCATTTTATTTTGTGTTTCAAAGGATAAATTTCTCCCCTCCCTCTTGCACTAGTTCCATTGGATTGGTTGAGAACTGGACTGGATCAGTTGGTGTGATCCCAAGACCAAGTTGTTCGGTTCCTGGTGTTAAAAATTGGGAACCTGTCCTATTGGTCCAATTCCCGGGTGAGATCAGACCGAACCGAGAATCAATCACCCCTAGAGATTAGTAACATACTTGGAAAAAATTTACTATCTCACCATACCAAATGGGCTCACTTTTATAGCCGTAAGTTATTGACTAAGTAAGGGATTTATTACCTTTCAATTTAATAGTGAGTTGTCAACCTCACTTGGAAATAAAATCATACCATTGACTTAAGGGCAAAAGCCATCAGAAATCCTAAACTATGCACATTACGACACATCTATCTTAAACTTTTTTTCGTGACAACAAAAATTCCAAACATTTGTGTGATACATTTGCCTTCTGTCAAAGTTTTGTCAATAAGAACCATGGGCGCATATGGTAACACTTATGGAGTAGAATTTCTACTCCATAAGCACTTCTAGAGTAGAAATCCATTTGTTAATGCAATTTCAGTTTTCTACTTATGTAGCATTTTTTCACTTCTGGAGCAGAATTGCGTTTGATAAAACAATTTCTTTTTTCTACTCTAGAAGTGCTTTTTTCCTCAAGAAGTTATTTTTGCCAAAAAAAAAAAAGTAGCTTTTTCTTATTTCTCTAGTCAAGAAGCAATTTCGTCCATAACAAAATAGTGCAATTGAGTCTTAAACTTTGAAAAAAATGTAATCAAGTCCTAAAACTTGGCAAAATAATGCAATCAAGTCCTTTTCATTAACTCTGTCAACTAAGCTAACAGAAAATGCTGACGTAACATATTTTAATAATTTCTCTCTCCTATTTGGCACTATTTATTATTATTTTATTCAAATGTTATTTAAATTATATTAAAAACTAAAAAAGATAAGATAAAATTTTATTTTAAAAAAGCAAAACTAAAAAAAAAAAAGAAAAAAAGAAAAGAAGGAAGAGTGAGGGCTGCTGGTGGGGCTGTCGCTGGCCCGCTGCCCATTGCCAGAGGGGCCAGCGAAGGCCCATACACCCTCGCCAAGGTTGACAACCTCCCTTTTCCTTTTTTTTTTCTTTTTTTTTTTTTTAAAAAAATTTATCTTCTCATATAGAAGCAGAAATTTTCTCATATTTTATCAAACGCATTTCTCCTCTAGAGATCTAATTTTGAAGTAGAAGTAGAAAAATCAACTTTTGGCCAAAAGTTAATTTCTAAAGCAGATGTGTTACCATGTGCGCCCTAAAAGTTAGCCTACATGGACGCCAGTAAGCAAATAATGTTTACATGGTGCCCATGCGACTTAAGTGAAACGACGTTGTTTTGGCTAAAAAATCATTTAACGGAACCTTGATGGTGGGTAAATGTGTTACATAGGTACGAGTTTGGAGGTTTTTTATGCCATAAGAAAAAGTTTAGGGTAAATGTGTCAAAATGGGCATAGTTTAGAGGTTTTGATGTCACAAAAAAATCATGGTAAATATGTCTTAGTAGACATAGTTTGGGGTTCTTATGCCTTTTTCCCTTGAGTTAATTATTTACCACTAGAATTACTAATTTATCGATGAATGGTAAATTTTGGGGAAGTATATGTTACCAACCAATTAAGTAATTTACCAACGTTTATCAATGAAAAGTCACCGACCCTTTTATTTGGTTTGTCATTGCAAAAAGAAGTCTAATCAATGAAATTAGTAACTTAACAAGGTAGGTCCGCTTTTTTCACATTACCAACAATGCAAGAAATTTACAAAGTTCGTACTGTTTGATCGAGGGTGGTCAAATCGTCATTTCCTTGGCAAGTTGCGAACGAACGGACGGAGCAAATTGTAAAACATTATTAGTAATCTACTATTAAATTTGAGGGTGATAAAATCATTATTCCGCTGATATTTACTAAATTTATTAACGTCACTTTCCGCATGCCTAAATGAAAAACAAAATATTTGTTGGTGTAGGGATAAGTACAACACAAAAGCAATAATGTTTATATAGCACTTTCTGTGTAACAACTTTTTTTTTTATCACTTGATTGTCATAACTTTTAAAAAACGTCGATTTGAGTGCCATGAATTTCAATTGATCACTTTAGTGCCATAAAATTTTTTAATCGTTTACCTAAGTGCTGGAAATTCAATGTGACATGGTACTTGTGATGAATGTTTTCAAAGAGTTATAGCACTAAAGTGATCAATTAAAAAGTTATATGACACTCAAGTAATCGGACAAAAAGTTATGGTACTCAATTGAGCGATATACATAATTTATGGCACTCAAGTAATAGATTAAAAAAATTATAGCACTCAAGTAAGCGCAGTACAAAAGTTATAGCACTTGTTGTGTCCTTTTTCCATTGGTATATCTTGTGTATTGTGTGACGTTTCGAGGTGTCACACGCCTTGTGGCAAGTCTATGCCATGTGGCAAGACTATATCATGTGCCTTGCACATGAAAATCACGAATGCAAAGTGAAGGGTCGAGTGACAAGAACATGATAGTGCGGTTTTTTAGCCAAATTTAACTAAGTCGAACGATTATTCTTATCCTACAAGATATTATTTAAGCCTGCTATGCATTATTTCCTTAGGAGTTACTTATAGATAAATCGAGTTATTGGTAAAATCGACAAAATTGCTAATAGTTCACCATGAAATTTTATAATGGTAAATTGATTATGTTGTAGGCAAGTTACAACCGTTAACCAACAGTACAAGTAAAGTATGTAAGTACTTCGTAAAGTGCTATTAGAAACAGTGGTATAATCAAATATCAGTGGTAATCTACTAGCTCTTTACCCGACGAATAAGTTGCTAGTCAACTTCTTATCAACCATACTTGAAATTTACCCGCGATTCTGGAGATGCATCACGGAATAATGTTCCAATTTTTGGTACACGAAACATTAGAGTTTTGCTTAAAATGATGAACACTCGCCATTTCAATTGCTTGTTGGGCTTGTGAGTAAAAACAAAAAGAATTTAAATGTTGAAGATGGAATTGATCTTTGATTTTCCATCAAGAACTGCTAGTCATCATGTCTTTTACGAGGGTCGAGGATCCATTGTACGTCCACATCGTTATCGAGCTCGACTCTGGCGGTGAGCCGTTTGACTGGATTATTCACAAGGGGCATTACAGTGAGAGGAAGGCCGCTGAGCTAACGAAAATCACTGTCGGAGTCGTTGAGGCTTGTCATTCGCTCGGAGTAATGTATAGAGAGACCAGAAACCTGAGAATTTTCTGTTGGTCAACGAGGACGACGATTTCTCTCTCAAAGCCATCGACTTTGGGCTCTTCTCCGTTTTCTTCAAACCAGATAAAAGCTTGTTTGGCCTAGGTGTTTTATTATAAATTATACATTAACTCGAGTCAGGCACATGAAACAACAAGACGCTCTCTCTCTCTCTCCAATTTCACCTCCTGCATCTGAGCAATCATACTTGAGCATCTAATTTTTCACATTTGCACGAGCCATTTGAGCAGTTTATTTCTGTGGCTGCATGCTTCTTGTTGGCATTGATTGGAGTCGAATCGGTGAAATTTGTCATCCAAATATAGCAGATGACTTGCAAGAGAACCACTATTTCAATATGAAGCTTTATGATTTTTCTTTCTCAAGTGAGAAAGCGCAAATGCACCGACGAAAGTAGAGTCCATCCCAATCAAATCTGGCCAAGTAAAATTTGTTAATAGAACACGGCATTTCATGCAATTGACATGTGTTACTGTGTTTGTTTATTATCCCTTTCATGCGCTATCAGAAAAACTTCACTCGTGCTCTCTGCTTCAGGGAAAATATTCACAGATGTGGTTGGAAGTCCATATTATTACGTTGCCCCCGACTCCTGAGGTACTTCTAAAGCATTATGGGCCAGCAGCGGATGTTTGGACAGGGGGTGTAACGTTGTACATCCAGTTGAGCGGTGTGCCTCCATTTCGGGCAGGTCATCCTTGTTTGTGACGAAAAATCTCGTAGTTTTTTCATCATGCCAGAAGCTAATAACTAGATACGTTCTGTATCGTAGAAACACAGCAGGGAATCTTCGATGCTGCGCTGAAGGGACACATCGACTTCGACTCAGATCCGTGGCTCCTAATATCTAACGGTGCAAAGGACTTGTTCAGGAAGATGCTATGCTGTCGACCATCAAATCGCTCGACAGCTCATGAAGTATTATTATGTATGCTCAGTTCCTTCAGCTCTTTCTCAATCATATAAACACAGGTTTCTTGCTTGATCTGGGATAAAACATTGGCGATCTAGAAAGAAGAGAATGGCCTGCAAGAGAGAAAGCAGAGAAACGAGTGGGAGACGTGGAAAGAAAGAAAGAAGAAGGAAAGTGGGACTCCTAAGTAAAAGAAAAGAAGAAACAAAATAAAAAGATTTCACCAAATAATAAAAAAAAGGTCATTTTTGTAGAGTTGTACCGGAAGTGATGGCCACGTAAGGGATAGAATGGTCAAAACACAAAAAGGAAGTGTCTAAGCCATAAAAGGAGCCTTATCCTAAACTAAGAATAGACCAAATTCCATAAAAAAAATCTCCAACTTTAGGTTCAGTCTCAAGTTTACTTCGAATTTTTTTTATCTAAAAAAAAACCCAAAACTTTAGGTCTAGTTCCAAATCTGCTTCGAACATTTTTTTTATCTAAAAAAAAATCCAAAACTTTAAATACAATCCCAAATTTGCTCCGAATTTTGCTTTGTAAAAAAAAAAAAACACTAAATTTCAATCAATTCTCAAATCTACCCTCTTGATTCAATCCCAACTTGGCATGGTAGTTTCACATCAATAACAAATCCATATCAGTAAAGTAATGGGACGATAAGTACGACCGACATGGCATTTCCACTTCGATATCGATAACAAATCTACCTCAATAAAATTATTGAAATTCTCCAAACTAAAATCGTTTTAGGATACAAAAGTTAGAGATGATAACAAATAAAACTTTTTTTGGTCCAAAAAAAATCCCAAACTTTAGGTTTAGTTCAAAATTTCCTCAAATTTTTCTTTGTAAAAAAAAACCCATTACTTTGTTGATGTGGATTTTATCGATAGGAAAGTGCTGTGCCAAGTTGGGGTTGGATTATGGGGGTAGATTTGAAAATTGATTGAAAATTTGTGATTTTTTCTAAGACAAAAAAAAAATTTGGGATAGAATTGGGATTTGACCTAAAGTTTGGGGCAGATTTGAGACTTGACCTAAATTTTTGAGTTTTTTTTTAGAGAAAAAATGAAATTCAGAGTAAATTTGGGACTTGACCTAAAATTGAGGGTTAGGGAATTCGGCCACAAATAAGAATATTGCCGTTTCTCTTTTATTTTTTTTTTGACCTTCTAGAAAGAGGAAACGAAGAGGAAAATATAAAGGCCGCGTGGCTTTTCTCCATCGTTCAGTTCATTTTGGTGATGGCAGATGAGTCGCCAAAGAAAGAAAATTTCCCGCGCGACGCGCTCAAGCGCGAGCCGTGAATCTCCTCCTCCTCCTCCTCGTCTCCTCTTCCAAGCCCTCATCTCTGCTCTTCAATCTCCTCAGGTACATACATATCCTTCTTCTTCCTCCGTCTTCCTCGCGTTTTCGATTCCGTATTGTGGGCTTCAATTTGATATCCTGAGATGGTGGTGTGGTGTCCTCGTTGCTGCCGTTGCTTCACTGAGGCGTTTCTGGCCTCTCTTGCTGTTCCGAATGTTCTCCTTCTGTACGTTTGTTTTCTTTGTTTTTCTCTCTCTAATTTGTCGGTCGAATCTGCTCTCTTATGCAGTTGATTGTGTTTTTCCACTTCAGAATTTGAGAGAATTTCAAGTGTCACACACTATTTGATCTTTTGTTTTTTTCCCACCGTTTGAATGCATCTCAGCTGCTTGTCAAGAACTTGAAACGCCCGAATTTTTAAATTTTCTCGAGCTTGTTCTCTTGAGGTGATTCATTTCTAAGAAGATTGATCGAGTTTGAATAATGAGACCCTTGTTGTTTGCTGAGTTTATCCATCATCAAAGTCCGTGTGAACTTCCATTTTCTAGTTACGGGTTGACTAATATAAGGAGTGAAATGTAACATAGGTTTCCTAGAAGTTCTTACCGAGGTGAATGACATCGCTAACAATTACCATGTGGAGAAACAAGAACTTTTTTGAAATGGTAGTTTGATTTTACCCTAGTAGGTGCATATGGGTGTACACCGACATCTCTATAGGATGTGATGACTGATGAATAATAATGTTTGTGTAGCTAGTTTTTTTGTTAATTGCAGTCGTTTGCAATGGCAGTGTCAGAAGCCACCGATCTTGAAACGATTGCGTGCACTGTTGATGTGCTTCTCTTTGAGAACGCCGGACAGCTCTTGCCTTGTCAACATTTTATCTCGACAGGATATATGTAAGCTGTCCGAAGTCCTATATGATGAACTTTGTGAAAGGTCTCAACAACTATTCTCTGCTTTGCAAGAAATTTCCATCAGTCAGAAGCGTGCAAGGACACTATCTACCTCCAAATTGTGGAATAACGTGGAAGAGCTAACCTTGTTGTTAAGGTGCTGTTTGTCAGTATTAACTCTGCTTAGCTTCGACCAAAATCTGATCCTTGAGAAAGCGCGGGTTCTCCTTTCAATACTCAGCAAGTTAATTTCTTTTACTTCAAGTGGAAATGATGAGGAAACTTCTATTTCCTATAAGAGGTTCCGTCGGGAATGCAGTTACTGTGAGAATGGTTACACTACTTCGGTTGCAGAGGACCTTGTTGCATCCTTACATTTTCTTCAACCTTCAGATCCACGCAGGTCACTCTTAAGTGCGCTTCTGGAGGTACTTTCAATTAATTTTACATGCTGTGTTATGTTATTGTGTAAATATCGGGTGTGTTCTCCAAGTTTAGATTTGTTCTTTTCTTTTGCTTCAAGTGCAACTGCTCAATGAGATCCTAAAATAGACTCTATGTGAATTTCCACTTTTTGGGTTTGAGAAGTTCTTAATATTAGTGCAATATGGGTGAATTAAGTTCTGATGCTGTCATGTACTATATTTGAAAACCATAATTCATCAAAATCAAGAAATTCAAATGCTTATTGACAGGTCTCTATCAGAATTTAGATTGAAGCAATCATGTCTGGGACAACCTTGTTGAATGGGATGACTCGTCACTAGATCTAGAGCCTAGGAAAGCCTAAGGGCTTCCCCCATATTGCTATCAATGTATTGCACGACCTCTTAACCTTACACCCACTCAGCTTTCTTATTGTGGATGGGCTCGAGGCATCATTATTGTACCAATCTTGTTGGGAGAATGCCATTATACAAGCTGAAACACGAGAAACTCTATGCAAATAGATCAACATGTATGAATCATACTTAAAGTTTTAGAGGCTAGGGTTGAAATTTGGAGGAGTGGCACAAGATCTCATTCCATCAGCTTTTAAAAGTCATTCAGATGGTTTTGAGTAACAGTTTGTATGATTTGTCAATATTCTAAAACTTTGTTTTACTCGAGACGAATGGCAAAAACAAGAGCCTAAAGAAAAGCAGTTACTAGTTGACGATTAAAAGTAAGAATCCAGTAAGAATAGAGTGGAGTTCATCAGGGATGATGAGGATCCAGAATGAGATACTAGATCTTCTAGCTACTTTACATGTATTGGATAAATTCTTCATAGGATAATTAACTGAGGTGGATGTTAGAGTCGATCTCGCTTATTTAAGTAAGATCGTTCTTTAGCAGGGCTAATTAAGGAATCAATCTGCATGGCAAGTCATATATGACATGGAGGATTATTTTGTTAACATCCCCTGTCATGTGCAAACTGGACTGAGAATGACACGTGGAATTGACTAACAGGGAGCCTTACACGAGACATAAACTGGGCGGATCTTGGCTCTGTTATTATATTAAATAGTTCAATCCAAAAGTTTAAATTATTAATGGTGGGAGACTACATGAATATAAGGCCCCTCGAAACTTCATAGACAAGTGATGTGGGATACTTTAACAAGGGCCTAACATTAACAAGAACCATATGCCAAACGAAATATCAAATAGGACATGAAGAATTGAGCACGATACCATGTTAGAGATCTCTCTTGGTGCTTATAAATTAACATTCCTGGGTAAGGAGGAAAAAAGGAAAATAGAAAAGGTGTTTCCTGTACTGTTGATTCCTTTTTTATTAGAATTGTGAATCCTGTTGAGCATTGTCTTATCTTCAGGTTTTTGCTGATGAACTCCTGTTAGAAGAATCACTGAGGGGTCTCTTTGTATCTGTTGATTCTGCTTTCTTCCCTGGTAAAAATCTATTTATGCACAACGGCAATCATCATAATGTTGGAGTCGTGCTAGAACTGATGGCATCTCATCTTATGCTGCTGGATTCTAACGAGGAAGCTATTGAAAATATTTTGAACAGAATAGATGGGCACCACTGGAAGGAAAACGATATTCCTGAACTTAGTTTGACTGCAGCCTTGGCATTACTTGTGAACCCTATTCTGCCTTTTGTGCCAAAGATGCTTCAGGCACATTTAGTTCTGCTAGTTTCTGAAGTTATGGATACTCGCATATTCTCTTTAAGCATAGGGCCAGATCTTAAAGAGATGGACCTCTATCTGAAAGCATTTGAAAGGTCTGTCAATTTGTACAAGATGCATATGTGCAACTTTCATGTAGGTCGTTATGCTCCAAGTGCTGAAGATCCATTTCCTTCATGTATGGTTGGGAGAAGTCAGCCAACCTTTCAATCTTGTATTAAGCAAGTGACCAAGGAGAAACTTGATCTTTATGTTGCCAAATTAGAAAATTCATGGACCTCTTACAGGCGGAATATGATTTTGGAAAGCAAAACAGACATGCTATCTGCATCTTTGGCATATATAAAGTATATAGGCAATGTTGTGACTTGGTCAGACATGGATGAGATATTATCAGTCTTAGAGTGCGTGATTTTAAAAGCATATAATCATGACCCTAGTCATAGCGTCCCTCACAAAAATGGGGGAGTGAGTTTCCAGGATGTCTATCTCCTTTCATCCATTCTAAATTTGATGAGCAATTCCATGTTCCAAGTAATATGGCTCTTCAGGAATAATGGGTACACAGGTTGTCTACACACCTCACAGAATTTATCTTTCCAGAGACAGCACAATTTCTTTCTTGAGATGGTTCGCTGCTTTCAACAATTTGGGGTTCATTTACCAGTTCAACGTTTCTTAATTGAGAGGATGAAAGTGCACAAATTGATGCATGAAGAGTGTACAGGGACACTCTTTCATTTTTTGGGACTGTTATCATTATGCTTTGACACAAGGTTTGACTTTTTAGTTAAGGCTTGCTTGTCTATGATCATGGTGCTCTTGAATCTGATTATTTTGGAAGAAGGGGATTTAGTTGCAGTAAGGTCGTTATTGGCTCTAGAAGGAGAATCTTCATCTCATGGATTTTCTTCTAAAGAAGAGGTAAGTTTTGGTTTGATCCTTGTGGTCTTATGCATGCCTTTGTCGATTTTTTTATCTTTATGCTTCTAAGATTGACAGATCCCTGCGGTTGACAATTCTACTCAAAAAGTTGCATCCACATTTCAGAAAATTCAGAGACAGTGTCTGAGGTTAGAGTTATTTTGGTTTATCATGCGGAACAATGGTTGCTTATTAGTTTAATTTATGCTGTAGAAGCTTTAATGGATTGCTGATGAACTGATGTTTCAGTTAGATATATTCTTAGTGGGTAATTCAGTTGAACTTATGATTAGGGATGTACAAAATACCTGGTGAGCCCCAAAAGCCAAACCAAACTGGTCAAACCTAACTGAAATCTTGGTTTTATGAAGCTCATTTTGCTTTTTGGTGGAAATTTCTTTTGCTTATCTGGTTTGGTTCAGGCCAATAGGTCTAAAAACTGCAGACCATGAGGCATGGTCTGACCATGTATAGCAGAACCTCTGGTAACCCTTTCCTCTATCATTTTCCTCAAAAGCCATCATTAATTCTTGGGTGTTAAGCCATGACTCTGACAGTCCACATCTAGAAGTTTTACGTTCCCCCCCGCCCCTCTCTCTCTCTCTCTCTCTCTCTCTCTCTTTGAGGTGTCCCAAGCCTTGGGTGAGATGCTCTCTATACCTTCATGATCGAAGATGAATTTTTCTGTGGCTGACGTATGATAGTACTTGCTCAGTTTCGGCGATGCCAACCTCAATTGGTTAATTTGTTGACATCGGCAGCTTTGCCTTGTGTGCATCCTGCTCTCTCTCTCTCTCAAGAGGAAGACAAAAGAAGTGGGGTGAAACCTGTGAACCAAACCAATAGAACCAGTTCTTAATGGTGGCACTTAGCATTTTGCATCTCTCTCTCTCTCTCTCTCTCTCTCTCATGCACGTGGGATATAAAAGAAGAATGGTGAAACCCATGGTCTAAACCAATAGAACTAGTTCGCTTGAGTCTTTAAGGTATGCATCTGGTTGTGGTTTCACTTTTGAATGTTTCTATTAGAGTAATTAAATATTAAACCACGTCTTCATTTAATAGCTTAAGCTTTTAGAACAGTTGGTAGTGGTTCCACAAAATTTCACTTGGTATCAGAGCAAGGAGGTCTTGAGTTCGAATCTTCCAGGCCCCTATTTGCCTTCCCGATTAAATATATCCACGCTTAGTACTAAGCAAAAAAACCAAATTAAGCGTGAGGTGGAGTGTTTGAGTAATTAAATATTAAACCACGTCTTCATTTAATAGCTTAAGCTTTTAGAACAGTTGACAGTGGTCCTACAAAATTTCACAGTTTCGAACTGAAGCAAACATTCACACCCACCCGAATGATTGTGTTTCCTTCTCATTGGTAGTTATGTCCATGTTAACTCTGCTTAATTTGATTCTAGTGGGATTTTGCATGCTTACACAACATTATTATTCCCGGGTGCCTAGAAAAGTATACTATTAGCCTGATACTATTGTGATCTGCTCTTTGGTTCTTGGGCTAGCCATGTCTTTTCTAACCCCATCAGTATGAAATTCCGTTCTTTGGTTGGTCACCAGTGTTACATGAACAGGCTGAAGTAGGATCTCCAAAATATTGAAGGCAAATAAGAAGATGAAATGTTTACCTTCTTCTCATAGCATTCTCGTTCTCTTATTTACGTGTGGCCTTCTATGATAAAATGCACCTTCATATGTTAGTTAGGGTAGCTTCTACATCTTTTCTTGATCCTGCAAAGTTGCCTAGCATCGTGTAATTGTTTTGGTTCAATTACCAAACAAAACTCATTATTCTTGTTTGACATATTTTACTATGCTCCAATTCAAATAGTAAGGTCTTGCAATCATATTCTCTTTTTTGGGGACTGCGTTTTATGCTGCTGTATAGTTTACAAAGACATCTGAAATGTGCAAGCAAGGTTTTAGAAATGAAATGCCTGCAGTATTGTTCTTTTGATCTTGCTATCTTCAGTTTTTCATTCCCCCTTATTGTGTATACAGGATGGCTCCTACCAGTTGCTTAAGCAGTAACATCCAAGAAGTGCAAGGCAATACTTCTAATAATGCCTCGGGACCGAATCATACAGAGTCTTTTTGCATGGAAGAGAGTACAGAAGAAACCTGCAATGGGGAAATCTTTCTCAAGTGTCTCCTTGAAGGCTCAAAGAAGTCATGTGATTATGGTGATCTAGTAGATTTCATTGAGCTCAAGAAAGGGAAGGATTACATTGGCTGGTTGAGGAATAGGGTGAAATACCGAAGAAGGAAAAGCGAGAGGATGGCCGTCTTGAGGTGGAAGAAAAAGAAAATGACTTGGAGAATGATGAAAGGTAAGAAAAGCTAAGCTGGTGCTCAGCATCGTGTCCGTCACCAACTTTTTTTTTTGTGTGTGTGTGGAGAGAAACAGCAAATTCTTCTTTTTATATTTACATGACGTGTTATTGCCCGAGCAGTCTCCCAGAATGTACATAATAGTCACTGTATTAGGATTGTGTCGTATTTAATCCGCTTGTCTTAAGTCTCCCAGAATGTTTACATGACGTGTTTGTATCTGTTCTAGTGTTAGTCTTCAATTGTCTAAATATAATATCAAAATTTGTCAAGCATGGATCAAGCTTGGTATATGGCTAAATCAGACTTAAGATACTTCATTTTGATGGTTCAGTTTCATTATTCCTCTCTGACCTCTGTTCTTGTTACACCTATCCTTTCTTTGCACTCTTACCTGAATTTCATTCTAAGGCTATTGCTCTTCCTAGCAAAGCTGTGTGTTGAGACGGAGCTTTCCCTTTGGTAGCCGCGACCGCCTTCTTCTTCGGGTCTATTATATATCGGGATATTAATGAGGTCCTTTGTCCGCTTGAGAAAATTCTCACATAACCATAGGTAGGTTAGATGGTATAGGTGCATTTAAGTTGGTTTATCGTCCAATTTCAATGTTGTTCGTCCCACCATCATGTGATTGGAAGTAGACAATAGTCAAAGAAAATGGATGTTACTGGTGCATTCCCCCGACTCTAGTCCCGAAATCACGAAGTCTGGAGTAGGGGCATAATTGAGTCCCGCTACTTGCCATTAGCTTGAGCTCAACTTGATATTTACTTGAGATCGACTCGAAATGCCTTGTGCAGTTGTCCCGAAATTGCAAAGTCTGGATAATAGAGTCAAGCTACTCACCAGTAGCTTGGGCTTTGTTCGATGATTAATCGAGATTGTTTTGTCTAATTTTTAAGTCGAGTTTGAACTTGAGGTACTTGAGTTTCTTGTAAAGTCGAGCTTGATTTCACCATTACTAAACTCAATAGGCTCGTGAGCATAATTGAGCATAATCAAACTTTTCTTTTTATTTTTAGTTTTTTGAAAAATCTTTTATGATTATAGAAAGATACAGAAGTCCTTAAAATTATATGTTGTACCCGTGTAGATATGAATGCAGAGCTAATAGTCAAGCTTATAAGCTCGAGCTTGAGTTTATGTATAACTCTTTTAATCGAGTCGAGCTCGAGTATTTGGAATTTCTACGTGACTTGAGCTTGAGACTACATTCTCGGTGGAGCGTGGAACGAGTTTGGAGCATCAAGCATAAGTTGAGTTAAGCTCGAGCTTAGCACTGCATCGACCTGATTAAGTCTCTAGTTTGGAGTAAGGAATGTAATCTATTAAAAAATTTATTGAATAAGGAAGTCATAGGTGTGATTGAGAGACATTTTTTTTTTCCCAACCATGCTCAAAGAATATATTTATCTCAGATGGGCAGCATTAAGATTTCCTTCAAGAGGAAATTGGTTGGGCAATCGGCGCGCACACACGCACATATGGTTAGAATGGGAAACGTAGGAGCAGATTAAATTAGTGATGAAAAGATTAAAAAAGAGCCGGTTTCCCCTCCAATTTGCAAATGTAAACTGTCTGACCCAAAGCTTTCGGAAAAAGGAGAGTGTTAATATGTTATCTATTACATTATCTATTACATATATATAAAAACTTGACTTATTAATGAGGTCAATTAATTATACAATCTAAAATCTCTTAATTATTATTTAGTTTTCTTATACAAAATTGACTCCTCCTCATTAATGAGGTCAATTTTAAAATCTAAAATCTATTAAATTATCATTATTTAGAGTTGGTACATATCATAAACTTGACTCCTCATTAACGACACCAATTAAGTATGAATAAAAAAATTATTTTAATTACTTATTGAAAAAAAAAATCAAATAGAATT
>BCNH02000003.1:13168203-13206963 GCA_001662345.2 Metrosideros polymorpha var. glaberrima
TTTTAATTACTTATTGAAAAAAAAAAAATCAAATAGAATTATTCTGAAAAAATAAATAGAGTTGGCCATATATATAAACTTGACTCCTCCTCAGTCATGAGGTTAATTAATTTTATAATCTGAAATCTCTCAAGTTATTATTATTTAGTTTTAATAAATAAAATTGACTCTACTTGTTAATAAGGTCAATTAATTACACAGTCTAAAATCTATTAAATTATGACTGTTCAGATTTTTTATACATAAATTCGACTCCTAATTAATGAGACCAAGTTTATTTTAGTTAATTATTGAAATATAAAAAGAAAGACAAATAGAACTACTTTGAAATATCAAATAGATTTTTTCTTTTGGTCGGAAAATAACGAAGAGAGTTGGCCAGATGAGTATCTATTGCTTCCGAATTATACGAGGGCATATAGAATTATGTGTTTTTCTTAGACGAGCTCAGTTAACTTTTCTTCTATGTAGTTTTTTTCTTTTTCTTTTTATGTTGTCGTGAATAATTTATTAGAGCGGAAATATTCAGTTTAGATTACTAGACACCAAAATGTCGTATTATTGACACATAGAGCGGTTTACAAACATTAGATGCAAAATTGCACATTTTATGTTCATTAAAAGAAACAAAGAAAGAGCACTCTTATCATTAGATATTTGTGGGAGAAAAGATCTTGCTTGCTATTTATAAGCGGACCGACGCCATATTTTAATTTAGTTATCTTTTTTCACTTTGAGTTAACCTGAAAATCCTTTTTAGTTGATACTTATAGGTAAGGAAAATTGTTGCACTTTTGCAATTTCAATTCCAAACCTTTTAATTATGTTAATCGAGTCCTAAACATTTTCACGTTTTACCAATTGAGTCTATCTGGACAATTTTGATCGGAAATTGTTGATGTGAATGTTGGCTGTCCTACGTGGCACCACATGCACTGACGTAGACAATTTTCAATAATTTTTCAAAGTTTTTCAAATTTTTTTTTTCCTTTTCTTCTCTTTTCCTTTTCTTTTTTTTGTTGGGCCCTCGCCGGCCACTAGGCAAGGGCAGTGCCTAGACATTACGACTGCCGGCGAGGGCTTCATTGCCCTTGCTAGTGGCCAACCACAGTAAAAAAAAGAAGGAAGAGAAAAGAAAAAAAAGAATATAAAAATTAATAAAAAATTGAAAAATATTTAAAATTAAAAATTGTCCATATTAACGTCACATATACCACAGATGGCCAATGTCATTGTCAGTGATTTTCGGTCAAAATTGATTATGTGGACTCAATTGATAAAACGTGAAAATGTTAGGATTCAATTGACACAATTAAAAGATTTAGGATCGAATTGGTAAAAGTGCAATAGATTTTGGATTTCTTGGACAATTTTCCCCTTGTAAATGTGGGTTATGTACGAAATGCTAAGCTAGATTTATGAGAAATTAATCCATGAAAATAAGTAAATAAAGAAACATCAATCATGTCCTTTGGTTTCTTTCAAATCCTCAAGATTCCTTCATGATTAACAGACGACGTAAGAAGTTCTTCCTGTCAATTTTTGGTTTCGATAATTATCATATCGAATTAAACGCATAACTTGATACTCTTGCTGCCTTTCGCGGTAAGCTTTTTTGTCATTTGATCGAGAATTCCAATCATTCTTTTTCTTTGCCCGTGTCATTATGCACTTACTATGTCGTTGTAACATAGTAACATAGCGCTATGTTTTTTTTTTTTTTTTTCACTTTCTCCGCAACAGAAGGAATTACCTGTGCTATCATGATGCATCAATACTAATAATAGGAAATACTATGCACGTACGTGTCCAGAACTTCCAAAAGACCCCGATATTTATTGGTAAAATTGCGAATCATGGACTCGAAGTTTTGGCCCTTAACGAGGCCTAAAGCTCGGGTCAATGAACGCAGTGTCATTCGGCAATTTAACATCTTCAAAAATTATTATTTTTCATAACTTAGAGGTATGGAAAGTTTTGTTTGACTCCGAAACCTGTATGTGTTTGGGCTACATGACCTTTTTAGAGTGTTGAAAAATCCAACCGAAGTTTGACTAGCGAAAACATTTTGACATTTGATTGACCCGATTTTTACTGCGTTAGAATGCCTGCGGTGCCTACTTTCATGTTGTCCAATTGAAATCTAGGAACCGCAAACTTCACAACACTGCGAAAATGGGCGAGCAGTTCCGAAGGATAAAAACTTGACTGTCGGACTTAAGTGGCAATATGAATAATAAAAAATTCATTTTGACGACGAGAACCTATTTATTAGGTTTGAAATATGTTTTAGTGTATAGGGACAAAATTTGACAAGTGAGACCATTACTTACCAACACGTTGATTATTTTACGATCCTCGTATTTAGTAGTAGATTACCAAATAATTTTAATTTTTACAAGTAGGCCCGCCAATTAATCAGTAAATTACCAACAAAAGAACCATTTTATCATCTTGAAATCTAGTTTTTGATAGTATAGATTATCAATTGCTATAAAAATATTACAATGAGACCCGTCAGGTACTTTGTATTTTGTAACATACTATTTCACCATGCCACGTCTACTAATAGACTAAGAAGTACGTTAAGATTTTATGATTGGGGTCCAATGAAATAACGATTTAGCATCTGAAGACTAGTATCCAGTAATATAACACTAAATGCTTTAAGATCTTACAAGTGATAATGATTTTCTCAACCCCATAAAGTAATAAATTACCAAATCCTGTAAAATTTTATGAACGAGTCGCGTCAATTGACTAGTAACTAAACAATCAAATTAAGATTTACCATCTTCAGATCTGGTATCCCGTAGTAGAAGATTACTAACTGCTTTAAAATTTTTCCAGTGGACCGGTTATTAGTATTCTGCCAAGAACGGACATTCACTGGCAGGATGCTGCAGCTTGTACAAATGGAAGCTATTTTTAGCATTATTATTCGCAGGTTACAATATATTCTTAAAAAGCACCCACTAAAACGTCCGATCCGAATCCTCCAGCCACTCCCTCCACAACGCCATAACTGGATCATAAAAAGGCCACGAAAGAAAACGTATGACACGCACATGGAGCATATAATCTCTCTAAGATAGATTCACATGGACATATGTTTTGTGGTACATGCTCCATCAAGGAGTAGTCTTCGTTGAACGAGACAAAGCGGGCGGGATTCCTGGGAAGCCGGGCGAAGGCTGGAATAGAAATTGAGGAAGAGGAGCCGGGATGGATGGCAAAGGGGTTAATAGTCCTGGAATCTGCGGAAGAGGGATCACCTGCTCTGATGATGGCTGGAGTGGGTTCGGTGGTAGGACGGGGTCTGGCTGAAATGAGTTCGCTGCCAAATTAGGAGGAACAAAGAGCTCCGGTGGACTCGTCTCTTGATCAAGTGATGGGACGGGTTTGGAATTGTCGTTGCTGGGTTTGTTTTTTGAAGGTATCCTGAAAATTGGGGGCAGTGGGGGCAGATTTGGGAGCCCAGGAAGAGGAGGGAGTTGCGGCAGCGGCGGAAGCTGAGGAAGCAGCGGGATGGAAGGCACCAGGTTGGTCACTGGTGGGAGGTCTGGTGTGGCAGGGTCTTGAAGTGGAGGGGGGAATGTCGGATCATAACTAGGAGCTGGAAATTTGAAGCTTTTCTCAGAGCCGAACTCTGAGCTCGGCTTCTCGTTGCACAGGTTGGGTCGTTGCAGGGGCTTGAACGTGAAGAACCCGGCGGAGAACACGTGATCTCCATTCATTCTCATTTTGAAATGGAGGGACGACGAGGTCACTGCTGAGGCCACGGCGCAGTTTGGCTCGCTGCTGCTGATCAACTTCACAGAGCAACCCTTGATTCTTCTCACGTGCTTACCGACGGAGAAGGGCATGTAGACTTTGAACTCCCCATGCTCGTCAGTCTTCGCTTCTTTGCGAAAGCTCGGTTTGGCGCTTCCGTCTTTGCATTCGACTGCCACAGATGTACCTGCACGGAACAATTACCATACACTATCAGCTATTAAGTATGAACCGTAGAGTTCACAAAAACAACAAAGCAAGGCTAATTTGTCGTGTAGCCTAGTTCAGAATGGACCTGGAATGAAGTGGCTGGCCTTCGAGAACCCTTGCATGAAGCATGTGTCACAATAGACCGTGCCGACGACCACGGTGGAAGGAAGCTTCTTCTCGTGGGTGGCTTCAGAGATGCTAAATGCAAAACTTAGAAACGAGAATGCTATGAGAAACCAAGACATGTTTATGGTCTTATCTAGAAGTTATTCTCGAGACAGAACCAGAATGCGATGAGGCACCGAACAATATTCTGCTCTCACTGTAACTTGTCCCTCTTTTGGCAGAGTCTGACGCGTATAAATAACATGCTCATCAACTTGCGAAGACTTGACCCCCACAAAGTCCTCCTTTATGACGTTCATGCCGAAGCCACTCAACTAAAAGATTAGCAGCAGTGAATGTAGAATTGGTTCCTGCCACCGAACACCTGCAAAGCAGGCAAAGTGGATGATAGAAAGCCTGAAAGGTGAGAAAGAGAGGCCTCGGCATGATTGCTGTTGGGTATTAAAATGTGAAGTTGTGCTCGACATTTATTGAGTTCGTTCCTTTGTTGGTTTGGAAACCCTGTCCAGAGAATAGTTGGATCTCTGTTGGCTCACGAGATGCTCTTAATGAGCCACAAGTTTCATGGGTTCATCTTACTTCTAACAACAAATGAGACAAATGTCTATTGCTACAAGGGAGTATAGACACATGTGGTCGATCCTTTCGAAAGTAAGTTCGAACATTTTGGGAAGAGTTCCATCTTAACGCTGATTAAATGGGGAATTTTCAGGGGGAAGTTACTGTCTTGGAGTACCTACATGTCTTTTTCGACGTAGATCTAGCTGAACATCTTTTAGAATTAGGACACGAAGTTGAACGAACTAAGTAGCAGCCTGTATATAGCATGTGATGGATGTGGAATAGACAGAATATATTCGGTGTCTCCATTGAACAAAAATCTGATATCTATAGTATTAGGAGCGTGAGAGATCTGTTCTAATTGATGCTTCGAGATGGTCCTGCAAAATCTCTGGACCATTTGATGCACTTTCGAGGTGTGGCAATGCAAGAGAAGAGGCAAGAGTTTCTGCTAGAGCTGTTAAATGTTTAAGCCGTCGTAGCATCACAAGTCATAATGCCAGAAGAATCGTACTCGAGAAATATAGAGCGATGCAAAGACGATGCGACTGGATAAACAAAGGTCCTGTGCATCCAACTAATACTGTTCATCAATTTTCAAAGGGCTGCCCTTTTGCCGCACCCTTTTTCACAAATACAATCCCTTTCACAGTATTTTTGACCAATTTATCCTTGTTGCCCGACAAAAGTCAGAAACAAACTGAATGGATGCACGGAGAGCAATGCATGAGACTTTGGATATCCCATCATCCATTGCATCCAGCTTTAGTTTAAGGGAAAAATTCAATTAACGGCATGAAATGCCCTCATTTTCTCAAATAATGACATGAAGTAGACATTGTTTCAAATGAGGGCCTGAAGTGCCTTCATTGTTTCAAAGAGAACCGACCAAGAGTATTTTTGTCATTTCCTTTTTTCTGATTTTTTTTCCTTTTTTCCGTTCTTTTTTCCCATTTCTTTTTTTTTTCTTTGTTCTGGTCGGTGATGGTTCGACGGTACTCACCAGATCAAGCGAGGGTTGCCTTGCCGGCCCTCGCCCAGTGGCCAGGCGAGCCCTCGCCCGATCTGGTGAGGGTCCTTGTGGCTAGAACAAAGAAAAAAAAAGAAATGGGAAAAAAGAATAGGATAAAGAAAAAAAGTAAATAACAAAAATATCCTAGATCAGACCATTTTTTGAAACAATGAGGGCACTTCAGGCCCTAACTTGAAACAATTTCCACTTTAGGCCATTGTTTGAGAAAATGAGGGCACTTCATGATGCATGATGAGAATGGAAAGTGTGTGTAGATGAGTATTGGTTAGGGAGTGTATGATGGAATGGGTATTTGGTTTTATGTTAAAATGGAAACTTGCTGGAATTGTGGAATGAGGAAAAATGGGGTGTGTTATAAACGAAAATGAAGTTGGATAGATTCAGCTCATCACCAAGGCCTAAAGGAACAATCCACTAGCCAAGGATAAAGAACTTAAAGGCTTACCACAAAAAAAAAATGGATAAAGAACCAAATTTTGAATTAAATAACTCACTTCAAGAGGAAATCTCATCTTTTACCTATCAAGTTTGCCTTATACGAAATTGCATCTCTATTTATAGCCAAACTAAGACATTGTACCCAACTTTGATAATTAATGTGAGCACACTCTGCATTCTGACATTTTATCCTAGTTATGAAGACTAGCTCACACTCTTTGACATTCTAACCTTGCACTAAAGACTCTTTGACAATGGAACACAAGAAAACAAACTTAGCATACTAAAGCATTATAGACTCTTTGACAATGAAACACAAAAAGACGAATTTAGCACACTAAAGCATTAAAGACTCTTCAACCTTGTATATTAGCCACCAACTGTCACTTAAGACTCTTCAAGTTGTATGAACATGATTCTAAGTGTCTTGAATGCATTGACAAAGGTTGTGGATGCAAATTACAAATAATTACTAGAAAACACACTTTGATTGTTCAGTCTTGTATTTAAGCCATCAATCATAAGCAAATGCTATCTTGAGTACCTTAGACCCATTAGACCATGTTAAGGATGAATTTGCTATGTGTTTCCATGATTGACAAATTGGTTTGATTAATTGGTGAAGCTTGAGTTGGGATGGCAATGCAATCATTGGAATATTTAAGTTCTGATGCTCCCGCATCATCCACCCCAAGTTGATGAAGATTTGACTCCAAATTAGATATGGTTTCTTCATCTTTGAGATAGGGAGAGAGATCTCCAACATTGAAAGTGGCTAAAACTGTTGGCTTTTCACGTAACATGCATAGGCAATAAAACATATATGCAGCGGAAAGAATAACCTATACATGTATCTCTAGAGGTGTCGTTCGTGCGTCTCAATTAAAAATCGAAATTACGAATGGGGTTAATCGGATTACCTATTGTAGCGTGCCCGAAACAACTGGTTCAAATGTTTTTTAGTTCGAGCCCCACAAACGTCGGATCTCTAGTTCAAACACACTACCAATCTTCGACGAGCGAAAGAAAGAGCTTGCAGAAAAACATCACTTCAATTGTGCTAGCAATCTTGTGGACTCCGTGTGGCAAAACAAAAATAGAGAAAACTCTGTTTTCTCTCAAAGTCTCTCAATTTTTGCGAACTTGATGCACGCTGATCTTTTTGTGTTATTTATCACACATGCACACACGCACAAACCGGTTGTGCTTTTTCTGATCAGTTCGTGAGTGTGCCTACTGATCAGTTCGCAACTGATCAGTTTGGCATGCACGAACAGATCGTGCACAACATCCACGCGGTCAACAACTAACTGTTGTTGACCGTCACGTGCACATGGTCAACACCAAGTGCACGTGAATCAATTTTTTTTAATATTAAATTATATATATCATATATATATATATATATAACTATATTACTATATCTATATATCTATATATATAAATATATATCATCATGTGTGTATTTTTGGGCACATCAATATGGGTCCATTTCGGGTGTGCCTGTGCATCATATGCGTGCGCATCCATGACAAAAATTTAAATAAAATCTTATTTAATTTAATTTTAGTCCGACTCAATTCGATTGCCGTAATTGCAAACATATTTGCAATATTGTCTTTCCCATTCAATATCATCATGAATTGGTTATGGTGTGTGATATCCCTAGGTTTATCACTGATCTGGTAGTAAGACTTGTACTAATACATTAGTACTTCCAAGATAATTGATTGTTCCGATCAATTTCTGGGTCCTACAAACCATGATTGACATCTAGCAATATGTCATGGCTACCCAGACAATTTGAATGTTTTAAGAACATAATGAACCTGTCAGCTTTGGCTACAGTGTAATTCAATCCCTCTGTCTTACTATGTTCCGATCGAACAAAAACCATGGAATATTTGTCAAGCCACCAATTTGATCATATGCACAAACCTAATCGATATACACTTTATACGAAAAATAAACAATTTATTCTTGATTGCAATCTCGATTGAGGATTTCAATGCAGTGTCACGATTAGATCGCATAGGACATTATTATTGTACATTGCATGTGACAATGAGACAGATTCCATTTTGCATACACATGTAACTTCGTATGTGAACGAACTATGATCAACAAGTACAAAGACGGATCAACGAACCCTCAATATGCGCACCTGTGAACCATAGTCATTCAACACACAAGTCAACACTGTGCCTCAAGTCTAAGGATTATTTACACAAGACCAGAGCAAGAACGATTAGACATTGACCACACAAAAAGGTTTCATATTGTTAATCGTTCTATGTGTGTCATGTTCAGTGAACTTGTCTGGTACAAGCACTTGTGTTCTAACTCGCGCATCACAATACCCAATGACTAGTGACTCGTCATTCCTTAAGTATCTAATATTTAATTGTGAAGTTACGAACACACCAGTCTCAACAGGATCATTAATATCCACTTAATGATCCATTGACCGGGAACAGTTTAAAGATTCAGTCTAATTATAAACCCGTCACACAAATTCTTAACATTTTAAGAATAGGTCTAGTCACAACTGATCTTATGGAATCATTCATATATATAAAATAATTGGACAAATGAATGAATACGTCTTTGCCATTAATTAAATAATAAGAAAGTACAACTTAAATCCCTAACATGTAACTATTACACGGTTGCTTTAGGGCATACATCCAACAGAAACATCATAATCACCTGGGAGCTCAACCTTGTAAGCATTGTCACCAATCCTTTTAAGGACTTTGAATGGTCCATTAGCTCTTGGCATGAGCTTGTTCTTCCTTCTAGATGGAAACCTTTCCTTTCGTAAGTGTATCCACATAAGGTCACATGGTTGAAACTAAGCCTTTTTTTTTCTTTTATGCTTGTTAGCTTTCTTTTTTCTTTTTGTAAGACTCATTTGCCTTTTCAATCTTGGATCGAATTTGTTCGTGAAACTTCTTCATAACTTTGGCTCTCTCTTCATCTTCATAATTGACTTGCGAATTGGATGGGATGGGAATCAAGTCAATAGGTGTGAGAGGATTGATTCCATACATAACTTCAAATAGTGAATGACCTATGGTGTAACTTGGAGAGCTATTATAAGCAAATTCAGCATGTACAAGTTTTAAATCCCAATCCTTTGAAGTTTTACCTACCATGCTTCGAAGGAGAGTAGTGAGAGTGCGGTTGGTTGCCTTTGTTTGACCATCTGTCTGAGGGTGACAAGCGATGCTGAATAGGAGTTTGGTACCAAGCATCCTCCATAGGGTTTTCCAAAAGTAGCTCAAAAATTTGTAATCTCTATCCGACACAATTGTCTTTGGTACTCCATGAAGGCGAATGATCTCCTTGAAATATAGCTCGGCCATGTGAAATACATCATCCATCTTATGACAAGGAATGAAATGAGTCATTTTTTAAAATCGATCAACGACCACCATGATAACATCCTTTCCCCTTTGAGTCCTGAGTAGGGCTACAATAAAATCCATACTCACATCTTCCCAAGGTTGCATTGGGACTGGAAGTGGAGTATATAGCCCTTGATGGAAATGACTCTTTGCCTTTTGAAATGATAGCATGCACATCTCAATTCATCTTTGGCCAATAAAAATGCTCTTGAAGAACCTTAAGAGTTTTGTTAATGCTAAAGTATTCAGCCATTCCTCCACCATGCGCTTCTTGGACTAATAATTTCTAAAGGAACTTTTTGGCATACAGAGTTTGTTACCTTTAAAGAGAAATCCATCTTGGACTGAATAAATACCATGAGTCCCATGTTTGCAATAAGAGATGATGGATGAGAACTCTGAATCTTCAAAATAGAGTTTTTTCATCAAATTAAAGCCAAGAATCCGTGAATTAAGGATAGCAAGCATGGAATATCTTCTTGATAATGCATTGGCTACAATGTTAGTGTGGCCAGGTTTATATTTCGAGACAAAAGATAAAGATTGAACAAATTCTACTCATTTAGCATATCTTGAATTAAGTTTGTGTTGGCCACTAATATATTTGAGGACCTCATGATCAGAATGAAGAACAAATTGTTTAGGCCTAAAATAATAACTCCAATGATCAAGAGCTCTTATGATAGCATAGAACTCTTTATCACAAGTAGAGTAGTTCTTCCTTGATTTTGATAACTTCTCGCTGAATTAAGCCAAAGGTTTTTGGGCTTGGACAACAGCAACATTGATGCCAACTCTACCGTGGCATCCTGAAATCCGCATACCCAATTAGTGATGATAAGGAAAACGAATTTGATGACAGCGATGGGGTGTATTTAAAGGATCTTATGGAATAGTGGTATAATGCACTTGACATATATTTGGTTCGAAAATTTTAGAATTGCATTGGATAATTTGTGGTCTTCATTTTCAGTCATATGTGTGTTTACTATACATGTTAAATGACACAAGTGGGACACCAATTAAGTGACCAGCCACATTTACCCAAATATCCTATTAGTTCTTCATTTTTTAGACAAGTAATCATTGTCTTACTCGAGTAATGATTGTGGCAAGTTTTGTGAGCCAATAACATTATATGCAAACCCCAAAGTGTGCTAAACACTCAACTCAACTTGCCTCTCTCTTCTCTTCTTCTACTTGCTCAGCCGACTCTCTCTCTCTCTCTCTCTCTCTCTCACACCCTTCATTTCTTCACTCATCTCCTTCAAGAACTCACAAACCAGCAGTTCCAAGGATCAAGTTTTGGTCATTTAAGCTCAAGGCAAGAAGAAGTAGCTAGTTTCTATCTTTCTTGATCTTCCTAGGGCTTCGATTTTGAAGTGGATAGGTTGTGGTTTTTGTTTTGTGATTGTCTTATTCTTGGATTGAAGTATTCGTAGGTATATGATGTGGTGTGTGTCTGATATTGATGAAAGAGTGCCTGAAATGGCCATGCATGTTGATTTATGCACTGTTTCTGAGTTCGGACCAATCTGACCTCCATCATTTGCTATCTTTGTATGACTTTTTTTTTTATTGTGAATTTCATAAAAATTCCTTCATAAGAGTTGCTCAAGATATCTTGATCTATATCATACTTTAATTTTAGAATTTTCTAAGTTTAAATTTTATTTTTAATAGCTTGAAACACTCACAATTTCTGTATGGGTTTTTGAGAAAGCAACCGTGACCTTTGTGAGTTCTCGATTTTTCATGATTTTGCTCGAAATGATTTGGAAAAAACTTCATTCATAAAAGTTTTAAAGGACATCCATGGATATAACATATAAAAATATTAGGATATTTTGAGCCTTTTAGATTGGTGAAATGATTTTTCCCTGGCTGCCTTATTTTTGTTACTGGTGGCCGATTTTACATTCTGTTTGGACAACTTTCTGCAATTTATACAAGCCGATTCAGACTTAGCATCCTTCATCAAAATTGTTGAGTATAATCTTTTCTACAACATACTCAAGTTTCGTGAATTTTCAAATTAATTTACTTGGGTAAAGGCGATGATTCCAATTTATGCTCAAAACTGTTCCTGCCTGACCAAGTTTCAAAATTTGAGGAAAACCTTTTCTTTTGTGTGTCATTTGAAAATACCTCCTTGATGAAAGTTACTTGTCACATTTCAAAATATCAACCTAAAATTTTTCATGATTATACATTTCAGTTAGTAACTTTGTTTGATGCCAAAAGCTTGAGGTTCAAATTTGCCTAGTACTTACATGTTAGTCAAATTTTGGGATTTTTGCATGACATTCATAAGAAGTTAGTCTCTGTGCATGCTGAATTGATGTGGTTCAGTAAGGAAGATATGTGGAATGAGTACATGGCACGAATATGATGTTTTTGTGCTTGCATTACAAGATATAATGCTTGAGGAAGGTGAAAAGGCATCCTTAATGAATAAGACTCATGTTGCATTTTGTTATGGCATGTAAAAGTACTATGCTTGAGATACTTAGGACTGTTATGTCATTGCATATTGTAAGTTGAAATGCCTAAAATGTGTAAGAAAGAATTGATGTTACATGATGCCCAAGGCTAGCAAACCTTGGATGCCTTGGCTAGCAAACCAAGATGCCCCGGAGTAGGGATGCCTGTGGCTAGCAAACCACGGAAGTCCGGCTGGCAAACCGGAAGTGACCCACATAGGTCGACTAGCAAACCAGTTGAACCGTGACATGGGGGTGGACCCAAATGGCATGACACGTGATGAAATAAAACATATGATACATGAAGTGCATAATAACATTGCATACGTAATTTGCATGCTACACCTGAATCATGTTTTATACTTGATTAGCATTCTTTGTTATCTTTCATGTTAGTTAAGGTCCTAGGATCGAGCAATAGGTGGATCGATTGGTTTATAAATTAGTTATTTCTCTTGCTAAGTGTTAGCTCACTCCTATGGATATATATATTTTTTGACGATTAATGTTATGGTTGCTACCCCCGCTACCCCGATAGCTCGTTACGGCATCTCGATAGATTTCGAGGCATCCTTGTATGACTTCACCGACCCTGTCTTTCCTGGAGTTGAGTTTGTGAAGGTTGCCTCTACGTTATGGGTGGATGTAGGACTTGTCTCAAGATGGATCCCATATTGCTTCGTGGCGGTATACATTCAGTTCAATGAGCGACTCATTGGCCTGATTCCATTTTCACGTGATGACGACAGCAATGACGATGGCAGCAAAGAGTGACAGAGGGTGGTGTTGGGGGTAGTGACTGTGTATGTACAAGTCAGGATCATTTTTGGGAGATGGGTGAGTGACCCGTAGTTTGTGTAGTTAAGGCCGCTTTTGGTGTTGGGCAGGCGATGAGTAATGGAGGGAGTTTTAGTACCCTTTTGGCCTCCCAGTCATGTATGATATTATTATTTTTTTTTTGTGAACAGATAATGTACATAAATGATATATATAATGAATGAATAGCCTTTAAAGGCCTTACCCTTAGATGCGCGTTTGTATTTCGTCTTGTGATTGAGTTATGTTATGTTTTGCTTCTGCATGCGCCACAAATTGAAAGATTAAAAGAACAGCGTTAATAAGTGATGGCCTGAGACGTTACAGCTATCATCGCATTCAACTTCAAAGACTTTATCAAAATATGGAAGTGTGAGAATAGGAGACTCACAAAGCTTTTGTTTGACGACTTCAAACGAATTGTGGGCATCTTTAGTCCACTTAAATGATCCCTTCTTCATGCATTCAGTAATGGGATCCATAATTGTGCTAAAGTTCTTCACAAATCACCAATAAAAAGAGACAAGACCATGAAAACTCCTTACATTAGAAATGGACTTTGGGGTCGGCCACGTCTTCATTGCCTCCACTTTGGATTAATTTACGGAAATTCCATCCTCGAAAATCACATAACCAAGGAATATAATGCTTGAAGAGCAAAACTCACATTTTTCCATCTTTGCATAGAGCTTTTGTTTCTTCAAGATTTCAAAGACTTGTTTTAAATGAGATAAATGTTCATTCTTGCTCTTGCCATACACAAGAATGTCATCAAAGTAGACAACTACAAAGTGGCCAATAAATGGATGAAGTACCTCATCGATAAGCCTCATGAAAGTGCTTGGAGCATTAGAAAGGTCGAATGGCATCACTAACCACTCACAGTGGCCTCATTTGGTTTTGAAAGCTGTCTTCCATTCATCTCCTCCTCTCATTCTAATTTGATGGTAGCCACTCCGTAAATCAATCTTGGAGAATACCGTAGATCCATATAATTTATCAAGCATATAATCAAGTCTAGTTATGGGGTACCAATACTTAATGGTTATGTTGTTGATGGCTCGGCTATTAACACACATTCTAAAAAAACCATCCTTTTTTGGCCCAAGTAGGGTTGGAACAAAATAATGGCTCATGCTTTCCCTTTCATATCCTCTAGCAATAAGCTCATCTACTTGTTTGATGCGGGAGCATTCGACTCCATCAATTCTGATGCGGGAATATACGAATCAACAAAACAAACCTTAAGTTCCAATATATCTCCATCGATGGGTCTATATTCCAATATATCACCATTGATTAGTCCATTGATGATTATTCAAGCATGAACCATTGATTTTGGTTAAACTTGCTTAGATGGGTCATAAAATGAAGATGTTGATGTATCGATCAGGTTGTGGAGCTATTAATTCACCATATTAGTTGCTAGTTTCAATGCAGACCAACATCTTATCTTATTAACGAGAGGCTATTCTGAGTAATGTCATATGGTATTTGATGATATTATGAGGTATTTATATGTTGGTCAATGTTGGAGCTCGAATTTTGGAGGACAACCCACAAGGCTGAATAGGGCAAGTTTCCATGTCCTTTATTGCATTTCTGAGTTCCTAGGTATGTATTATCTTTCTAGTTCCCATGTCATTTAATATTTGAAGAGTCCCTATGTTTAGGTAGTCTCCATGCGTCTTTAAGGAATGTCTATTTCCTATGTCCTAGTCTCTCTATAAATAAAGGAGTCTTCTCCATCGTAATACCGACTTGTTGAATGTAAAGAATTCCTCTTAGTGAGTTGAATAAATCCGATTCTTTAACCAATTCGTTGGTGGTGAATCAAACCTTGTTTCTTTATCCTTTGAGAGTGGATTACTCCTTGGTGGTGAGCCGAAAGCCTTTAAGCCCAAGGTTGGTGGATTTGCCTTTAGACCTTTGGTGGTGAGTTTCTATCTTGAATCCCAATCGTTCTACTTGGTTGGTGGCGCATCCTTTATACCTTGGCGGTGATTGTATTTATCTTGTGTTTTCCTACATCCATCAATACCTCTTCTCTATCAACACACACACTTTATTATCCCATCCCCCTAAACACCCATTGATACACTTAATCCATAAAATCCCTAGTACCATTTCCTATACACTCTGACTTCATTCCCATTTTTAGAATCACTCGCCCATGCACACATCAAGTTGGTATCAGAGCTCAAGGTCGAACTCATTTGAGTGATTCCTTTTTGTTTCCATCTTATATTCCACATGGACGATTTTGTGCCAAGAGGCTTGACTTTGGAGCAAGCACATAAAGAAAGGCGAGATCATGTCATTGAGAGTCTCTAAAGACAAATTGAACATATCCTGGATCGCCTAGACAATCCGGCGAGGCAGGAGTTGCAAGAGAGACATCCTAATGATCAACATCGACGTAATGATTCAGAATCTTGTGGAAGTTCAAATAGTGATTATGATTCCACTAGAGATAACTCTAGTGCTACCAAGTCTAAAGGAGAAGAGGGAGACATAGGGAGGATGATCGTGAAGTTAAAATGGATGTTCCTGAATTTGAGGGTAGCCTCAATCCCGATGACTTTATCGATTGGCCACATGCCATCGAACGAGTTTTTGACATCAAGTCATACTCGGATGAGAAGATATACAAGGTTGCTGTTTTGAAATTGACCAAATATGCATCTCTTTGATGGGAAAACTTGAAAGAACCTATGAACTAGGGAAGGAAAAAGAAAGACCCATTCTTAAGAAAAACTTAAGAAACTAATGAAGAAGAGGTTCTTACTTGACAACTAACAGCAAGACCTTTTTCTCAAGCTGAATTCCCTCAAACAACATGGGATGAGCATTGAAGAATATATCAAGGAGTTTGAACAACTCATGATGAGATGTGATGTTTCAGAATTGCTAGAGCAAACCATCGCTCGATTCCTTGGTGGCTTAAATAAGGATATTACTAATTTAGTTGAACTTCAACCTTATTGGTCATTCAAAGACATGTGCAAACTAGCCATGAAGGTTGAGAAGCAATTGAAACGTGGCAAGGGTTTGTTGACCATGCCATCGACTAGGGGAACATCCTTTTGTAAGGGTGCTTCTTTTAGCAAGATAGAGAATACGTCAATGAAAGATAATGGTAAAAAAAAAGCCATGGAATCTATAAAAGATCTCTACAAGAAACCTAATGGTGACGAAAGAAAATGCTTTAAGTGTCATGGCTTTGGACACTTTCAAGCTAATTGTCCTAACCAAAGGGTGATGACTCTTCAAGAAATCGAGAAAATTGATTTGGAGCTTCAAGTGGCCGAGAATGATTCTGACCATAATGGTTTCGAATCCGACGACCAAGAGAATGTTGTGGAAAATGCTGATGATGGCGAGTTGTTGGTGATCCGAAGAGCCTTACACACCATCGTTTCTCCAGAAGAGGACGAGCAAAAGGAGAACATCTTTCACACCCGTTTTACTATTAACGAGAAGGTATGTACGATGATCATCGATGGAGGAAGCTGCACCAACGTCGCATCAATTACCTTGGTTAACAAGCTAAAGCTACCAACATCTAAGCATCCTGAACCATACAAGCTTCACTGACTTAGTAAAGGGAATGATCTTAAGGTAACCAAACAAGCCTTGATTTCGTTTTCAATTGGGAAAAACTATCTAGATCAGGTTATGTGTGATGTTATACCCATGGATGCATGCCATATATTGTTGGGTAGACCTTGGTAATATGATAGGAAGGCAGTTCACGATGGGCGAAAGAACACATACTCATTTAGCAAGGACAAAAAATGCATTACTCTTACTCCCTTGAATCTGACTCTAATACATAAAACTCAACATGGGGAGGGAAACATTAGTAAGGAAAACATTTTCTTGAGTGAAACATGAATTGAGAATGCTATTAGCAAACAAAAGAATGTATTTGCTTTGCCAATGGTTGAGAAAAAGAGTGAGATTGAGGGACCCCTACATAAAAAAATGCAATCCTTGTTGTGACATCCCGAATTTCACCTACCCGTTTGACAAGCGAAGAGTTTGGGCAATAGTAGTTAGAACTATTTAATTGACACTAGATGGAGGTGCGATATTTATTTGAAATGAAGGACAAAGATTCTTAAGTCATGCTATAGCCAAATTGTAAGAGTTCATTGGACATTTATTAGCCTAAATTCAGTTCCTAGTGTATAATTTGTATAATAATGGACACAATTAGGACTGATCTTTTGCATGGCATGCCACCTAGTCCTCTTGACACCTCAAATTGGCGTGTCCACCACTTGGTTGAAGACCAACGCCACTTGGACACCCCAAGGGAGCATGGGCGCCACTTAGCGTAGTGGCTAAGTAATTTGGCAAGAAGGGCAAGTCATTTGGCGCGCCCCTCCTTCCCTTCATCATTTCTCTCATGCAATAAAAGAGAGCAAGCTTTCTCTTCTCTGGAGTCTTTTGCTCAGCCGAACCCCTCATCATCTTCCTCTCAAATTTTCTCTCTCACTCTCTCTCTCTCTCTCGAGCTCATCCGACGGCACGCCAAGGAGAAATCAAGCTTGGCCTTGTGCAATCTAGCTCGAGGCAAAAGAAACTTCTAAATACTACTCTCTATGATCTTCTTGTTGCTTGATTTGAGGGTGTCTTTGGCTTGTGATTGTGTGATTCTGGTTATGTGTGGGCGATTTGCTGAGTCTGCTGTGGAAATGGTCTTGCATGTGAGTGATATACTGAGTTGGATTGATGGCTAAAGTTGTTTGTGAGGATTCCTCAAGAAATTTGCAAAATCGTGGGTTGAGTTGGTGATTTCCAGTTTCGAAGCTTTACTGACCTAACTGTTTGCTAATTTTGTTTGGTTCGTTGTGTTGTGAATCTTGAAAAACTTCCTTCATAAGAGTTGTTTGTAACATTTTGAAATACAAAATAATTTCATAATTTTATGGATTTAAATAAAGTGCCCTTGAATAGTCATGGTTTCAGTGTAGGTTTTGCAAACTCGACTGTGACCTATTAAACAGACTTTTCTTTAAACCGGTTTTACCTCAGTTCTGGAGGCAATTTTTTCTCAGTTTTGCACGATTTTATGCTCTTTGTACAAGCTGAATTGGAATTTTTTTCCTTCATCAAAATTGTTGAGTATGGTCTTATTTACAACATAATAAAGTTTCGTGAATTTACATAGTGTTTTACTCGAGCTATGTTCCTGATTTTGATAAATGTTCAAAGCAGTTTTTACACGAGTAAGATCTAAATTTTGAGGAAATCTCCTCTTTATGATTCTATGATTGTGTAAGGTTGTAAGTTTGGGTAAAGTGTGATGCTGGAAAGATGGTACATTGTGGATTGTGATAGACAAACTAGACTTGGTTGAAGTGGTTGAGACCGATCGTGATGTTGCAGTTGTCTGTATCATGACACATGTTGCATAAAGATCATATCGTGAAACATGTCGCATAAGAATCATACCATGATACATGTTGCACAAGAGCTTGCTTGCAAATATATGAAACCAAGAGATGTGAATTGAGGTCCATCTAATGGAGAACCGTGGACGCCTCAGGTGTTTGGGATGCCCCTGGTGTGTGGACATGGGATGCCCTTGCTGTGTGGTCATGGGATGCCACATGAGTTGAGATGAGATTGGAACTAAATAATGCAACAAGGCACTTGAGTTGTGTACAAGTGTGTGATTACATAGCATGCCTTATTGTCATATCTCATCTTTAATTGTGACATTTTTTTAATGATATATGAGATTGTCCTCACTTGTGTGAATTGATAAAATCATAGTTGTGGTGCTAATGAGTCCTATGAATTGGTATTACCTTTGAAATGTCATTAGAAGTCCTTTGAACATGAATTTGCCTTTTATCAAGACATGAGTGGATTGTATAGCGTAGAGTTTAGATGGTTCTTTTGCTGGGCATTGCTCACTCTTGTTTTTCATATTGTTAGCATGGATGTACCACCGTCGGCATGCTATGGAGCTCCTGTTTGTTTTGAGAGCATGCTTAAGGATGTTACCATACCAGGATCGACTTTGCCTTATGTGCCTTATGCGTACATATATGTATAGTGTCTATGTATCTAGTAAAACACGTGTTGATTTTGGTATGCTAGCACATAAAAGGGTTAAGCAACCTTTTGAGCCCCCAGGCGTAGGTGAAGCTAACTCATATGTTGTGACATTTTGAATTTCGACCCATTTCAAAGCTTATGAATGAATGAAATATCAATCGATGTATTTCAGTAAATCTCGCTCAGAATTGATCATTCTTGAGTTAACTAACCCAAGGGGAAAGGCTAACGAGGAATTAAGTACGTGGACCAAAGAACTCGACCTTGGATTAATGACTTAACCATAAGGATTGTCGAGGGAACATCCTATGCCATCGTAGGCCGTTCAAAGATTGGTTTTAGAACGATTTGCTAGCGTTATATGATTGGTCCGCGGGTGATTCCGTACAACCATAGTATAATTTGCGAATTAACCTAAACTAGATTTCTAACGAACGCGACCTTTGGAACCAACGATTGACCCTCGTAATTACATGACAATCAAAGTCGCCATGGTTCGAATAACTTTACAACATGACGATGATCACGGGTCGATAAGCGTAAAACCCTAAAAGCCACCCGTTAGTTTGAAACGCCATGAAATTACTATTCATGGATTTTAGTCATGAATTGGACTTCGAAATTGGACATCAATCATTCGAGAATTTCGACAATGAAACATTGGAATCATCTTGTCGAGACTTTTTGAATTTGGGATCGTTCCGAGGTAGGTTGGAAATCGGTAATTAAGGGAATTAATTTGGAAATTCCTTGCACCCCCGAATTTAGGCTCATTCCTTAGATTTTTTTTTATTGAGAGCACATTAATTTTAGCCTCCCCCCTATGTGACCGAAACTTTATGGCATTAATGCCTTAAATGTGCATTTTTGCATAAGAGACAAGAGTGAGATATTGTGGGCCATCTTCTTTGACTTTTAAGCCACTTCTTTGACTTTTAAGCCACCCATCACCTCTTGTCTTTTTCTCTCCCACTTTATGTCACTCAATCCATCACTCATAGCCATCACTAGACTTTCCCTCATGTCACATAGTTGTCTTTCCCCATAAACCCCACCAAAGCTTCCCAAATAAGTCAAAATGAAGCTCAAGACCACCTCATTCTCTCTCCCCTCTCATAATTTCAAATTTCACTCTCTCCCACTCACCCTCTCTCTCATTTTTCTCTTCCCTCTCCCCTCTTGTTCGGTCATCACCACCACCACCAGCCACCGTGCACCTCACCATCACGCCCCACACCTACCACCACCATGAGCCATCTCAGCCTGTGACCATCGTGCATTACCGTTCGCCCGGGAAGCCAAGGACCCCGCCGGACCAACTTGTGTCGTGAGCTCCAAGGGTGATTTTGGGGACTTTTCTTGCTTTGATCTTTGGTGAGTCATCTCTAAACCTATGTTAGTACTCTAGGTTACTAATAGACAAGTATGGATGAGGTTTTGAGGCTTTTTATGGGCTGTTCATAGTGGGAGTGCAAGGGACCCGAATTTGCACTATATGGGATTTTCATGTTGAATGACTTGTAGGCTTGAGATAATGATATTTAGGTGGTTATGAGCATGTTTGGTTTAGGTTTTGTTGAAATCTAGTGGCTGTTTGGGTGCGTGAACAGTACCACCGAATTTATGCCATATGGAGTACTTTGTGCTTAATGTTTGTAAGTTTTATGGAAAAGTCTTGTGTGTTGGGCCTTGTGTGAATCGGTGCTAGATGGTCCATGGGTGATCGAATATGTAAGTGATGTTATCTTGTGTCATGCAAAACAATTATGTGAGTTGTGATTGTAAGACATGCCTTGAGTGCAAGTTGATGTATATGGCCTATTCTTGCATGTTAGTTATCAAATGGCTTGTGTAAGTGTTAATTGAGGGCCTATGTATACTCGATCTTGTGTGATTATGGGTGATTTGTTAGTGTGGCGAGTGAATGCTAAATGCCTATTTTGGATCGTAATAATCTTGGCTTTATGAGAGGCTATAAGGAAAGCCGTATAGTAAAAGCCACATATTACTTATTATATGGCCCGATGAGCCAACGGTCCGATGAATCGGTAACTTATGATATGGCCCGATGAGCCGACGGCCCAATGCGCCGATGAAAGTACTTTTGCGATATAGCGCGGACTGATGAGTCGACAAGATTAATATTACATTATGGCCCGGCCGCTAAAGCGCGTAGTGAGGGTTGGATAGCGAGATTATAACTTATATGTCATGAAGGTCGGATAACAAAAATTGAGTTTTGGATGGAAAGCACTGTTTGTGAATTATGGAATTATTTTATGCCTTAAGAACGAAGCCTAGCCCTAATCAAGTGCTTGTGAACTTGTAAACTACTTTTGAATTGAAAATTTAAATGTCTGATATCGTGTCTTCATTTTATTGGCTCTTGGTCCTATGAATGCTCGAGGTTAGAACTTGCATGTTGTAAGAGTCTAGAGGTACCTTTGTCCTAACGTAGGGTTTGGCTCATTGAGATTTATTCTCACTCTATCATAGGATTTATCATTTTCAAACTCTAGACCATAAGTATGCCGCCTAAGCGTTATGGAGTGCCGATGGATTTTGAGACGATAGTCACTGAATACCCCCTGGTCGAAGGTAAGACGTACATCAGAAGAGGGACTATAGTCTATGTTGACGAGGGGGACCTTTATTGGAAACCGCATACTTATGAGGCATGGTTCTATCATGATGAGAATGGGATTGAGGTTGGACCCCTGAAGGGTTTTGATGTGCCATTTTGTGTAATCCCGAGTTGGTGCGACCTCGCCCCTCCGGATGGTGAGGTGTACAACCCTACCTACAAGGTTCAAGCGAGCCAGCCGTCTCCACCTATTCCTGCCGTGGATGCCCAAGGCGTGGAGCCTGTCGCCACTAAAGTCGAGTCCGACCCTGAAGAAGAAGAAGAAGATGCTAGTGATGGCGAGCCCGACGTCTAGGTGCATCTATAGCATCTTTTTGGCTAACCTTATAGGGTAGCAGGTGTAGTTTTGGACTAGTGACTGTCTCCCTTTCGTCGATCTATGTTGTCATTTTTTCTAAGTTGTACGCTTTCGTATTCGACTGACTTTGGTTATGTTATGAATCCTTTCAGTCATCTTGTTTATCATATGTACGGAGTTATTTGCACTACCGCATGCGTCATTTATTCCGCACTATTGCCGCCGTCATAGGATTCTGGTTGTTACGAAATCGAAATGAAAGTTGAACGGGATGTTATCGCACTCGTATGGTCCGGGGCGTGACATATGTTATGCATTGTGGTCTTTTGGAAAGTAAAATGGATGTTAGTATGATTCATATATGTAATCGAACCTACTAAATGATTAATGAAATTAGTGTGTTTTATCTATGTCCTATGTGGTTTGCTTTAATTGTATTTGTTGCATCCTACTTCTTCTTGTTCTACCTTCTGCTTGTGCCAATAGAAAGTGATAATAAAGATTAAAGATTGAGTCGCGTCAATAAGTGACGGCCTGGGACGTCACCGCTCAAGGTGCTACACTTGTTGAAAGAATTTGCAGCTGTGTTCCCGAAGGAGTTGCCACCTAGATTATCTCCTATAAGAGGCATTGAACATCATGTCAACTTACTGCCCGGTGCATCTCTACCAAACAAAGCAGCATATTGATGTAATTCGGAATAAACGAAGGAGCTGCAAAGATAAGTCAATGAGCTTATCGATAAGGGATATGTCTAGGAAAGTATGAGCCCATGTTTTGTTTTAGCTCTACTTGTGCCTAAGAAGGATTGTTCATTCAGAATGTGTGTCAATAGTCGAGCCATTAACAACATCACTATTAAGTATAGGTATCCCATACCTAGACTCGATGATATGCTTAATGAATTATATGGTTCTACTATATTCTCTAAGATGAATTTGCGGAGTGGCTATCACTAGATTCGGATGTGAGAAGGAGATGAATGGAAAACAGCATTCATGAAGAAGGGAGGCCTTTGTGAGTGGCTGGTTATGCCATTCAGACTATCGAAAGCTCCGAGTACTTTTATGAGTTTGATGAATGAAGTTCTGCGTCCTTATATTGGCCACTTTGTTGTTGTATACTTTGATGATATTCTTGTGTATAGCTGAAGCAAGAAAGAAAATGTTTCTCACTTGAAGCGGAATTTTGAAATCCTAAGGAAGCAAAAACTCTATGCTAAGATGGAGAATTGTCGGTTCTTCTCTCCAAACTTGGATATGTGGTTTCAAAGGATGGAATTTGCATCGATCAATCTCGGGTGGAAGCAACGAAGACTTGGCCGGTTCCTAAGTCCATTTCTGATATAAGGAGTCTCCACAGACTAGTTTCATTCTATTGACGATTCGTGAAGAACTTTAGTACCATTATAGCTCCTATCACCGAATGCGTGAAGAGGGGTTCTTTTGAATGGACAAAGACTGCTCACAACACTTTTAAATTGATCAAACAGAAACTTTGTGAGTCTCCCGTTCTTGCTTTTCTAATTTTGATAATGTGTTTGAAGTTGAGTGTGATGCTAGCGGAGTTGGTATTGGGTGTTCTTGTCCAAGCCTAAAAGCCTTTGGCTTATTTTAGTGAGAACTTAACGGATTCAAAGAAGAATTATTCAACTTATGATAAGGAGTTCTATGCCATTGTGAGAGCTCTTGATCATTGGAGTCATTACTTGAAGCCTAAACAGTTTGTTCTACATTTTGATCATGAGGCTTTGAAGTATATAAGAGGCCAACACAAGCTCAATTTGAGACATGTAAAATGGGTAGAATTTCTTCAATCCTCCTCTTTTGTCTCGAAGTACAAAAATGGCCATACTAACATTGTAGCGAATGCCTTATTGAGGAGATATTCTATGCTCGCTGTTATGGATTCTAGGATCTTTGGTTTCCAATCAATGAGAGGACTTTATTTTGAAGATCCTGAGTTCTCATTTATCAACGACAAATGTAAACATTGAGTTCAAGGTACTTATTCTGTCCAAGATGGGTTTCTTTTTAAAGGAAATCGATTATGTGTGCTAAAGAGTTCCTTTAGAGAACTTTTGATTCGAGAAGCTCATGGTGGAGGATCGGCTAGTCATTTTGGTGTCAACAAAACTCTTGAGATTCTTCAAGAGCATTGCTATTGGCCAAAGATGATTGGAGATGTGCATTCTATCATCTTGAGGTGCGCAACCTGTCAAAGAGCCAAGAGTCATTTCCATCAAGGGTTGCATACTTCACTTCCAGTTCCTATGCAGCCTTGGGAAAATGTGAGTATGGATTTCATTGTGGCCTTTCCTAGAACTCAAAGGGGGAAAGATGCAATTATGGTGGTCGTCGATCGATTCTCCATAATGGCTCATTTCATTCCATACCACAAATCTGATGATGCGTCTCATGTAGCTGAGCTTTATTTCAAGGAGGTCATTTACATTCATGGAGTTCTTAAGGCCATTGTGTCGGATCATGATTCTAAGTTCTTGAACTATTTTTAGAAGACACTATGGAGAATACTTGGTACTCGACTCTTATTCAGCATCACTTGTCAACCCCAAACTGACGACCAAATAGAACCAATCAAACCCTCACTACTCTTCTTCATGGTATGGTGAGCAAGTCTTTCAAAGATTGGGATTTGAAGCTTGTGAATGCTGAGTTTGCTTACAATTGTTGACACCTAATTTTTAGCCGGTAGGTCATAAAAGACGAAAATGTAGGATCTAGGTTTTGGTCTGACAAAAACTATTTCTTGACCCAAAAAGAGTCATTTTTCACTTGGTCATGCTTTGTTCTAGCATTAAGAACACATTTAGACGTTAACCCCAAAAAGTCAAAATTTGACCTTTGACCAAGAATGGACTTAGTCAACATTGAGGTCAAATTTTATATTTTCACATGAATAGGTTCTAAATAATGTCATTTGAATTTTTCCACTTTCATTTTTCAAAAAGTTTGAGATTTGGCTTAGAAATTGATTTTTCTTTGGAAAAATTAATTCTTTTTGGCCAAAATTCAGAAACAATACAAAAAATTTAGAAAAATTAGAGAAAAATCACATAACATTTTCTTTATTTCTTAATTGAGTTTCTGAACCTTTGATTTCAAGAAAATCAATTAGGAACATACTTTTCCCCAATTTTGGAAAAGTAAACCCTAATTGGCTCAAAAACCAAAATTGATCCTTTAGATGACATTTTTAGAGTTTCTTGTAGTTGAGACATTTGATCTAGATGATGTATTACATCAAACCCATATTAAAAATCAATTTTTGAGCATAAACGGTCGTTTCGAACAATTACTTCATGAGTTGTGAGATAAGATTAAGATTTGAATCATTTGATTAAACAAAACTAGAATCTAATATCCATTTTGCTCAATTCACTCAACTAAAGGTTGGTTTGGCCATATTGAAAGTGGTTTAGGTTTAAAACCGATCTTAAATAATTGCGATTGACCTAATTCTTTTTAACCTATTTCAATTAGGCATCCTAGTACATCCTTAGATGTTCAATTTGGCCAAAGAAATCAAGATTGCGCCAACGTGTCTAGAATCCTTAGCAGTTTTAGCTAGAAAAATAGAAATTAAGATGTTTTAGAATTATATAATCAAATTAGGAAATTAATAAATTAATAAATCTAGGTCCAAAAAAAAATTGGAAAAATTCATATTTGGAAAATAGAGAAAAAAATAAAAATTTGGACGAAAATTTCATCAAAATCAGAGTTTGTTTGACCCATAAACCGGCTCAATCAAATATTGGTCAACCTGAGTTGACCCAATTTGACCGACTGATTGGCGACCGGCGGGATCCTGGCCATTTTTGGCCAAAATTCCAGCCACCTCAGCCCACTAAGCTTGAGATTGGACCCCACCTTGCCCTTCTATGTCCAAAAATTACCAAAATACCACTAGTTAAGTAAAATTACCAAAATATCCTTGATCCTCAATCCAAGTGAAAAGAAATGAACCAATAAGGTTGCTTTGCTTAATGAGTAAGGATTAATCCCGGCCATTAGATTAAATCAATCCTAGTGATCTAGATTGCCATGTCATTAATCTATGTGATTATCCTCTTAAAGGATAAGAATAAATAAGGGCCATTAGATCTAGGTCTTTTAATCCAAGGTCTAAGATTTGAAGATGAGGGGGGTATTTATTCAAATTTCCCTCCAAATGAAGGGGGGCTGCCATTTGAAGATAAAACTCTTTGTCTACTCTCTCTCTCTCTCTCTCTCTCTCTCTCGTGCACGAGAAACTGTCGCTGGTGCTTGCCCCTCACCAGCTGACTGGCAACTTATTCTAGCGAGCCACCACCTCCCAAACCACCACCAGACGTTCCTCTTCACTATCACAAGTGGTCAGAACTCCTCCAATCACTGACCGAGCTTCGGCAAGCTTGGTTCCTCCTCGGTTGGATTATCGGTTTTTAAACTGGTAATCTCATTGGTTGCTCTAGCCGGCCAAACCGATAGTTCGGCGACTCCCGATCGATGATCCTCTCTTGTGACTCCACTCCTTAGCTCATCCTTGGTGTCATGGTGGCCAGAGTTTGGACAAATAGCGACCGGATCCTCTCCATTCCTTTGATTTCTACGTAGTCTTCAACATTAGTTTACCGGTTCGAAATTCATTAACTATAGTTGATCGATCCATTTTAGATATGGTGAGCTATCCTTGGTGCTTCCACAAGTTCAATCGAAGGCCGAGCTAGCTCATTTGAGCTTATACTCCAAAACTCGATTTGAACTAGTTTTATGCTAGAAGGCGAAGTGTGATAATCATAGTTCAAACTTTGAGATCTGAATCTGAGTTTTAGATATGTTAAACTAGGTTGTTTTGAGCTTAGTTTGAACTTGATTTGATGATGAGATGATTATTTTTTATCATGTTTTGATTGATGTTCATTTACACATGTTCTGCAATTTTCGGACCTCTAGAACCAGCATGCTTTAGGACTGAAAATCATCATGAAAACGACCCTGTTTGATGAAGTGATAAAGTACAATATCGTAGTGGACATCTTAAGCTTTCATTTGACTACTCGTGCGTCCAAAACGGCCATCATTTGGTGAGTCGTTTCGGTTTTTCCATTCACGTACAGTAGCTGATTTGGTTCTGTAATATTGCTGCTGTTACTGTTCTGTGCTTGCTCTGTTCTGACCTGTTCCGGCGACGCTGACCTCTGCTAGGTTTTTAATTTTTACTGCTTTCTGCGTTAATTTTTTTGAGAAAAATTCCTTCATAAAAGTCTTAGCCAACATCTAGATATACATCATATAAACATTTCAGCTCAAAATACGTATATCTGGATAGCATAAAGTGCACCGTCATTTTAATGTTCACCGAGTCAATTTGGAGTCTAAAAATGCCAGGGATTGAAAAGAAAATATCACATAATAGATGAACTTTTTTGCAAATATTTAAAACTATAAAGCTGTTCGTTAAGGTCTTAATTGGTAGACTGGAAATTTTCAGGGCCAAACTGTAAAATTTTAATTTTATAGAAAATAAAATTGCAGATAAGGTCAAAATCGGGTAAAAAACTGTTTTCACAAAAGTCCCTGGGAAAAACATGCAACTGTGACAAAGATATAGGGATTCTTTGCAAAAAATCAAAACACTAAATTTGTTGACCAAGCTGTCACCTAGCTGTATATGAAATGCGACGTGTTTTTTACACGTTTTCTATTTTCTGTGAATTTTCTCCCAAGATGTGTCAAAACCGAGTCAGAATCAGGCCACTTTTCTTAGACCAGTCTAAACGTGTCTTTTGAGTCAAAATTTCGCAAAATTTCTTCAATATTGAAATGCACGTCTCAAGCTTTCCATAGACACCAGAATCGTCAAATTTGAGCATCGTTTGATTTGATTTTTTAATTAATTGTTCTGATTTGATTCTGTAGCAGAAAATCCGAAAATAGAACAAATGTGTCACGCCCCGGACCATACGAGTGCGATAACATCCCGATCGACTTCTGTTTTGATTCCATAACAACCAGGATCCTACGACGGCGGCAATGGTGTGGAATAAAGGATGCATGCGGTAGCGCAAATAACTCCGTACATATGTAAAACAAGATAACTGAAAGGATTCATAATATAACCAAAGTCAGTTGAATACAAAAGCGTACAACTTAGGGAAAATGACAACATAGTTCGATTAAAAGGGAGACAGTCATTAGTCCAAAGTTACACTTGCTACTCTACGCGGTTAGCCAAAAAGATGCCACAGATGCACCTAGACGTCAGGCTCGCCATCACTAGCAGCTTCTTCTTCATCAGGGTCCATCGGCACTTCATAACGCTTCGGCGGCATACTTATGGTCTAAGGTCTGAAAATAGTAAATCCCACGATGGGGTGAGAATAAATCTCAGTGAGCCAAAGCTAACCCTATGCTAGGACAAAGGTACCTCCAGACTCGTACGATATGCAAGTTCTAACCACAAGCATTTACAGGACCAAGAGTTAACAAAACGAGACACAACATCAGACATTCACATTTTCAATTCAAAAGCAATTCAGCAACTCACAAGCACTTGATTAGGGCTAGGCTCGTTCTTAAGGCATAAAATAATTCCATAATTTACAAACAGTGCTTTCCATCCAAAACTCAATTCCCATTATCCAACCTTCATGACATATAAGTTAATCTCGCTATCCAACCCTCACTATGCGCTTTAGCGCCCGAGCCATAGCATAATATTAATCTTGTCGGCTCATTGGGCCTTATAATAACTTATCGGCTCATCGGTCCGTCGGCTCATCGGGCCATATAATAACTTATCGGCTCATCGGACCATCGGCTCATCGGGCCATATAATAACTTATCGGTTCATCAGACCGTCGGCTCATCGGGCCATATAATAAGTAATATGTGGCTTTTACTATACGGCTTTCCTTATAGCCTCTCATAAAGCCGGGATCATTATGATCCAATATCGGTATTTAACATTCACTCGCCACACGGACAATTCACCCATAATCACACAAGGTCGAATATGCATATGCCCTCAATTAATACTTACACAAGCCATTTGATAACCAACATGCAAGAATAGGCCATATACATCAACTTGCACTCAAGGCATGTCTTACAATCACAACTCACATAATCATTTTGCATGTCCCAAGATAACATCACTTACATATTCCGTCACTCATGGACCATCTAGCACCCAATCACATAAAGCCCAACGCACAAGACATTTCCACAAAACTTACAAACATTAAGCACAAAGCACTCCATAGGGCATAATTCGATGGTACTGTTCACTCACCCAAAACAGCCACTAAATCTCAATAAAATCTACGCCAAACATGCTTATAATCACCTAAATATCATTATCTCAAACCTACAAGTCATCCAACATGAAAATCCCATATAGTGCAAATTCGGGTCCCTTGCACTCTCACTATGAACAACCCACAAAAAGCTTTAAAACCTCATCCATACTTGTCTATTAGTAACCTAGAGTACTAACATAGGTTTAGGGATGACTCATCAAGCAAGAAAAGCCCCCAAAATCACCCCTAGAGCTCACGGCACAAGTTGATCCGGCGGGGTCCTCGGCTTCTCGGGCGAACGGCGATCACGAGCGGTGGTGGTGGTGGTGGCCGAACAAGAAGGGAGAGGGATGAGCAAATTGAGAGAAAGTGAGTGAAAGAGAGAGTGAAATTTGAAATTATGAGAGGGAGAGAGAATGAGGTGGTCTTGAACTTCATCTTGGCTTGTTTGAGAAGCTTTGGTGGGGTTTATGGGGAATGACAACAATGTGACATGAGGGGAAGTCTAGTGAGGGCTATGAGTGATGGGTTGAGTGACATAAAGTAAGAGAGAGGAAGACAAGAGGTGATGGGTGGCTTAAAAGTCAAAGAAGATGGCCCACAAAAATCTCACTCTTATCTTTTATACAAAGATGCACATTTAAGGCATTAATGCCCTAAATTTTCGATCACATAGGGGAGCCAAAAATTAAATGTGCCATCAATTAAAAAGATCTAAGGAATGAGCCTAAATTCAGGGGTGCAAGGAATTTCCAAATTAATTCCCTTAATCACCGATTTCCAACATACCCCGGAACGACCTCAAATTCAAAAGTGTCGACGAGATGATTCCAATGTTTCATTGTTGAAATTCTCGAATGATCGACGTCCAATTTCGAAGTCCAATTCGTGACTAAAATCCATGAATAGTAATTTCAGGGTGTCTCGAACTAACGGGTGGCTTTCAGGGTTTTACGCGTATCGACCCGTGATCATTGTCACGTTTTAAAGTTATTCGAACCATGGCGACTTTGATTGTCATGTAATTGCGAGGGTCAATCGTTGGTTCCAAAGGTCGCGTCCGTTAGAAATATGGTTTAGGTTAATTCACAAATTATACTCTGGTCGTACGGAATCACCTGCAGACCAATCATATAATGCTAGCAAATCGTTCTAAAACCAGTCTTTGAATGGCCTATGATGGTACAAGATGTTCCCTCGGCAATCCTTATGGTCAAGTTGTTAATCCAAGGTCGAGTTCTTTGGTCCACGTACTTAATTCCTCGTTAGCCTTTCCCCTTGGGTTAGTTAACTCAAGAGTGATTAATTCTGAGCAAGATTTACTTAAATACATCGATTGATATTTCATCCATTCATAAGCTTCGAAATGGGTCGAAATTCGGAATGTCACAAAATGTTTCTTTCTTAGAAATTCATTTATTTGTGAGATTATGTGATAATCCATGTTTGAATTAGCTTGATTGCATGTCTTAGCTTGATGTCGTTACATATCATTGCTAGATGAATGCTAGGTCGGTGCATGTCTCAAGGGGGTAGGATAGGGAATTCATCTAGTCTTTAATTAAAGATTAGTGGTATTTTTTCATCAATTGTTGTGTCAATTAATAATTAATTATCACTAATCACAATCAATTGAACCTTAATCATGGAAAATGGGATTTGAATGAATGAAAAGCAAAGGCTGACCCCAAGGCCACATTGTTTGAGATTGATTGCAATTGCAAAACCCAACCTTTCTTAAATAAATGAATCTAAACCACATAGGATTCACCCAAATTCCCAAATCTTGTGATCATTTGCTTGATTGAATGACATTGCTTGCAGTAGATGAATGTTAGGCATGAATGTTGTAAATCGAAAATTAGTATCCCAATGAGGCGGTCCATTGCGAGGCGGTCCATTCCCACAAAGGTGGTCCGTTGCGAGACGTCCTTTTCCTCAACAAAGATGGTCCATTACGAGACAATCTTTCATTTTGAATGCCGATGTCGATTTCGGCTTTATAATTGTAATAATACCAGACGAGTTGTGGATTTTCATTTCTTGCATTTTTATTTTTGTTGCCATAATATTTTGTTTGTCTATTTACCGCTTTCTTGATTGTTATTTTTTTTTCTAAGATAGTCTTAGTTTAGAAATTCTAAATGGAAAACACAAAAACAAGATGCATGGTCACATAGCATGGTTAATAGGTTTCCTTAAAATCCAATCAAGACCGTTTGATCATTGTTAGGACTCAATAAACCAATTTAGGTAACCGAAAGAGCATTAATAGTAATATTAGCGTAAACTAGTCCCCAAACTTAGAAATCTCTAGTTCCATAGAATTGAGATAGTCATCCCCTATCTCAGTGGGGATATCTAACCTATCCACTAAAAAAAGGTGAGCGGTGACTCTAAACATATATAAAATCCATGCTATGCGAGATGTGAGGCGTGGGAGCACTTCCGCCCTTAGAAAGACGAACTTCGGTTCGCAACTCTAAACCATTGTCCTATCCCCAAAAGCTTAGGGCGAGGTTGCGATAACGATCGATCACCAAGCTATACTACTGCTCAATCACCTTTTGAAGTTGTGTATGGAATTAATTTACTCACACCGATCAACTTGATTCCCATTCCATCAAACTCGCAAATGAACTTTGATGGCAAAGAAAGAGCTCAATCGATGAAAAAATTACATGAGCAGATTCGTTCTAAGATAGAAAAGGCTAATGAGTCTTATAAGAAGAAGGCTAATCAGCATAAAAAGAAGACTCATTTCCAACCAGATGATATGGTATGGCTGCATTTGAGGAAGGAAAGATTTGCATATCGACGAAAGAACAAGCTCATGCCTAGGGTGGATGGTCCATTTAAAGTTCTTATGAGAATTGACGACAATGCTTACAAGATAGAACTTCCTAAAGATTATGGAGTTTCGGCTACATTTAATGTGGGAGACCTTTTGTGACATCCACATTTTTCCTATATTAGGAACTTAGAAATGGGGCAACCTACCTATGTTGTTTTTCTTGAACCTAGCTTGCCTAAGAAGTCTCCATCAAGCTTGTTTAGGAAGTCACCTTCTAGCTTACCCTACAAGCCACTCATTGAAGACATGACTTACATCATTTATCTCAACCTTAGTCTATTAATGTTCTTGATGACTCATTCATTTTACTTGGCCAAGAAGCTCTCTCTCAAAATATGTTTTCTTGGCTACTCTCATTGGGCCACATGAAGCATTTCCATTGGACTACATTGTGACAACCAATTTTGGTTTATTCATAATATTAGAAAACTTAAAATTGAAGTCTTTTTCTAAAATATCTTCTTAAAATTATCCAAGAAGCCACTTTTGGCTTATAGAAGAAGCCATTTATGGCTTGTTAAAGAAGTTTCATTTCACATCATCGCCTAACTTAACCATTAGATCGTTAATGCAATCTTATCCACTTGACACCTCAAGAGATTTCATTAGACCATTTGTTTCCTTAGACATAATTATTCTAATCTTAGGCCAATGATGATGGGATCTTTAGGCATCATCATTATGGGGCAACTTGGAAGCTTAATGACCAAGTAATTGGCATTATAGGAGACACCTAATTAAAGTTAGGGTGCCACCTCTTACCCTAGCCTGGGCAAAATGAAGAGTCTTGATTAGGCCACTTATTTGCTCATGATGAAAGGCAATTAATGAGGGGCCAAGGGGGAGGAGTATAAATAGCCCCCCCCCCCCCCCCCCTCCACACTCACGCCACCACTACACTATCACACAACTCTCACTCTCTATAATTTCTCAAGAAGAGGTTCTTTTGGTGTTTTAGTCTCTAAGATAAGTGAAAACTCTAGGCGTTAAGTTAGGTTGATCTACTTAACACTTTTGACTTGGTTAATTGTTATGTGTGGTCTTAGTTGTGGTTAAATAGGGAGTTAAGTGTGACTATGTTCGATAGTGGTGTGGATATATAGTGATGGTTTGATTTGTTTGGATAAGTGTGTACATGCCACAAGGTGTTTCAAAAATTTTCTTAATGATACGTTTTCTACATCTAATGTGTCAAATCTGATATGAATGATGTCAAGTGATTATGACCTTTGCTAGGGCCTATTCCCTTGCATAAGTATATGGATAAAACTCTAGAGTTAGTAAGATGTTTTACCATGACGGTTCTCTACAAGGTTAAGATGATATGAAATCCTTTTATGACATAACTTGCATAGTCATGGTATGACTTGGCTCTTGTGGTCAAGGTATGATATGACTTGGCTCTTATAGTCAAGGTATGACCATCATCATGTGAATGTACAGTAGTGTATTAATCCTTGCTAATGAAGAGGACACCGGTGATAAATGAGCTGAGGCATGGTAAAGGGCATGAATGATTCCATCCCCATAAGTTGGTGGTGACGATACCTTGTTAGTCAAGATGCCTCGTGAATCGAGATAGTTCTAGCTAGTGACAAGAATAAAACCACTTGTGAAATTTTAGGTGATACTGGTGCATCATGAAATGAATGTATCATCTGCTTTCATTGGACTGAAAGTTCTTATGCAATGTTGTTTATGGTTCTCATTGGTACATCATGATTATAAATATAGAACATTTGCTTATATACACATGGTTACTTGACATTGCCTTCAACTAACGTTGTTTGATTGGCACCAAGTTAAGTGGTAAGATGATCTCCTATCTTAAATCTAGATAATTCATTTTCTAGGTTTCAGCTCATTCCTTATTTTTTAGTATTGTAGGATGGATCCCCATCGCCACTATTTTTGGAGTTTCCATGCTTGTCGATTGTGTTCTTGAAGATGTTTTTATGCTAAATGTAGTACTACCGTATGGGTAAATGAGAGATTATTAGAGTGGCGCAGCGGACAGCTTGACCTTTATACATATAGGCTTTTGGGTGTAGGGATATGGTAGTAGAGATAGGCAACCATGACCTTTTCCCAGGTGTGTGTACTTTATGTTTTGTTTGGACGTTGTTTTGTAAAACTGATGTAATTAAATAAGTGGATGCACATGTATTTTAGTTAAGCTCATGTGACATCTAGTGATTATGATGAAAAAAAAATCTATTATGCTTCTGTATGCAAACATAAATAATTATCGGTGAGGACATGTGTACACATGTGACGTTTTGGAGCGTCACACCTTTCTCCTTATTTGGAAGATGAAGACCTATCCATATTGGAGGACAAATCTTTTGAACCTAGAGAGATTGATGCGGGAGCAGCTGACTCCATCAATTCTGATGCGGGAACATACGAGTCAATGGAACAAACCTTAAGTTCCAATATATCTCTATTGATGAGTCTATGTTCCAATATATCTCTATTGATGAGTCTATGTTTCAATATATCACCATCGATGAGTCCATTGATGATTATTCAAGCACAACCATTGATTTTGGATATAATTTGAGACATGCCAAATGGGTAGAATTTCTTTAATCCTTCTCTTTTGTCCCAAAGTATAAACCTAGCCATAATAACTTTGTAGAGGATGCATTATCAAGGAGATATTCTATGCTGTTTTAGATTCTAGGATCCTTGGTTTTCAATCAATGAAAGAACTTTATTCTGAAGATGCTGATTTCTCTTCAATCATCGATCGTTGTAAACAAGGAGTTCAAGGTACTTATTATGTCCAAGATGGGTTTATTTTTATAGGAAATCGATTATGTGTGCCGAATAGTTCCTTCAGAGAACTTTTGATTCAAGAAACTTATGATGGAGGATTGGTTGGTCACTTCGGCGTTAACAAAACTCTTGAGGTTCTTCAAGAGCATTTTTATTGGCAAAAAATGATTGGAGATATGTATGCTATCATCTCAAGATGTGCAACCTGTCAAAGAACCAAGAGTTATTTCCATCAAGATTTATACACTCCACTTCCTATTCCATTGCAGCCTTGGGAAAATATGAGTATGGATTTCATTATGGCTCTTCCTAGAACTCAAAGGGGAAAAAATGCAATCATGGTAGTCGTCGATCGATTCTCCAAAATGGCTCATTTTGTTCCATGCCACAAGTCTGATTATGCTTCCCAGGTGGTTGAGCTTTATTTCAAGGAGATCATACGCCTCCATGGAGTTCCTAAAACCATTGTGTCAGATCGTGATTCTAAGTTCCTAAGTTATTTCTAGAAGACACTATGGAGAATGCTAGGTACTCGACTCCCATTCAGTACCACTTGTCATCCCCAAACTGATGGCCAAACAAAGGTAACCAATCGCACCCTCGCTACTCTTCTTCGAGGCATGGTGAGTAAGTCTTTTAAAAGATTGGCATTTGAAGCTTGCACATACTGAGTTTGCTTACAATCGATCACCGAGTTACACTATTGGTAGCTCGCCCTCGTGTATGGAATTAATCTACTCGTGCTGATCGATTTAATTCATATTCCATCAAACTCACAAGTAAACTTTTATGGCAAAGAAAGAGCTTAATTGATGAAGAAACTTCATGAGCAAATTCGTTCTAAGATTGAGAAGGCCAATGAGTCTTACAAGAAGAAAGCTTATTAGGATCGATTGAAGGCTCATTTCCAACCAGGTGATCTTGTATGGCTGCATTTAAGGAAGAAAAGATTTCTATCTCGTCAGAAGAATAAGCTCATGCCTTGAGCTGATGGTCCATTTAAGGTTCTTGAAAGGATAGGTAATAATGTGTACAAGATTGATCTTCCTGGAGAGTATAGTGTGTCAACTACTTTTAATATGGGAGATCTTTCTCCTTATTTGGATGATGAAGACCCATCAAGATTTGAGGGCAAATCTTCTCAACTTGGGGAGATTGATGCGGGGGCAACAAGTCCCATTGATCCTAATACACCTGAACCATTGGAACAACCCTCTAGTTGCAATAGTACTCCATCGATGGACCAATTGATGAATATTCAAGCACAAACCACTTATTTTGGTTGCAACTTACTTCGGTGGGTTGTGCAATGAAGGTGTCAACATATCGATTAGGTTATCAAGCCATTGATTATTCCATTTAACCAATATAGTTGCCAATTCCGTAGCTGATCAACTACCTGTTAATGGGAGGCTATTCTGAGCATTGTCCTTTGATATTTGATGATATTTTGGGGTGGTTATTTGCTAGTCAAGGTTGGAGCTCGAATTTTGGGAGACAACTCACAAAGCTGAAGAGTCAAGATTACAAGTCTTGAAGTCATTTATTGCATTTATTATTTCCTAGGTGTCTTAAGTGCATTTCCTAGTTCCTAAGTCTTTAAGAGTATTCTGGTTACTATGTCTTTATTGTTCAGGCAGTCCCTATGTGTCTTTAATGTGTGTTTATTTCCTATGTCTTAGTCTCTCTATAAATAGAGAAGTCTTCTCCATTGTAATGCAAGTTTGCTAATGAAAATAATTCCTCTTAGTGAGTTAAGTTAATACGATTCTTTATCTATTTCGTTGGTGGTGAATCAAACACGGTTTATTTATCCTTAGAGAGTGAATTACTCTTTGGTGGTGAGCCAAAAGCCCTTTAGCCTAAGGTTGGTGGATTACCCTTTAGACCTTTGATGGTGAGCTTCTATCAAATCCCGATCATGATCCTTGGATGGCGGCACGTCTTTTATACCTTGGTTCTAATTGTGCTATCTATCCTCCATTTGCATCCTTCCTTTGATATCTTTTTCAATAACTTTCACCCAAAATATTTCACTATCCTAAACGTCTAAACACTCTCATCCATATACTTAACCAGAAAAGATGTCGAAGGAAGGATGCGAATAGAGGATAGATAGTACGATCATAACAGAGGCATAAAGGACGCGCCACCAACCAATGATCATGATCGGGATTTGATAAAGGCTCACTACCGAAAGTCTAAAGGATAATCCACCAAAGAGATGCATATTTGGTAAATTTCTTAACAACAACCTTGCACTTCTTCTCATCAGAGTATGACTTGAAGTCAAAAACTCGTTCGATCGAATGAATCCAATCAATAAAGTTGTCTGGGTTGAGGCTACTCTCAAATTCGAGAATGTTCACTTTAACTTCACGATCATCCGCCTTGTGTCTCCCTCTTCTCCTACGAACTTGGTATTCAGAAGCACTAGAGTTATCTCTAGTGGAATCTGAATCGATACTTGAACCTCCACGAGATTTTGAATCGTCACGTTGAGGTCAATCATTGGGATGTCTTTCTTGCGGCTCCTGCCTCGCCGGATTATCCAAGCGATTGAGGATACACTCTATTTGTCTTTGGAGACTCTTGATGGCATGATCTCGCCTTTTGTTGTGTGCTTGCTCCAAACTCAAGCCTCTTGGAACAAAGTCGTCCATCCAAGGGGATTGTAGGATGGAAATAGAAAAAGAATGACTCAAATGAGTTCAACCTTGAGTTCTGATACCAACTTTGTCACGCCCCGGCCCTCGAGCGTGCGACCATCCCCAGCACTTTTCCTTTGGGTCATTAAAAATGCGACGTCCCAGGACGCGTCGACAACTCGTTCATTTTATCTTTCAATTAACGCATGCGAAAACGAATAACAAACACCCGACAACATACAACAGCAAGGATAGTAGGAAAAACAGCAGAATAAACTTCATTAGCAAAACTCGCATTTTATTTATATACATGTTAACCCTATGAAGTTTATATTTATAAGCCCTCACTTTCGGGTTACTTCCTAAAAAGACATTCAAAAAGGTACCGGGGTCGGGTTAACCTATCTCCTCTACGTAAGGGCACCTTGAAGTGAACTGCATAAGTCGACCTTCCATTTTATGGTCCTGAAAAGCGGTTAACAACAACGGATGAGATAAAATCTCAGTAAGTTAACAACTTAAGCCTTGTGTAGGGTGCTGATTCACCAAGAGCATACCCTAAACCTGCAGCTTAACATCGATGGCAGATCAATAGCGAGCAACTCTCGCTCTACTTAATTTATGACAGGTTCGAGTGACTCAACTTAATACCACTCAACCTACAAATCACAAGCATTCTTACATCACCTCGGCACTTGCACAAGTCCTGCATGTAATCAGTTATAACATTCCATAAACCACACAATCACCCAAAGCACGTAATCAAAACACATATCACTGATTCTCATGCGCAATGCATCCAAGCGTGTTCCAATTTTATGCCAAGACACACAGATTACGCCGGTTATTCACCAGTCCGTGCAAGGCTTTTATAGTTACCAAGACACATGGATTACGCCGATTATTCACCAGTCCGTGCAAGGTACTTCTGGCATGACCGGGCATCGTCCCAAAACCATCAGGCACGGCAACGTCTCCTCCTAGGAGATCGGGGCGCGGCCACACCGCGACCTCCCCCGCAGGTAGACGGCATTCCATAAAGGAGAATCGGTCCGGTATCTACCGCGATCCGTTATCCGGACCCTCGCCGGGGGTCCGATAATATCATCGATAGAATCGGGCATTGTCCCCAATCACCATTGAGGGTCCGTACACTTTGTGATCACACGAGCACACAGGCATACCAATCTCATTTCTTCTTTCTTTTTCTAGCCAATGCTATCATAATTCATGCTCATGCCATGATCGTGCTCATACGTCAAACTTATTGCTATTTTCACACGTAAAAATGCAATAAATAAAT
>BCNH02000003.1:13207217-13263434 GCA_001662345.2 Metrosideros polymorpha var. glaberrima
CCTAACCATAGTTAACTAAACCAATCTTAGTTAACTAATCTAACTATAGTCAACTAAACTAACCCTAAGTGCAATTAACAACCCAATCAAGGATTAGGGAGTTAACTCACCGTTTAACGGCAGTAGCGATTACGGTGACGACGGCGGTGACGACGCGACGGCGGCGGCTCGGCGATGGCATGACGGTGGCTTGGATGGCAGAGCTTGGGGCGGCGGTGGCTTGCTCGGCTTGGATGGTGGCGACTGCGGACGGCAAGGCGCAGCTCAAGCTTGGTGCGGCGATGAACGACGACAACGACGATCCTCATAGTGGCAAAAGTGCAGTAAGGGTATGGTATGGCTTGGATGGCACGACGGTAAGGTGAACAGTGTGAAACAAGAAAGAAAAAAGGGTGAAAATGGAGGAGAGGAGGGGAGGGGGGAGCTACGAATTTTGAGAGAAAGAAGGAGAGAGTGAAAGAGAAAAAGTAAGAATGAGAAGAGAGAGAGTTGTCTTGCCTTAACTATATCCAAGATTGCATTATTGTCTCACAATTAATGCAACTTCCAAAAATATCCAACTTTGTCTTCTTGAATTCAAGACAACTTTAGCAATAAATTGAGATAAGGAAAGAAAGAGACAAAGAGAGGGGCAAGGGGGGATGGTTTGGCCACAAGGGAAAATGAGGAAGAGAAGACATCCTTGTTTTTTTTTTTAAAATTTGTCTTATATCCATTAATATGCCCCTAAAGTCCAAGTTCTTCTAAAAGGGGCAAAATGGTCTTTTCCACCGTCAGTACTATTCATACTGGCTTGCACTATTCACGTGGGCATTTTCCTTTCATAAGTCTTCACTTTACATGAATGGCCAAGAAGCATTCTTCTTCATCAAGTCTTCACTTTACATTAATAACACCAAATTATCTCCACTTTGCATGAATTAAAATTGTCTCTTACCCATAAATGTATCCACTAAAGTCAAAGTTTCTAAAAAGGGTATTTTAGTAATTTTCACTTTTGGCACTATTCACGTGAGCTTGGACTTGAATTTAATGGGCTTGATATCCATTGGGCTTCTCACTTGAGCCATTAAAATGCAACTTTTTTCAAAATGGGCCAAAGATGGGCTTTTGAGAGCAAAACTATAATTTTCTCTTATTGGACCCTTGGTGGCCAAATTTTGAAGAAGTGAGACCCATTGAGCCTTGCCAAACCTATGGGCTCTCTTTGGTTCTTAATTCTCGTCTTATTTTCACTTGTCCGAAAATTTATGGTTTACCGATAAACTTTGGGATTTTGATAAAGTAATGTCCAATGGTTGTCTCTTAATCCTTTAAAGTCCAATACTCTTCATCGGATTGGAATTCGTGGTTAAAATCTATCAAATTTGATTTTAGTACCTTGGTCAAAATTTAGGGATATCACATAAGATCTTTGATATTTGCTCACAACATACACCCTTAAGCATATGCAATCAATTTCAATCAATTCAATCATTGACCTTGGGATTGGCCTTTGTGTCACATGCACGATAGTTTCCCCTTCCGGATGACTAAGGTTGATTAATTGTGATTAATGATGATTAACACCCAATTGCCATAGCAATTGGTGAATTAATATCATTATTCCTTAATTAGGACTTGGTGATTTTCCTATCCTATCCCTTGAGTCATGCATCGACCTAACATACAACTATCATAGACATGCACTTAAGCCAAACTAAACATACATTTAAGCTAATTAAGACCTTGATTATCACACAATCAAGCAATTGAGTGAGCCTTGAAAAAAGGATCACTTATTCATTTTCTCGGATTTTATACCTCAAATTAGGGTCAGAGCAATTAATTCGGAAATAATATCAAACGATACTCAATTTTGATAATTCTTGTGGTTTTAGAAATCTTGAGATGTGCTTTTCAATGTTTAATAAGACCATATTTCTTTATTTTGAAATTATCGACCCGATTTTGGTGATTTCACATTTGTGGTCAGGACTTAATCCAAAATTGACCTGTTTTAGGAGATAATTCGGAAAAAATAGTAAACTTGGTCAAAACGCGTAAGATTTTCGTGTACAGCTAGATAACCGCGTGCTTAACAAATTTTGTGTGTGATTTTTTGCAAAGGAGCCCTATAATTTTCAGAAAATTCAATTTTACCTGAGAACTTTTCTGAGAATGCTTTTAGAGGCCAGAACTGGCCTTGTCCGCAATTTGATTTTTATTAAAATATTAAAATTTGCAATTACGCCCTGAAACTTTCCTGTCTACCATTTAATACCCTAACGAACAACTTTTTAATTTTAAGTTTTTGCAAAAAATGCCTTTATTGATGTCTAATTTGCCAAATCATTTCTGTCACTTTCAGAGTTCCAAAACTGTTCTGGTAAGCAGCAGATGACGGTGCACTTCGTCCAATGCAAACATACATTATTTTATATGAAGTTTTTATATGTGGTAGATAAAGATGTTAGCTACGGCTTTCATGAAGACGACTTCTTCAAATTTTATGCACCAAAACGCGTAAAAAATCAAATTTGAGTAAAGGTCGGTTCGCAGATCAGCAAATCAGAGTAAGAACAGGACATAACATTTTGAAAACAGATTCTGTAAAATCAATGTTAAGTACTTTTGACCTAGAAGAAAATGTCCGTTCGGGATGCATGACCACTCATTTCAAAGATTATGAAGAGCTCTACAAATTTGTAGTTTACCATTTTTTCATCAAATATCATCTACCAACTCGTTTAAGATCATGAAGCAAACTGGTTCAAACAGGTCCAAATTTTACAGAACATGCTTATATCACATACATCAAACTATGTCTTAAACTAATCATATCAGCAACAAATTTGACTTATTCTAAGCTCGACATGATGTAATTTGACATATCTAAGGGCCACATGTGATAGACAAGAGATCGGCCTCAATCAATGAGGTTCGATTCACCCGCGAAATTTTCGCCTAAACTAAGTTTAGGAGTAACACACCTTTGTTTATTGTTCACCTGAGCTCGAATGAGCTAGGTCGGCCTTCAATGAACTTTAAGAAATGCCAAGGATAGCTCCAAATCTGAATATAATGAAAGAACAATCGAAGTTATGATTTAACTCAGCAAAATCGAAATCGAACAACTCAAGGAAATGAATGATTTCAAGAAGGTCCGATGGTTGCTCGCATGGTTGCTGGACACCACAGCTTCGAGGATAAATTTGAGAAGTCGGTCGCACGCCAAAAGAAGTGTGTTGTGACTTAAAAAAAATTTCTTTCGGGCGCTAGGCGGAAATGGTAATGCTCAAAAGATTTTTAGAAGGTAATGCCTACTTGATTTAGGCACGGGCTCTCCCAAGCCTTACCCAATCGCAACTTGAGTTCACTTAAAAGAAAAGTTCAATTTCGGAGTCACCATTAATCATTTTGGGGTAGTAGATTAGATACCTAATTGAGTCGGGGGAGAATTGACTTGATTCTACGAAACCAGATATTCTAGAGTCCAATGACTTGCTTAGGCTAATATTTCTATTAACACCCTTTCGGTACCTAATTGGTCGGAATGATTTCTAAGTTCCCATGCAATCTTGATAGCATTTTAGTCCTAAAGGTTAAAGCCATTTTTGTAGGTGGGCATACAAGATTTTTTTTTTTGATTTTCCCTTTTTGAAGATCTAAGCTAGTTCTATCATAAGAAAGAGAAATTAACAAGCGATATATTGACATGCGATGGATAAAGTAAATAACCAAGCAATTTAAAGCAAACTATTCTAAGTGCGAGAAATAAAACCCGCAACTCATCGGGTATTAAGGATTACAACCTTTTACAAAAATGGAGGGAAGGGACTGGAATGGACATCGGTCGATCACCGTCTTCAATGTGTGAGGAAACGAGCACCCCATCGGGACATACAATGCCTAATCATACATCTAATGATCGAATGCGAATAAAGGCAATCAAATGGCCTCGGGGTCGGCCTTTGCAAGCATGCAATTTCAAGATTCGTGCCTAAACGATTGATCAGGATTGATTATCATTAATCAAGCCCATTGACTCTCCACTTTGCACAAACGCCGTGAGAGGGTAATGGCATCAATCTTAAGGCTTAACTGATGTAATTTGATACTCTAATGTCAAGCATACATCGAACGATCGAACTAAATACTCAAATAGACGGCAATCATGAGATATTTGAGGAACACGACATAAAAAACATGAATTAAAAGTGATGTCCCAATTTTTACGCAAATCTCGCCCAACGACCATGAAACACAAAATTTAATCATTAATAAATCTCAAGAATGAGGTTTGAGGGTGCAAGTATCAATTTCGGCCACATAAAGCTTCAATACTTGAAAACATTGCCAAACTAGACCCATAAATCAGAAAACGAACTGGTTTTCCCTTGAAAATTTTTGGATCTAGTAAAAATATAAAATGACCTTCAATGGCTACGAAATTTGACAAAAACATGAATCGACACGTTCTGCACAATTTTTGTGTTTTAAATTTTTCCAAAAGGGCCCTCAAAATTGGTGAAAAATGACAATTTTTCCCCGACGGTCAGACAAAAAGCCTGTTTTTTCCTGACACTTTAAAGAATTTTAAAAAATAACATACGACAACATAAAATCACGAAAATTGACACAGACACAAATCAATATGTTTTGAGAAACTTTCATGTTTTGTTTTTTGCAAATAACGATAGCAACCTCATCGTATTGGTGAAATAAAAACAGAACATATTGCTGTTCTGGAATCTGGAAATTGACCTAGAAAGATCGGTAATATGGAGGTCGATATGATCGAGTTAAAAATTTCGTATGGTCTTGAAAATTTTTCAAAGAATATCCATGGGTGTGTTCTACAACTTTCATGTAGAAAAATTTTCCAAATTCTGTCTGGGAAAAATCATGAAAAATCAACAAACCGCAAGGGTCGATCAGAAAAGAGTGAGAAACAGTGAAGAACAGCAACAGTTTTCATTTTTCCATATTTCAGGACGAGTTTTGAAGGCCTGATTCATATAGTAGATGACGTCCCCTTGGGACCCATAAATACTCAAATCGAATCTTGGGATGTCAAGATCAATTAACTCAACCATGGCTTCCTTGAAAAATATCATTTAGAAGGTCAAATAGCCATTGGAAGTGAGAGGGGTCAGAAAAACGATTTTTGCACAAAACTTGGGATACCACTCAGCAACAACCAGCATGCATATAGAAACTATTTACCATCATTTTAAACTCAAAGATAGCAAAACACAGCAACAAACTTATCTTAAAAATATGGCAAGAACATAAGACCAAACGGGTCCTTATTCGACCGGCAAATGCTGAGTTTTAAGCCAAGGCCGAACCTACCTTTGTCTACGGATGCACGGAGCTCAAACGAGCTATTTGGCCACCCAAGGGATGTCTCGGATGGCCACGAACAGCTCAGCAACTCTCTAATTCAAGGAGGAAATTGAAGCCGTAAGTAAAGCGAGATGGCAAGATATGAGTAACAAAAGAAGATGAGAAGAAATGGGGGACTCCGGGCACGGCAAGCTCAGGGACACATTGGAGGGTGGCGTCGCAAGGCTGAGGGGGCCGGACGGTGGCTGGAATGGCCATGAGGGAGTGGCAAAAGGCTCGGCACAATCACCGGCGTGTATGCCGGTGATGTGGCCAAGAGGAAGAAGTGGCGCGCCGGCAGTCTACAGTGGTCGGATGGCGACAAGAGTGGTGCGACAAGATGAAGGAGAGAGAGAGGGTGTCGGTGGTGGTGATGGTTCGCCGGAGGGGGGTCGGCCGGCGGCGGCACACGGTGGCCGAAGGTGATGCAGCCATAGGTGAGAGAGGGAGAGAGAAAGTGTATTTCTATCTTAAAATGCAGCCCTAAAAAAATGATCCCTCTCTAGGGTTTTTGGAAAATGTGCCATTTATTTGGTCACTCAAGTGATCTAATCTTGTCTCTTCATCAAGCAATGATTGAGATTTAACTTGTTCTCCAAGTTTGTGGTATTTTTGTAATTATGGCTCAAGAAGGTGAAATGGGCTGGCCTTGTGAAATGGGTCATAAAATGGGCTAAAATGGCCGAAAATGGTCAAAATCCGGCCATTTCGCTGGATCTCCGGCGAGCTGGTCGGATCGGATCAACTCGGTCAAACCCGGGTTGACTAGTTTGACCGATTCTTGACCGGGTTGGTTCAAGGGTTAAACGAACTCCGATTTTGATGAAATTTTCACCAAAATTTTCTTTTTTTCCAAATATGAATGTTCCCAAATTTTTCTAGATCAAGATTTATTTATTTTTTAATTTCTTGATTTAACTATACTAATTCCTCTTTTTTTTACTAAAACTGCTAGGCATTCTGGACATGTTGGCGTAAGCTTGATTTTCTTGGCCAAATTGAATGTCTAAGGATGTACTAGGATGCCTAATTGGAATGGGTTAAAAGGAATTAGGTCACTCGGAATCATTTAAGCTCGGCTTTAAACCTAAACCACTCTTAATATGGCCAAGCCAATCTCAAGATGAGTGGATTGGACAAAATGGATAGTAGGTTCTGGTTTGGTTTAATCAAATGACTTAAATCTTGGTATCGTCTCGCAATTCATGAAGCAATGGTTTGAGACGACCTTTAAGCTCGAATTAGAACTAATTCAAGAATATGCTCAAAACTTGAAATTGATTGAGAGCTTTGATGTGAAACATACTCTAGATCAAATGTCTCAACTACAACAAATTCTAAAAATGCTATCTAAATGGTCAATTTTGATATTTGGGCCAATTAAGGCTTACTTTTCCTTGAATTGGGGAAAAGTATGTCCCCAATTGAGTTTTGTGAAATTGAAAGTGCAAAAACTCAATTAAAAAATAGAAAGGATGTTTCGTGATTTTTCTCTAATTTTTTCTAATTTTCTGAATTTAGGCCAAGAAAATTCATTCTTCCAAAGGAAAATCAATTTCTATGGTTAAATTCGTGAATTTTCGAAAGAAAGAAAGAAAGAAAATTCAAATGACACCATTTAGAATATGATCATGTGAAAATACAAAATTCGACCACGGGGTTGACTCTTGGCCCGATTCTAGTCAAATGTTTGATAAAAAAGTCAACTTGAAAGTTGAATTTTGAATTTTTGAGGTTAAGGTTCAAATGCATACTAAATGCTGGGTCGAAACACGATCAAGTGAAAAAAATGACTCTTTTTTGTTTGAAAAAAATGATTTGTTCACGATCAAAACTCAAATTCCAAGTTTTAACTTTAAAATGACTGATCGGCTAAAAATCATGTGTCAACAAAGTGATCGGAGGTTGCAGGTGTTAGATGTATGCTTTAAAGCAACTATGTAATAGTTACATGTTAGGGCTTTTAGTTGTACTTTCAATCTTATTAATTAATTAATGGCAAAGACGTATTCATTCATTTGTTTAATTATCTATATATATGAATGATTCCATAAGATTAGTTATGATTGGACCTATTCTTGAGACGTTAAGAATATATGTGACAGGTTCACAGTTAGAAGATGTGTTGATTCTAATTTATTGACCAATAATCTTTATACCATTACAATGTCCGACAATGTGATTATCAATGTCAATAAGCAAAATTATAATGATATAAATGCCATAACTAATAAACGCCCTAAAGATAGTCCAAATCCAAAGTATGTTTGGCATCGCCGATTAAGTCATATTAGAGAAGATCGAATCGACAAGTTGAGTAATGATGGGTATATTGATCCATCCAAATTTAAACCATACTCAACTTGTAAGGCATGTCTTCGAGGAAAAATGACTAAAGCGCTCTTTCTAGGACATAGTGCATGAGCTACAGACATACTAAGATTGATACTTACAGATGTATGTGGACCAATTAATGAAACTGCTAAATGTGGTTATTCTTACTTCATTACCTTTACTGATAATCAATCACGGTATGGTTACTTGTATTTAATGAAGTATAAATCTGAATCCTTTGAAAAAATTCAAGGAATTTAGGGCTGAAGTTGAGAAACAAACAGGAAAGTGTATTAAGGCTCTTTGATTTGATCAAGGAGGTGAATAGTACTGAATTCCTGAACTATTTTAAAGACAATGTCATTTTATCTCAATGGACACCTCTTGGAACTCTAGAACACAATGGTGTATTTGAAAGAAGAAATCACACTTTTTTAGATATGGTACGATCTATGATGACTTACACCGATTTGCCTATATCCCTTTGGGGATATGCCCTTAAGATAGCTGCATATTTACTGAACAGAGTGCTGTCCAAATCTATTCCAACTATGTCCTATGAGATATGGTATAGTAGGAAATTAAGTCTTAATCATATTAAGATTTGGGGTTGTCCAGCTTTCGTCAAGAAATTGAAAACAGAAAAATTGGAGGCTAGATTTGAACAAGGTCTCTTCATTGGATATTCAAAGGAGACTCTTGGATATTATTTCTATTTTCACTTTGACCAAAGAGTTTCGGTCAGCAGGCATGCTTTTTTTCTAGAAAATCAATTCGTCCAGGAAGGTGATGCTGGGCAAAAAATAGTCTTATAAGAAGAAACAATGAAGTACCAAACAACCAAGTTTAGACACCGATATCTAATTCAATGGGAGCTTCTGATATACAACCTCTTACGAGGAGTATGAGAACGTTGTTGACACCTAATTTTTAGTCGGCCCGTCAGTTAAAAGTAAAATTTGAAATTTAATTGCGTCAAAGCCATTTTTCAAACAAAAAAAGTCATTTATTTTAGATAGCATTGATTTCAATTTTAGTTCCTACATCTTAGAATCATTTGAGCATTAATCAAGAAAATTTACAAAACTACAAAAAATTCACAAAATACAAAAAAAAATTGTGAAAAAAATACAAAAAATTAGTCTTTTTCCTAACTTTAAATTGTTAGTGTAAGTTTTTTTCATGACATATGATCCATATGACCATTTTTGAAATAATAGCTCTTGATACGTGCCGACCTTGCCTAATTAAATCGGAACGAGTACTTTCGTGGAAAATATGTTTCACCCGTCCCAGTCTAATTTGAAAATTTTATACAAGGTAAGGTCAAAGTGAGAAAATTTATGACAAAAATTGACGAAAAATTGGACCGATTTGACTTGGATCAAACCGGGTTGAACCGGCCCAATCGTTGGCCCATGTGGGTCAAATTCTAGCCCATTTTCCAAGACAAAGCCCACCTTCTTATATTTGAGCCAAAAATTACAAAAATGTCATTAATGAATCTAATCTTGGCCATTGATCTTGAATGGCCAAAATTAGACCATTTTGATGTCACTATATATATGGCATATCTCCCAAAAACCTTAGGATGGGGGATCATTTGGGGATGGGGGCTACCATATTAGGAGAATACTAGGAATTGAAGCCTCTCTCTCTCTCTCTCTCTCTCTCTCTCTCCCTTTCTCTCCCACGCCGCCGCTCGCCGATGACCCCCACCTGCGAGCTGCCATCGCCACCAATACCCTCTGTCCTCCCTCTACCCCATCGTACCACTCCCATCGTCGTCCAGTCACCAGAGGACCATTGATTGGCCCCATCTTCCTCTTAGCATCATCATCGGCGGCCACGCCGATGATTGTTGTTGAGCCTTTCACCACCTCCCATGGTTGTTTCTCAGAGCCGTCCGATCTACTTGACCTTGCGACCACTTTCCCCGGCGAGCTTTCAAGTTTGCCATGCTCGGAGTCCACCCATTCAACCCTCGGACACCCCCGTTCCTTCTCATCTTCTTTTATTGTTCATAACTCGCCGTTTCACTTCACTAATGGCTTCAGTTTTCTCCTTGAACCAGAAAGTTGCTGAGCTGTTTGTGGCCATCTGAGACATCTCTTGGGTGGCCGAGTAGCTCATTTGAGCCTCGCACAATCATTGACAAAAGATAGGTTTGACCTAAGTTGGAAATCCGGCATTTATTAGTTAAATAAGGAATCGTTTGGTCCCATGTTTTTAGGATGAGTTTGTTGCTATGTTTTTCTGCCTTTGAGTCTAAAATGATGGCAAATAGCTTATGTATGCATGCTGACTGTTGTTGAGTGATGTCTTGTGTTTTTGTGCTAAAATCGTTTTTCTAACCCCTCTCGCTTTCAATGGCCATTTGTCCTTTTAAATGACATTTTTCAAGAAAGGCTTATATATTTAATCGATCTTGACGTCCCAAGCTTCGATTTAAGTACTTATGAGCCCCAAGGGGACATCGTTTACTATGTGAAATCTGGAAAAATGAAAACTGCTATTGTTCTTCATTGTTGTCTACTGTTTTTAGATCGACCTTTGTAGTTTGTTGATTTTTTATAATTTTTTCCACACAGATTTTGAGAAAGTGTTCAACATGAAAGTTGTAGAAAAAATCCATATCTAGCCTGTGAAAATTTTTCATGGCCATACGAAATCAGCAAGGTAGCCAAATCGGTAGATCCCTTACTGACTGCTTTGGGTCATTTTTCATATTTCCATTTTATTTTGTACAAATAAAAGTGTTGCTGTCCTTTTCAGAAAAAAAAAAACTCAAATGTGAAATGTTTTCATTAGGGTCTTCATTAGTATCCCTTGAAATTTCAGATCATGGGTCAATTGAGCAAAATTCGTACACTGTACATGCTGGGATTCCAAACCAGCGGTTCTGACCTCCGGGACAAATTTGCCATTTTTCATTAATTTCTAGGGCTCTTTTGGAAAAAATTTATACATAAAATTTGCTCAGGTCGTGTTGATCCATGTCTCTGTCGAATTTCGTGACCATTGAATGTCATTTGCTTTTTTTACTATACCAAAAAGTTTCAGGGGAAAATCAGTTTATTTTTTACTTATGGGTCTAATTTGCAATGTTATCATTTATTTAAGACTCATATGGCCAAAATTGATATTCGAACCCTCAAACCCAATTCTTGGGATTTCTTAATGATTAAATTTTGCGTTTCATGGTCATTAGGCGTGATTTGCACAAAAATTGGGACATCACTTTTAATTCATGCCTGTCATGTCGTGGACTTCAAATATTTCATGATTGTCATCTATTTGAATGTTCGATTCGATCCTTCGATGTATGCTCGGCGTTTAGAGTGTCAAATTACATTAGTTAAGCCTTAGGATCAATGCCATTACCCTCTCACGGCGCTTGTGCTAAGTGGAGGCCCAATTGGCCCAATTAATGATAACAATTGATCATAATCACTCGCCAGAGCACGAACCTTTAAATTGCATGTCTACAAAGACTGACTCCAAGGCATTTGGTTGTTTTTACTTGAACTTGATTGCAAGATGATTGTTAGATGCATGATTAGACAATATTTATGCGGTGGCCCGTCGAAGATAGCGAATGACCGATGTTTATTCCGATCCCTCTCTCTAACTTTTGTAAAATGAGTTGTAATTACTAATGTTCAATGAGTTGCGGGCTTTACTTTCTCGCATTTAGATTAGTTGCTTTGAATTGCTTGCTTGTTTATTATGCGTTCCGCACTTCAATAACTTCGTTGTTAATTTTATTTTTAGGATAGAGTAGCCCGATTTAGGAATTTAAAAATAGAAAATCACAAAAACATGTGCAGGCTCACCTACAACTGTTTTGGACCTTTATGATTAAAATTTGTTAAGATCGCGTGATCAGTTAAAAAATATCCCAACCAATTAGGTATCAAAAGGGTGCTAATAGAAACTATTAGCATAAGCAAGTCCCTGAACTATAGAATCTTTGGTTCCGTAGAATCAAGTTGGTTCTCCCCTCGACTCGATTGGGTGTCTAATCTACCAACCTCAAAACGATTAGTGGCGACTCCAAATTTAACTTCCTTATACCCAAGTTGCGATTAGGTAAAACTTGGAAGAGTCCAAGCTAGGTTAGTTAATCCCAAAGCTAATTATTCTAGTAATCCTTTAGCCTCGAAATACGAAACCGGATCCATATCCCAAATTTTTCAAGGAGGTCGCGACAGCTTGGCGACTCCGCTGGGGACTTGGTTAGGACCTTAAGTGAACTTAAGCCGTAAAATTGGTTGGGTGATTTATAACATCACTTCTTTCTTGATAGCGTATATCAAAGTCGCGAGGAAAATGAGGTTAGTCCTTAACAATGTATTAAATGGTATTGTAGGGAGGAGTTATAAGGGCATGCGTCTTTGTTAACCCTTGTTTTGCAATAAGGATGTATGAATGAATGTCAAGTTATATTGAAGTGTGGTTGCTCACTTTACTTTAAATGCATATTTTAAAGAGCTTTAGCATGACACAAAAAGCACACACAATCCGCGATCAAAACCCAAATTGCATTTAGAAAGACAAATTAGGAGGTCTTGAAAGGAGGAACCTATGCGGGGAATGACCCATGGTTATTCACTTTCGATTCCGCTCATTCAATTTAAGGTTGGGAGTGCTATTTGGCCATGGTCTAAGTGGTGAAAACTCTCTTCCCAAATTAGATGGGAGCCTTTGAACCTTTAAAATCTTTCCTTCTAGTGAAGTCTCACGCCTTGCATGCGACATGTCTTTGTGATTGGCATCCTACCTCCCACGCATATGTGTATCGTTCCAAACTCACTTCTCTCCCTTTACTTTTAATGCCAAGTCATTTCCTTTATGTCTTAAACATGTGGTAATTGGTTAAAATGCCCTTAGGTTTAGATATTATAGGAGGACCCGAGCTTCGAGTCATCCCGATTCCTTTCAAGAGGTTGCGAGGCATGTGGAATACGTTAGAGCCAAAAAAGAAGGTTGGGTACCTCATCCAACTTCTCTACATCGAGCCTCAAACCTCCTTAGTCAAAGCATTAGCGCACTTTTGGACCCGAAGACATTGACATTCATTTTCGGTCGAAATGAACTAACCCAACTTGGGAGGAATTAGAAGTTATAGCCGATTATATCCTCACATTTGGTTTCATCAAACTCCGCCTAGGTGTCGACCTTATTCCTTATGTGAGTGAGTATCTACAAGTTGAGGTTTCCGAGATTAGAGGGATCGCTAAACACAATTCCAATGGAATTTCAATGTCATATCTCTTGGACAAGTTCGATGAGGCACATTGCTTTGCCAAAAACCAAGATACTAGGTTCTTCCTCTTAGCTTTATTTGGATTCGTTTTATTTCCACACACTTCAAAAACCTTAGATCCTCGTGTCATTCATATTGTCATAGATTTCCTTAACCTCAAGGGATTCCTAAACACACTCCTAACTGAGACATTCCTCTCCTTAAATCGTTTCAAGCAAAATGAGGATATAACATTTAAAGCACCAATTGGAATACTTCAAACATGGTTTCTTACTCATGTTAAAGAGTATAACTCTTACATGAACATCGTATCCATAGACAAGGATTCCCATCCTTTCCTCAAGTTTCAAAATCTCCAAAAGGTCATTCATTCCAAGTCATTCAAAGAATGGTATGACTTTTTGAAAGGTATTGCCCATAATCAATTCTCATGGAAATCTCCTTCGGTTAAGCATCCTAGAGCCGCCTCAACCATCCAATTCCTCTCTTAGGATACACCGGGTCCATATCTTACTACCCTTTGAGAGTCGCCTGTCAACTCCGAGTCCTTCAAGAGATTCCACCTTTGATAGAGTTTGGGTTATATCATTTTGACTTTCACAAGGAGGCCATCAAGATAACACGAGTCAAGGAGCTAGAAGATCAAGTGAAGCACATCGTAGTCGGTCTTTACCCTTGCCAACCGAGAGAGCAGAAACGTGTCGTCAAATTGGAAGGAGCTATGAAGGAATATCACGCACCTTAAGAGTACATCGATCGTGAAATGGGACTTGAAGCCACCGTTTTCCTCCCTTATGTGGACTCGAACCCTACTCCTCGAGAGGACCAGTTGGTGAAGGTTATAAGGGAGAGGGATAAAGTGATAGCACGTGCAGAACACTTGGCCCAAGAAAACAAGCATCTCCGTTCCAAAGCTGGGAGATCCAATCATGGCTAGCTATGCCAATTTCATTTGAGTTCCCTTTATTTTATTTTAGAGTAATGTAATAGGGTTTCATTTCACGCTTTAGTAGTGAATGATGTAATAGGGCTTCCTTTTTCCCTTTTCTTTACATGTTAGTAGTGATGTATAGGACGTTCATTGCCATCTTTGTCTTGTAATCGTCTTGAGTTCGAATGAAATAGGAAGAGCATTTTAATAAATAAAAACCACATATTATTCATTCAATTGTATAATTTCTTGTGAAATAAATTTTAATAAGAGATCACTTGTGTAAGATTGGGCTTACACAAAGGTTTATTAACTCTATTTCACACAAGAAAATATGGAATTGAAGGCTTTTTATGTTTTCTTGTCATTCAGTTTCTATATACTAATTTTGCCACAGTTTTCACGAAAGGTACTAAAAAATGACAGAAAGAAGATCCCAAGTGAGGATCTGTTCACAAACAATGATGGAAAATCAAGAAGCAAATGCCCGTTTAACCAATGTGGAGACACAACTATCAAACATCAACGCCATGATGGCAAAGGTACTTACGAGAATGAACGAGGCTCCCACGCCGGCTCAAGACGAGCATGTCGCTCCTGTCGCCCCTCCAGATAACGGCATTCCTCAGCATGGCCCTAATGTAGAGGTTCCTCCCCTTGCACCCATTGTGATCGACCTAGAGACCAAGGAACCAAGCAAGACCCTCGGCGATGATGGCATAAAACATCTGGCCATAATTGAAGAACACTTGGCCATGCTTAGGGGTTACGAAGTGAAGGAGTTTGATAAGGGCTAGCCTTACGCGAAAATGGAGGTTCCTGACACTTTCAAGGACCCAGAATTCGCACGGAAGTATGATGGGACTGGCTGTCCCCATACCCACTTGAGTTATTATCTGAGCAGGATGAAGCGTTACTCCAACAACATTCTCGAAAAGTCTAGAGAAATTGACACTCACTTGGTTTTTAGACCTCAATCTTGAGAAGATAAATAATTGGGATGACTTGGTAGACACATTCCTCAACCACTACAAATTCAACTCCAAGATTACCCCTAATTGTGAGGAATTAGAGCACACAAAGAAGAGAATGAACATGTCCTTTAGAGCTTACGCGCAAAGATGGAGGGCGGTAGCGTCTCAAGTCAAACCACCCCTTAGTGAGAAGGAAACCATGAAGATCTTTCTTAAGACGATGCCTATTGAGTACTTTCGAAAACTCTACACCACCAATTGCTTGTCTTTCTCGCACCTCATAAAAATTGGAGAGAATGTACAATGGGCTGTGTGCAATGGCAAAGTGACCGAAAAAGGCATAAGGAGAACCTCTTTAAGGAAAGACAAAGAGCCGGTCGCCGAGGTAGCGTACATTCAAGCTCCTAGCATTCCAAAGGCTTACTCGTATCCTCCATCAAGGCCGTTTATGATGCTAGAGAATTCTTCTCAAGGCTACAAACTGAAGAAAAAGTTTTCACAATGACAGTTTACTCCTTTGCCTAGGCCGTTATCTAAACTTTCACCCATGCTACTCGAAAAGAGAATGGTCATCAAAGAGGTGCCACGCGATAATCCCTTAAAATTCGGTGGGTTTGATGCTGCCAAGACTTGTACTTACCACATGGGTGAGAAGGGGCATAGCTGTGACAATCTCAACACGAGCTGTGATGTCCCAGGGCGTCACATAACTAATGGCTTAATTATCAGATTTATTTAAAAATGCAAGCGGAAGACAAATATACAAACATCGATGTCAAAGAAACATAACAGCAACTTTTTATTTATTTCCTACTTTACGCATTTCACAGATTTACATTTAAAAAATGCAAGGAAATGATATCAGGGACGGCAAGGGTCTAGCCTACTCCCACCATCATCTACACAAAAGCGTCATATCCACGCCCACCACCAAGCTGCCGTACTATGACCTCAAGGGCCATCTGTCATACTAACGGTCTGAAAATATGTAATTCAACAACAGTGAGATAAATTCAGCAAGTCAAACAAGCCATGACCTTTCTATTCAAATAACCATATCATAGAAAAAGACCTACCACCTATTGCTACCATAAGCAGGATACCAATAAAGATATCATATATACACAACTGTAATATAAAAGTGATGATCGTCTGCCCATACTAATGATATGCATGTAGCAATACTGAGTAACCCTTTTCATTAATATCATTATCAATTTCCTTATGAATCGATCATTTGTAGACCACTAAGCAACAGGCATCTACAGACCACTAAGCAGCAGGCATCCCGATTTCCCTCGCTGGCTCCCACGGGACATAGTCGATACAATCACAATTCAACCGTCCTCATTGTTACCATGTTCAATTAATGCACGTGAATGCAAATGTAGTAATATGCCATACTAAATTCCACAATCAACTATTACAATGCGATAAAAGTGCGATACTAATTCGGCCGAACACGATTGAACCACCCATCCTCATATTAGTCCGATTAATTCACATGCACTATTCACTAGTACTATTCACATGCACTATTCATCGACACTATTCACGTGCAAAACTTCATTTTTCTTTCCACGTGCCACAATTCATTCCACGACTTTATCACCATCACGTCGGAACAATGTAATTCGGTATTTTTACAACTCAAAGCCAACACGGCCCGAACTTTACCCCGTTTGGTCTTCGACCACAATATCACCTCGATAACAATATAATTCCTCCGATATATAACCGACGAACGATCCCATCATCGCAACTACTCCATTGCCAAACAAACATTATCAATCTGAAACAAAATATAACTACTATCCATTTTCGAGCTCAACGTGCATATTCAAGCTACGCTTTTAACCATAACATAATCGATTGAAAAGAAATGAAATGGCGAGATAACTCGCCTTCGATTCGGGCGAGACACTTGAATCCTTTACTTCCTCGAGTCGTGGCGGGGATCCACGCTTCAAGGAATAAAGATAGGTGAGATTTGGGAAGGCAAAAGATGAGAATAGAGAGGAAAATGAGAGTGTACGGTGGAGAGAAGGGGTTTGGCCAAGGTGAGGGAAATGAGGGGAAGAAGGAGAAGAAGTGAGAGGTTAGACAAGATAGGTTTACCCCATGGTCAATCTTCATCATCACTTTTAATTAATGCAACTCCAAAACTTATTCAATTAAGCCTATGGACTCCAAATCTTATCCAATTCCTCATATGGACTTCAAATCTTGTTAATTAAAGTAAGACAAAAATAAAGAAGGAAGAGAAGAAGAGAGAGAGTGGAAGACTTCTAATCCTATAGTGGCTTTTTCCTTACAGAAGTCCAAGCTTGCAACTTCTTCTCCAAGATTGCATTAATGGCACAAAATATCTGTCATGCCCTGGACCATACGAGCGCGATAACATCCCATTCAACTTTCATTTCGATTCCGTAACAACCAGGATCCTATGACGGTGGAAATAGTGCGGAATAAAGAATGCATGAGGTAGCGCAAATAACTCCGTACATATGATAAACAAAATGACTGAAAGGATTCATAACATAACCAAAGTCAGTTGAATACGAAAGCATACAACTTAGGGAAAATGACAACATAGTTCGATGAAAGGGAGACAGTCACTAGTCCAAAACTGCACCTGCTACCCTATGAGGTTAGCCAAAAAGATGCTACAGATGCACCTAGACGTCGGGCTCACCATCACTAGAATCTTCTTCTTCTTCTTCAGGGTCAGACTCGACTTTAGTAGCGACAGGCTCCACGCCTTGGGCATCCACAACGGGAACAGGTGGAGACGGCTGGCTCGCTTGAACCTTTAAGGTAGGGTTGTACACCTCACCATTCGGAGGGGCGGAGTCGCACCAACTCGGGATTACACAAAATGGCACATCAAAACCCTTCAGGGGTCCAACCTCAATCCCATTCTTATCACGATAGAACCATGCCTCGTAGGTATGTGGTTTCCAAAGTTTAACGAGAACTTAGATCTTACACACTTATCTTTTAAGCCATAAATTGTAATCTTTGAGAGAACTTGGTTGAGTGATTGTAAGATAGAATTGTCTATCATCTGAGCATCATCACTCGTTGTAATCTTGAAGATCATCTAGTGGATTCCAGCCAATAGGCTAATAGCGTGGAGAGTGGAGTAGGCTTGGACTAAGCCGAACCACTATAAAGCTTTGTGTGCAATTCTCTTTAACCCTTTATCTCTTAAATTACATCATTTGAGATTATTGCACACTTGCACTGTTCATTACACGCATAGCTCAGACTTTAAATTATCTTTCTTATTACCTAGCTTGACTGTTTTAATTCCACAGTTTTTGTCAAGTTTGTTTAGATTCACCTATTCACCCCTCTCTAGGTGACACATCTATCCATAACAATTGGTATCAGAGGTTGGTGCTCTCAGTTTATTGAAGTGTTACATTACTTATGAGCTAAAGATCTATCATGGCTAGTAGTTCTTTGATAGGTATTAATGAAGGACAAAGTGAATCAAGACCTCCATATTCCGATGGAAAGGAATATGACACTTGGAGCAACAAAATAAGAGCCTATGTCAAATGCAAAGATCTAACATACTGGGATATTGTCACTAATGGTGTCAGACCAAAGCCAACAAAAGATAAAGATGGCAACAAATCACCTCCTCTAATAGATGTTGAAATAGCAAGAAAAGAAGCTATTGATGCAAAAGTGATTTACACTTTTTATTGTGCTTTATCTTCTTCTGAATATAACCGTATTGCTTCTTGTAAATCAGCAAAAGAAATCTGGGATAAGCTTCATGTTACTTATCATGGAACTAATCGTGTCAAAGAGACCAAACTCAATATTCTCCTTGGACAAAATGAAGCCTTCAAAATGAAGTTAGATGAGACTATCATGGAGATGAATGATAGATTCACAGATATAGTGAATGGTCTTGAGCATCAAGATAATTCTATCACAGAGCCAATGAGATTGAACCAACTTCTGCAAGCCCTTTCAAAGGAGTGCAACAATATCAAGACTTCCATTCGCGAGACTTAAAGAATATCACCTTTGTCCAATAGAAGAGGTAATCCTATCACAGCTCATTGGAACTCTCACTTCATATGAAGCAGAATGCATCAATGAAGAAGGTGAAGTAAAAGGTAAGAAGTCGATTGCTTTAAAATCTAACATTGACTTTAATGGTTCAGATCTGATGAAGAGGAAGACAATGAAGAATTGGCACTCATGGTCAAGAAATTTAGAAGGATGGCCAGGAAAGGAAGAAACTTCAAATCAAGGAAATCCTTCAAGTAATTTGAAAAGAAAAGGTTCTCGGACAATAAGGATGATAGCAAAGATCTAGTTTGCTTTTACTGCAAGAAGAGAGGACATATCAAACCAAATTGTCCTCTGGTTTAGAAGAACAAAGGCAAATAAAAGAAATCAAAGAAAACATTAAAAGCAGAAACCTGGAGTGATGTAGAGTGTGAAGAAAGCGATGAGGAATATGCAAACATATGTTTAATGGCACATTCAGACTCTAACTCAGACGAAGAACTCGAGGTAAGTCATCCTAAAATTCCATATGAGCTGAATTCATAAGTGAATTATGTGTTGATTATAAAGTCGCTGTAAAGAAGATCTCAAAATTGAAGAAGGAAATTTCTGAGCTAAAGCAACAAGATTTTTCTCAAAAGGACAAAATCAATTTCTTGCAAAAAGAATTTTCACAAATCAAAAGACAATATTTAAAGAAAATGAATCTTTGAAAAAGGAAGTTTTGGAAACTACTTCAAGATATTCTCAAATCAAGGGAAGTCAATATCTTCTTTCCAAAGAAAACGATTTTTTTAAAAGGGAAATTTCAGTTATTGCAAGACGATTTTTCCTTGGTTAAAAACATCTAAACCACATCCTTTCTATACAAGTCTATCATTACAACAAATCAGGACTTGGTCTAGAAAAGGAAAGTGGCCTTCAGAACGTTTTTCTTAAGGTTAATGAAAGACTAAAACAAAGGCTTTCAAAGTCTACTTATCAAAATCATTTTCAAAAATATTTTATAAAACCTGTTGGTAGAAATTCCTTCAAGTGCTCAAACTGCGGAAACTCTGGTCATTTTAAAACGAGTGTCCAAAAGTTTAGAGACCAATTCAAAGAGATATTCTAAGAATGAATCAATCCTCTAACCCCAAAGGACCTAAGAAAATCTGGGTGCCAAGGAAAGCTTGAATTTACTTGAATTATGTAGGTACCAAGAAAGAAAAGAAGCAAGTGATACTTGGATAGTTGATGTTCTAGACACATGACTGAGGATCCAAGAAAGTTTTCTCACTTATCCAAATTTGATGATGGCAATGTATCCTTTGGTGGAAATAACAAAGGAAGGATCATTGGTAAAGGAACTGTAAAGAATGATGTTTCTCTAGTCAAAGGATTGAACTACAATTTGATAGGCATAAGCCAATTATGTGATGCTGGTTATAAAATTTGCTTCCAAGAAGACAAATGTTCAAGATCCAGTCGAGATAACAAGAAGTCATTCTCTGGGAAAAGACATGGAAACATCTACTTTTTGGATGTAAAGTCTGAAGACCTTCGGTGCTTAGTATTCAATAAAGATGAATCTGAGCTTTGGCATAGAAAGCTTGGACATATAAGCATCAAACAGATCTCGAAGCTATCCTCAAAGAAACTTGTTCGAGGTCTACTAGAGATGAAGTATGAAAATTCATAATTATGTTCTGCATGCACTCTTAGTAAACAGGTTAGATGTTCATTTAAATCCATCAATCAAGTTAGTACTAACCATGCCTTGCAACTACTCCACATGGACATTTTGGGACTGACAAAAATGCAAGCATTGGTGGTAAGAATAATTGTTTGGTTATTGTAGATGACTATACAAAACTTTACAAGGGTTTTCTTCCTTGCTCATAAAAGGCGATGCATTCTCTCATTTTTCAAATTTTGCAATGAAAGTTCAAAATGAAAAAGGATACATTATTTCTTGCATTAAAACTAATCATGGGGGAGAATTTGAAAATCAAAATTTTTCAGAATTTTGTGATGAAAATGGAATTCAACATAATTTTTCCTTTTCTTATACTCCTGAGCAAAATAGAGTTGTCGAAAGGAAAATTTGTTCTTTATAAGAAATGGCAAGAACTCTTTTAATTGAGAGTATAATTGCATCTCGTTTTTGGGCTGAAACTGTTTCAACTGCATGCTACATCATTAATTGTGATTTTCTAAGACCTATCTTAGAGAAAACCCCCTATAAGTTGTTCAAAAATAGAAAACCAAACATATCATATTTTCGTGAGTTCAGTTGCAAAGGCTTTATTTTGAAAAATGCTAATGATCATCCTAGCAAGTTTAATGCAGAATTAAAAAAAGGAATCTTCCTTGGATACTCCACTACAAGCAAAGTATATAGAGTATACAACAAGAATTCTCATACAGTAGAAGAATCTACGAATGTGAAGTTTAAAGAATCGTCTCAAACGTCTGAGCCTATCAGATCCTTAGAACCTACTTCAACGTCTGAACTTCTTGAAGAATCTGATCTGCTTAAGCTTTTAAAGCCATGACTACGTCTTCTCGTAATGAAACCTTGGAAGCATCCAAATGGATTCAAAGTTCCACCAATATTCAAGAATCTCATGCATTTACTAACGTGAGTGGATCTCAATCCTCTGAGGCTAGCGAGCAACAAAGTGGAAGACTAAACAAAAATTGGAAACACAAATCCAGTCGTCCCATAGAACTCGTGATCGGAAATCTAGATGATCGCATCAAGACAAGGTCAAAACTAAAGGAAATGATGAGTACCCTAGCACTCATATATGAAGTTAAGTAAAAAGAATCGAAGAAGCACTCTCAAATGAAAGTTGGATCGATGCTATGCAAGAAGATTTTCATCAGTTTAAAATCGATGAAGTTTGGGAACTTATACCTAGACCAAAAGATCATCCTATTATTGGAACAAAACAGGTATTCAGGAATAAACTGGATGACAAAGGCAAGGTGACAAGAAGCAAAGCAAGACTAGTCGCAAAAGACTACTCGCAAGAAGAAGAAATAGACTATGATGAAACTTTTGCACCTATTGCCAGGTTAGAAACCATAATGCTACTTCTTGCTTATGTTTGCTATCATGATTTTAAGCTTTTTTCATATGGACGTCAAAAGTGTATTCTTGAATGGCTACATCATAGAAAAAGTATATATAGAACAATCACCTAGTTTTGAAGATCCAAGAAGATCTGTGCATGTCTACAAGTTAAAGAAAGCTCTCTATGACCTGAAACAAGCACCTCATGCCTGGTATGAAAGACTAAGCAACTTTCTAGTAGGTAATGGCTTTGAAAAAGGTAAATTGACACTACACTATATATAAAAAGGGAAGGCAAGAATATACTCCTTGTACAAATTTATGTAGATAACATTGTTTTTGGATCATATAATGAATCTCTTTGTAAAAAAATTTTCAAGATTATGTAGAGTGAATTCGAGATGAGCATGATAGGAGAATTGGCATTCTTCCTTGGTCTTCAAGTAAAACAAACCAAGACAAATACCTTCATCTTTTAAGAAAAATATGCAAGAGAAATCACTAAGAAGTTTGCCATGGAAAATTGCAAGAAGACTGAGACTCCAATGTCCTATTCCTCAAAATTGGACAAGGATGTGAAGGGTAAAAAAGTTGATCAAATGTTTTATAGAAGCATGATAGAATCCTTGCTATATTTAACTGCTTCTAGACCTGATATTCTATTTAGTGTTTGTATGAGTGCTAGATTTCAATCTAATCCTAAGGAATCTCACCTTGCTACTGTTAAAAGGATCATTAAATATGTTGGCACATATCCTTCACTAGGTTTATAGTATCCCAAAGGGTCAAATTTTACTCTCTAGATACTTAGATGCTGACCTTGCCGGTTGTAAGATTGACAAGAAAAGTATATCAGGGACTTGTCAATTAATTAAAAACATATTGGTTTCTTGGTACTCCAAAAAGCAACATATTGTGGTCCTTTCAACTGTTGAGGCAAAATATGTAATCCTTAAAAGTTGTTGTGCTCAGATTTTATGGATGAAACAACAACTAAAGGGGTGAATGGTAACCATTCTAGAGGAGAATTTCTTATCCAGAAGCACTTTTGGAGCAAAATTACATATGTTAAAAAATTTCAATTTTCTACTTCTAAAGCACTTTTTCACTCCTAAAGCAAAAACGCGCTTACTAAAACAACTTTTTTTACTCCGGAAGTCATTTTCTCCTCCAGAATGAGTTTTGGGCCACAAAAAAGAAGTAAATTTTTTTTACTTCTCCAAGATAGAAGTGCTTCTTCTTTCTTCTTTAGGGCAAAATTGTCGTTCTCACCTTCGAATCAAAAGGATCTCTAACGAAATACTTACTGTGGGTTGGAGGAGGTCAAGCCTTACCTGGCCTCATCGTCGTTGGTAATGCCGAGAGTCACTTGGCCTCGGTCAGCCTCGCTGTGGCTGGGTGAGGCCAGGCGACGCTCGGCCTGACCTCCCCTAAGCCTTCATCTCTCTCCCACTTGCTCTGTCCACTCACCTCGCCTCAAATTTGTAAGTTGTGCCGTTGATTTCTTCGATTTGTTGTTGGGGAAATGCCTGTTGTGGGTTGGAGGAGGCCGAGGCTCGCCTCGCCTTGCCGTGGCTGGGCAAGGCCAGGCGAGGCTAGACTTGGCCTTGCCATGCCTAGATGAGGCCAGGCAAGGCTCGGCCTGGCCTCACCGCGCCTTGCCCACACTAATCGATCTCTCGCCGTGTCTCGCATTTCTGCTCCATAATGAGAAAAGTTACCCTATTTTATCAAATGCATTTCTACTCCAAAAACCAACTTCTAAGAAGAAGTAAAAAAATCAACTTCTGGCTAGAAGTTGATTTCTAGAGCAGAATGGTTACCATTCACCCCCTAAGAGATTTTGAAATTGAAGATTCAAATCTTGAAATCAAGTGTGACAACACAAGTGCAATCAATCTCACAAAGAATCCAATTCTTCACTCAAGAGCTAAGCATATTAAAATCAAGCATCATTTTATTCGTGATCATGTGCATAATTGTGACGTCAATATTCGGTTTATTATTCAAAAAATCAATTAGCTAACATATTTACTAAACCTCTTGAAAAGAATGCTTTTGAGTTTATTTGTAATGAATTGGGTATTACTAATCTCCATTCATAAGGAATTGTAGACTAGATAAGTTGATGCATGTTGTGGGCTAGCAACATCTGAGGTATTACTAACGTCTAAGGTAAAGTACCTGGAAACTTATCATCGTCTGAGGTCAAAATTCAAATTTTGGCACCTAAATTCTATGTTAGCAAAGTGCCAAGGTACGTATCTAAACATTTCTTTTCATATTTGGTTAAACATAGTGATTGATATTGCCTTAATCATTTTGAAAATATCATTTCCAAAACTGTTTATTACAGTGTTTCAATCACTAATTTTTTGGATAGGATTTTCAAAAATATCAATAACTGCCTTTTACAATTTTTTGAAAATTGCTTTATAAGTCTGCTTAGTCTCTATGCATTCTCACGATCACAGACTTCTTCCCTTTCTCTCTTGAACCATATTGAGATCGAATCACCCATTCCGTTCGATCTCTACCCCAAAAATCAAACTTTCTCTCATTAGTCTCTCACAAAACCTTTTATAGCACCCAAATCTGCTCCTGATTCGAAGAAAGTGCAAACTGGTTCTCGCCACTCTAATTGTCTTGCAAGCCTTGGTCCTAGGGTAATGTACGATCTCTCTGGCCCGTCCGCAGATGAATAAGAATCTCTTGGTAAGACTCAAGGCCCATACTCCTTTACTAAAGAAGAGATCTTAGCAAAATGAGGATTGACCAAATAGTTAAAGAAATTTGTCGCTTCGGCAAGAGAAGCGGTAATAGTGAAAAGTCTATTGTAGACATCATTCATATGAGTAATTTTGCTTCTGAAAGCCAAGTTGAGTACATTGACTCTGAGTATGTGAAGTTGCAAAGTGGTGAAAAACTGCCTGCAAAAGGAAAGGAGAAGGTTGGTGAGCCCTCCTCTGTCGCTATGACAAAAGAGGTTATTTCTAGTTCGAAAGGTAAGGAGAAGGTTGTTTCTGCACCAATTGATATAGAAAAAACTGCTATTGGTGTAGAAGTGGATAACAAAAAGGAGGACAATGATGAGAAGCTTTACACTGAGTTTAAGAGTACGGTTGGTTTTGCTGCTATGACTGATCAAGGTAAAAAGTTGTTCAGAGGGAAGGATCACCAAGATATGTACAAAAATCTTATGGTAAGAGAAGTTATGAATCACAGGGTTGTGGATTTTGATTACTTTGAGAAAAATGGCATTCTAGTAAAAAGGCATGTGGTCTTGCAAAACCTTGAAGGGTTATGCACCATTGATGTAAAGGTATTCCCAGAGTAAACTGCCTATTTTTACTCAAATCTGTTATTTGTGTCTAGAGATAGGTTTGCTTTCTCTGTTTGTGACAAAGACTACATTGTGGATGTTGGTGATCTTGCTATTATTCTGGGAGTAGAGCCTTCAGATTTTTGCTTCATTGGTATAGAACTTGATGAGGTGTATCGAATCCTATATGGGATCCATGATTACACAAGAGTTAAGAAACCACATGTGCACCATAATCTTCTTCTTTTGAAGCACATTGTCCTGCATAAGATTAAACTGACTTAGACCCAAGGGGGGTCCTCGAAAACAGATGTTTCAAGACATGATGCTAAGCTAATCTGGGATTTGGCTAATGACATGCCATTGTCTCTACCGAACATTATCATTCTTCACATGTATAGGACTCTAAAGAAAAGCAAAGGACAGTTACCTTATGGCTCTTTAATCACTAGAATCTTTGAGCATCTGAAGATACAAATCCCTGCAAAGATGAAGAAGAGAACACTTCTCTTATAGGGAATTGGGGAACACATGGTACACAAAATGGGATTCTATGAGGATGGAAATGATTGGAAGAACAAATAGAATAAGTTGGTCAAGGTTGATATTCCTACTGCTGGTGGTGGAAATATTGAAGAAGTACCTTCCAAGCCTTCCAAGAAGAGAAGATTGAAGATGTTTGCCAGTCAACCAAACCTAAAAAAGAGAAGAGGTACTGCTAAGTCTTTACTGAAAAGGCTATTGACAAATGAGAGTACATATTAAGAAAGGTCAATGTCTGAATCTAACTTGAGTGAAGTACTCCTTTAGACTTTAGTCAATATGGTCTAAGTCTTGATGAACTCAAATTTCAAGACTATCTTGACAAACAGGCCTTGAAAGATGTGGCTAAATGTGTTCAAGAGCTTGTCAGGAGAGGACCTTAAAGAGATAGAGCTGTTGAAGAAAGAATGAAGTTGGAACAAGAAGCCCAAATCAGAGAAAGATTGAGGCAAGTTGAGATAGAAGAAATCCGCAGAAAATAGGAACGAGAAAAGGAGTATGAAGCTGAAATGGCTGCAGAAGCTCAAGCTCTAAACCTTGAAAACAGAGCTGGTGGGACATATTTCTACTTAGATCAAACTGAGGAAGATCCATCAATGGAGATACCCCATCCTAAGCAAGTTAAAGGAATAAATATGGCTAATCCTATTGAGGGTGTTCAAAAAATGAAACAACAAATGTTGAAAATATTCAAGCTGCACCAGAACAGGTTTGGAGGAGTCTTTAGATAATTCTGAAGATAGCCTATCCCACCTACTGAGCCCCCAGATCTTCAAGAGTTGGTTGAATTATTGCAGATCAGACAGGCTCAAATGCATTGTGAGATGGGTATATTTAAGAATGAAATGAAAACAGATATCAAGCAAATGAAGGATATGATGAAGGAAGGTCTGAAAGTGATCATGAATGGTCTAAAAGATTTGAAGGCAGAACATAAAGGGGATCAAGGATGGCAGCTTTTGAGACTAAAGTTTTGACCAGAAATGTTCAAGAATTCAAGGCTTCAGTTAAGGACAAGTTGGACCAATTTCTTGCATTCGACCTATTGCAGATTCCTCTCCTAAGAAGATCATCCCGTGCTAGACCTTCAACCTCTGCTACTACCCCCTAAAACCCACCAAATTAAACCTCACTACATCTCATTTTGTTTTGTTGTTTTTGAGTGATGCATCTTTGTTTTAGTTGTTTCATTTTGGTGTGATCTTGAATTTGGATTGTTTATGGTTGTGGATCCTATGAACGGTTTTCTATTTCAATAATACTATGGGTAGCTTTTATATCTTTTTTCTGTTGATAAAAAGGGGGAGAAAGTATATGCAAAAATAGTTGCTTATATACAGGGGAGCTACACAACTTCAAGAGACAAACTTCGATTCACACATCATTCTATGGATTATTTGGTTAAACGTTTCTTAAACCGTATCTCCATTTCTTAATTTAATGTGTGAAATCGGTTAAAGTTTATTTGGGCTTATATAGCACTTTTGTTATCAAGAACACTTCTCGTGTTGAATCATATAATCAATCTCTAATCTGCATGAAAGTTTTGTCATCATAAAAAAGGGGGAGATTGTTAAATATATCTCTAGCATGTTTTGATGATTAACAAAATTATCCAAGATGTTGATATTTCTAATTAAGATACTTTTAGGTGAACAAGTCTTGAAGAATAATCATTAGACTCTAGAGTTTATCCTCTGAGCCTTACATATGAGGTCCACATGCGCGCGCGCGCGCGCGCGCACACACACACACACATATATATATATTGCAAAGTCTCTAGTGGAATTGACTTAGTACGAGTTAAAGCTTCAAGAGGACTTCATATATATATGGCAAAGTCTTTGGTGGAATTGACTTAGTATGAGTTAAAGTTTCAAGAGGACTTCAACAAGGCTTGGATGTTTAGCTTGTGATCCTTAGACTTGGACTCTACGTGAAGGAGATCCTATGATTTGGCTTGGAATCTAGTTTGAGAATATTGGTGTTTTGTATATCAAAATCCTAGATGTTACTGTAATGGTAACATTGTGGCTAAACATCATGGAATTAAGATCAAATCTTTTCTAGACAAGACGTTCTTTCCAAAATGAAGAATTTCGACTTATGGAAACTCAAACTCAGTTGTATGGGCGACTGAATCAACAAGAGATTCTAATCTCATTTTCAACGACTATCTTAGTCTTTCTTTGAGAAGTTTCATCCAACGGGTTGATTGGAGGATTATCTTCTGAGACTGTCCAATGGGTAGTTGTGAGCTAGGAGAAATATAAAAGGAGACCAAGAAGCTGAAGAGGAGCAGAACCTTGAATAAAAAATTTCAAAGTTTGACGAGAGCTTCGATCTTACACACTTGTCTTTTGAGCCATAAACTGTAATCTTTGAGAGAACTTGGTTGAGTGGTTGTAAGATAGAATTGTCTATCATCTGAGCATTATCACTCGTTGTAATCTTGAAAATCATTTAATAGATTCCAGTCAGTAGGCTGTTAGCGTGGAGAGTGGAGTAGGCTTGGACTAAGTCGAACCACTATAAACTTTATGTGCAATTCTCTTTAACCCTCATCTCTTAAATTACATCATTTGAGATTATTGCACACTTGCACTATTCATCACACGCATAGCTCAGACTTTGAATTATCTTTCTTATTACCTATCTTGACTATTTTAATTCCGCAATTTTTGTCAAGTTTGTTTAGATTCACATATTCACCCCCCCTCTAGGTGACACATCTAGTCGTAACATGTCGTAGTTTCAAACCATCGAAGCCATCCACCTAGAGGATCGTCCATCGTGCAGATCAAAGCCGACGAAGGTGGCCCACTGATCGGCCTTGTTTCGCAAACAAAACAAGGGTCGATCCCTATTTACTACTGTTTGCTGCTGCTTCTCCGACCACCATCAACGACTGCCAACATCCCACAACGTCCTTGGAGGTTCCTGGAATCGAGCACAGCCACCCCGTGTGAAGACAAAGCCGCGGGAGCTCTCAATCGAGCACACACACAACGTGCTTGATGATTTGCCCAAAAGAGAATCCGAGCTCTGCTGTTGCTCCACCGCTGTCTGCCATCTCCCTGGTGTTTCGATGACCCCCCAACAGCTTGACCACCGCTTGTGGTTCCCTATTAGCCGACCCTAGCCTACCCAATTCGCAAATTCGAAAGGGAAAGTGAATATCCTCAATTTTGAAAAAAGATAACTTCATTATCTTTTGAAATTTAATTGATAACCTACCTTTTTTTTAAAGTATGATATAATATTGCGTGTTTTAGAATATTTATAGAACCTCCTTTGATTTTATATTTTTCTAAAATCTTTCTAAAATTTTAAAATTGATTTAAAAATAAATAAGGATTTTATCCTTATTTAACCGACAACATGGCGATATCGATGATCCTGTCTTAATCTTAAGATAGTGCCCTAATACACATGAAAATGGGACTGCACAATCTATAAAATTATAGATTTGGTCCGCCAACCTTAAGTCACATTTTAAAATTAATTAAACAAGATTGCAAAGGAAATCTTTTCCAAAACATAAAAGAAATTCGAAATTCATTTTAATTCAAATATAAATAGAAAGGTGGATTTTATTAGGAAATCCATCTTGAAAATCATCTTTAGCTAGTTTGAAAATCATCTTTAGGAAATCCTATCTCATAGGGTTGCATGCATTTTAGAAAGATAACGCTTCTAGAATGTTATCTCATAGGGTAGATTCATTTTTTAAATAACATTACATATATATTAGATTGCATCATTTTAGATAGTATTTCATTTCTAAAATATTTAGAATTAGGGATAAGATTTTCTAAATATTTTTAGGATTTATTTTTAATTAATTCCTAGATATTTAGAATAATCTTCACTTAAGATAGTTTAAATTTCATTAGCTTTTAATTCCGAAATTCATCCAAAACTACCAAAAATACTCTCATATGCATATCACATTTTTGTACGTCATCTAGTCTAGGTTCATTTTAGAATAATGTCTAGGTTCATTTAGAATCCCGTCTAGGTACATGCATTAGAATCATATCTAGGTTCACTTTAGTGCCATGTTTAGGTTCATTTAGCATAATACTTAGACACATTCATATTGTATAAATTTTTAGTCACATGTATTCATTTAATTATGTCACTTAGATTTATTTAAATTAAATGCATGATATATAACATAGTTGCATGACATTATTTGCTCATCATTTAGTCAAGGTAAGTTAGGATCATAAATGCATGTCATTTAATTCGCATGTCATTGAACTTAGGTTATTTAAATAAATGCATTTCATTTTAGTATAAAGTTGCATTCATTTCATTTTATTAAATAAGTGAAAATCCCAAGAAAAATCGCATTAGTCTAAGTCTTACGCTTGAAGATAAGCGTTAGGGATTAGGCTTCAGTGTCCAAGTATGTCATCTTAGCCCTTACTTCGCAATTTATTTAATGCTTTCATTTATTGAGTGTTAAATAATAATTGTACACGCGCATGGTCATTTTTACATGTTAGGACTTTAGTTTAAAATTAATTCAAGCTGCCTGCAAACATTTTTCATGAAATGAAAACGGTACCGAAAAGGCGTTAGATAAATATCTAATGTAATCAATTCTTGAATTCATAATCTCTTGTTCGTAGAAATAGAACATTATCTCCTTAATATTTTATTTAGGTGTCTAATCGACTTACCGAAAAACTTATTAGTGGCGGCTCCAATTTAAATCTTTTGCATATTTAAGAATTTGAACCTAAGTCGCGATTTGGTAGAGTTTGGGAGGGCTCGAGTTAGGTTAGTTAATTTATTAATTAACTTAGTAATCCATTAACCCAGGTTTGGTGAGGTTTAGGTCGCGACATTCACCAAAATCGAAAGGTCACCAAACTTTGACACTTTCCACTCAGTATCATAGTGTGCATTTGCAGATTACGGAATCTCTCCACCAACACAAACGTCAAGTTATTAATATCATCTATATATGAACTTGTGTATCCAAAGGATACATCGTTTGCACAATACACATAGTTCATTGAAAATGTTTTTTCTATTTTCTAAATATATAGGGAATTTACCAACACTTTCATATAGTAAATTATCGCTAGAGTTTTTAATTTTCCATTGGACTTACGGCATAAATGTACTAATAACTTATGCAACTATTTTATAAATTTACCGCCTCAAAACTAAATCTCAGCGGTGTTAATAATAAGTTACCACTATAATTAAGAACTTACCAACATAGCCCTACTTTTAAGATGTTAATATCAACTTATCACCAAAGAAATTAATTACCCTTCAACTTACGACGCCAAATCTTGGTGTTACTATTAAGAGCTAAATATTGGTGTTGGAAATAGTAAGTTACCACTGAAGTTAATAAATGACCAACGTAGCTCCGCTTTTATGGTGGCAAATTATTGCTATGGACCTGGGAATCAATAACTTTACCAGACTAGTATGCTAGCTTTTAGTTTTGTAAGTGACTGAGCAAATGAGGAATTTAGTAATGTCAAATTATATAGTAAATTTTCAAGCTGTCATTGTTAAGCACTAGAATTAAAATCATAACTCACCATAGGAGTTAGTTAATGGCCCAAAAATTGATACTTCATTAATAACTTACTAATAGTTGACCAAACTAAAAAATTAATGGTTAATAATTACTTAACAGCGAAATTTCAAACTTATTAATGATTATTCAAATTTACCATACACGACAAAAAAAAAAAAAAACGCTATGGGGCTAGGGGCTGAGCGGTGAACAGCAAATGGATTAATTGAAGTTGGAATTTACAATTAGCATTAGTTAAAAATCCGATGCTAGAGAAAAAATCTAATGAAAGTAATCTCTGTTATAAATGCCATGCAAAGTATAGAATGAGTTAAGACAAAATAAACCATAGGTTAATTCCAAATTGTTCATGCGTATGAGAAAGGAAAGTCCTTTTACGTCTGCAATGACTTACATTGACCAAATGCTATACATGATATAATTTGCAGGCTTTTGTGCTTCTGCTCGAAACTTGTTATCGGATAATTGGGTTCGATTTAATGTTTTTAATAAGCAAGTGAATAAACAGGGAAAAAGTACCAAAAAAGTAATAAACCTATTGCATTGTTACCAATTCAGTCTTAAATATTTCAATTGAAACAATTTAGTTCTAAACATTTTCACATTAGTACCAATTGAGTCATCCAATCAATTTAGGTCAGAAATTGCTAAGGTGAATGTCAATCGTTCTATATGGCATGGTTAGAGTTGACGCAAATATTTTTTTCCATTTTATTATTATTATTTTTTAAATTTTTCCTTTTTTTCCTTCTCTTCCCTTTGGCCTGTGGCTGATACTCGGTCATGGTCGGCGATTTGCCACAAGCGAGGGCGTTGCGGCCCTTGCGACCTTTGGTGAGGGTCGCCCTCGCCAGATCTGGCGAGGGCTGGACCTCGCTCGCAGCCCTCACCCAAGTCGCGAGGGTCAAGCCATCACCAAATTCGCAACGCCCTTATCGCCTCTCACCTATGGCTGGTCGCTGGCCATGGCCAAGTACATGCCACAGGTCAAAGGAAAGAGAAAGAAAAAAATAAAAAAGAAAAAGAAAAAAGTGAATTTTTTTAAAAAATTAATAAAAAATTATTCACGTTAGCGCCAACAATGCCACGTAGGACAGTTAGCATCAACGTTAGGAATTTCCAGCATATGTTGGTTAGATGGACTCAATTTGTACAATGTGAATAGATTTAGGACTAAATTAGTCTAATTGAAAGGTTTAAGATTGAATTGGTACAAATGTAATAGGTTTAAGACTTTTCTCGAATAAACAGTCAACATTAAATAAGATAAAAAGGAGGACATTCAATGTAGGTTAATTCAGTAACTACACTGATAATTAAATTAGCATAATCGAATCTATATATCTCAATTATCAAATTTAAAGTTGAGAAAATGGGTGCACTAGTGCATGCCACGTAGCCATTACGTTCGTGCATGGTTTTGCTATACCAGCTTGGTCTAGTGAGGGTGAATACTATCTACTTGAATTTATCTTGAATTTCAGTCCATTCACCACTATAACTGGATGGTTCTTAATTATGTACAGATATTTGTTTTCTTTTACTAGTTTGGTTGGGCTATTTTAGCTATATTTTCTTTTGATGGTTTTGAACTGCTAATTATGTTACCCATCAGTGACAGAGTTAAATCAATTCCTAATACTTGTTTGCCAAAAGCGAGATTTTATTCCTTATACAGTAACTATGTAACGTTGGTAGTAAATTTGAAATATCGATGGTAAGTAAAAGGGGACTGGTAAATTATCAATTCGGTCAACTAATTGTAAGTCATCGGTAAATAGCAATTTTACCATGTACAAACCCAAAAATATATCACCACTTGTATTTAGATTTGAAAAGTGGACGCTTAACTGTTTATAAGTTATCAATGAAATAAGAATTTTACCATCTACAGATCGAATATTAAATTATTATGAAATGTAGAAACAAACTCAAATTACATATCAGTTGAGCTGATCCAACAAATTGGTTTTCTATTTAGCTAAAATGACTAAGCATTAAATTGGATCCATTTTAGGGCTAATATAGTCATTTGAGTCCAACGTGTATCCCCAGTTTTTAACAATCCTGTGCTCGTACAACGGTATTCAATTCATTGTTCTACCAAGGAAATTTCTAAATATGGCCAATGTTCACCTTTTCGGAAGCTGACATTAGTATAGTGGGTAAATTGATGACATGTTTGCAATGATTTTCCCTTGAATGAATGCCTCATGCTCATTAAATTTTACGTGTTATATGCTCCGACTCAACTATTAACCCTTAGTTCATAGTATTTGTCACTTTTAGCGTTACTCTTGCATTCCATTACATGATTCATTCACTTGCCATTCACGATTTGCAATCAATTTTCACTTAATATTTCCTCATGGCCAAAAGAAACCAAAAACCTTTCCAAATTAAGCAAGCACACCATGCGATATATCATTGTCATTATAGACTTCGTTCCGAGGAGGAGCTGTGATTTCGACATGATTGTGCACAAATTTGAGCACATTCCACGACTTGATAGTCATTTGGAGAGATGAATCCATGTGAGCTGAGATGAATCGAAGGCTTGAAAATGTAGTAGTGCAAGTAGACAAGTTGGGCATACTTGCTTTTACGGCATTCTTGATGAACTAACTCATTGGTTCCAAATTTGTTTCCCTCCTCTTTCTTACTGAATTTTTGTCACTTGGGTTGGAAAAATGGGATAATTGTCCAAAAAGTCTTAAACCTATTGTACGACGACTAATCTAATCCTAAACATATCAATTCTGTCAATTTAGTACTAAGCATTTTGATGATTTGCCAATTCAGTCCTAAACCTTTTGAAGTTTTCCCAATTTAGTCTTAAACCTATAATTTGGATAATTAGCCAAAATAACTATATTGACAAATTTTCAAAAGGTTTAGGACTAAATTGTCAAATCTTTAAAAAGTTTAGGATTGAATTGGCATAATTGAAAGGTTTGTGACTAAATTGTCAAATCGTCAAAAGATTTAAGACTAAATTGGTAAAATTGAAAAGTTTAAAACTGAATTGGCCGCCGTACAATTAGTTTAAGACCTTATAGACAATTTTCCCCAGCAAAAGTAGTCCCTTTCTTGTGGTAATGGTTTTCGCTTCCGTAATAGTCCTTGGCTAAGATTCCAAGAAATGAACGTGCATTTAGTTGTCGAATCTTAGTGATTGTGCGTCGTGTTGTTGGGTATTTTTCATCACTAATGGATTCAAATACTAAGCCAAATTTATCCAGACATCCTCTAGTCCACCAAATAATTAACTCGGAACCCTTACTTGAGTTATATTGACTTTATATTTTCAATTCTATTCCTTTCTTTGACAAACATCCGAATTAGGTTCCTGATTTAGTCTTATGTGTAGTTCAAAAGATTCAAACACTAATGCTTGGGGCAAAATTGAGCATTGAATGCAAATATGTGCATCATATACTAATGAGTATTTGCACATATGCTTTCCCGTGTGTCTTCTCCTTTTTCTTGCTTAGTTAGAGCATTTTTTATTCAATTTTTGGTTGAGTGACTTAAGTAAATTACAATGCTGATTTGATTTATGACTAGCCACATCCAAGCTTCGCTTCAATCCCTATTCCAATATGATTACCATGCATTATGAACACATGCTTTACATAGAAAGTGTAAAAATTAGACTCTATGCTGAGTATGAGTTTCGCTTATCCTTTTAAAAGCCTAATACCTTAAAAAACCTCTAACTTTAACTTTTGTCCCAATTATACCATTTTGTTGACGCCTGATTTTTGGTCAATCTCTGATTTTTCATAAAAAAAAATCATGGAAATCAAAGTTAGAAACCTCGGCCATAACCTAGGAACTAACTTTGGCAAAATTTAAAATTTTCTTAATTTTTCTGATTTTTTCGAATTTTCTTACACATTAAATTGAGTCAAAATTTGAAAAAAAATACCAAACGAGATCAGAAAAATATGAAAAAATAGTCATTCATCTTATTTTTCTCCTAATTGAACTTTTGCATTTTCGATTTTAAAAAATTCCATTGGGAGTATACTTTTCCCCAATTTTCGAGTAATTATTATACCCTAATGAAACAAAAATTTAATCGAACCATTTCTAGCCCTTTTTAAGTTTGGAGTCCTTCATGAAATTTGACCAAGAGGCTATGAATTACATGTTGAACTGGCCAATTTTATAGTTCAGCAATGAAATTCGATTTTCCCCAATTTGGGTACATTCTAGAACATTTTAAGCCCAAATTGGGTATTTCGATCAAAGAAACAAAATTGACTCAAATTGAACATTACCATAAGCATAATCAGCCATGAGGAACACATTGGTGAGGTCAATTTCTTAAAAACAAGTTAGCAAGGCCCCGAATTTGACAATATCAACCTTGACCCAAGTTGGATAATTTTGGGGTTCTATGTTTAAACACAACAATTAGTCCAATTTTCACCATGATTAGGGCCTATGCATGTCCTAGAAACATGATGAACTGTCAATTCTGTGAAAAATGCTTGATTTGGGCTTAATTTCGATTTACGGATCAAACCGGGTCTGTTGGGTCAAACCAACCCGACCTAGCAGATCCAATTTTTGTTCATCGTCTTCTTCAGTCCACCCACGCGTTGAGGAAAAAGAAAAATGGAAAAAAGAAAGAATGAAAAAGCCAACTGGAGAAGGGCTTCTAGAAGGGAATCTAAATCTATTAGCAAAGATGGTATAACGGATTCGGTTCTCCGTTTTTGTGAGGGGGTTATGGGGGGAAAGGGATTTGAAAAAAAAAAAATCAGTGACAAGGGGGAGGAGATTCGAGAGGAGATTTTTTTGATTCTGAGAGATCGGAGATAGGGATTCGTGAGAAGAGGAGCACCGTTCCCCTCACCACCATGCTCTGGCCGTCTTCGTAAATATCGATCGCCGGTGTTGTTCTGCAACTCGTCCTCGCCGGAGTATTTTTCTACTGCTGGCGAGCTCATGGTTGAATCCCCACCGTGTCAGTTTTTTCTACCTTTATGATGTGTGCGTTTAGAGTAGTGTATATTCTGGATGGATATTGATGATTAGCAACAATAAAAAAATGTTGGTCGTCAATGGTGGTTTTCAATGGCCGGAATAGCGATCCGGTGATGGTGGTTAGGTGATGGCCATGATTGGCCAACGGTGGATGCGATGGTCATCGGTGTTAGTCCGACATCGACGAACGAAGGTGATGGGTTTGGCAAGCCCAAAGTTCTGGAAAATTCACAGGCTCAAAGGACTGGAGTTAAGAATGGCTCTTGGGGAAGGCATCGGGGAAGAAATCCAAAAAAAGACAACAAAGAAATTAAGTAAAAAATAGAAAATAAAATAAAAGGAATAAAAAATGGTGAAGATTGCTCTGGGGGAAGAAGCGAGCAAGAAAAAAAAAGAAATAAAAAAAAAGAAATAAAAATGAAAAAAAAAAACGAAAAACGAAAAACAGAATAAAAATAAAAGAAATAAATGAATAGACTGAGCGCCTGAGAGGGAAGTTCTCGGTGGGAAAAGAAGACAAAAAAAATTATAAAAATAAACCAAAAAATAAATAAAAAGGGCAATGAAAATTCAAGAAAAATCCAGAAAATTCATAAAAATCACAAAAAAGAAAAAGCCCAATCCGGACCTTCAGGGTCCGGGTTTGACTCATTTTGGACTGGGTTCCTCTACAAGGTGCGAGTCCCATAAATAAAAAAAAAACTTTGAAAAATCGAATTCAAATCGGATAAGCCATTAGGGCTTTATAATAAGATTTTGGATTGCTTTCGTTTATTTTTAGAGACGATGCATATGGTGCTTTGTGTGTTTCAATTCAATTTCATTTGATTGCGCATTTAATACGTTGACTGTCATTTGCTTTCCTAGCCCAATTAGGATAAAATGTTCGGTAAAAATTGTTTGGATACTTTAGTTGATAAATGATTGAGTTTAGGTACCGAAAGAGCATTAGTTGGATAACTAGTGTAACCAAGTTCTTGAACCTAGAAAATCTCTGGTTGCGTAAAAATCGAGACGATACTCCCGCGTCTCGATCAGTTTCTAGTTAACTCTAAATAGGCTAGTGGCGACTTCGAACAAATAGAAATTTTACATTTAGAGCGGTCATAACACTTTTATCTCATAAAAAATCTCCAACTTTAGGTCAAGGTCTAATTTTACACTAAACTTTTTTTGTCCCATAAAAAACTCTTAACTTTAGATCCTGTTCCAATTCTACTATAAACTTTTTTTTGTCCTATGAAAACCTCCAACTTTAAGTCTTGCCTAAATTTTATCCTAAAATTTTAACAGTCTCTCATAAAAAACAACAAACTTTTACATGAGTAACCAATCTATCTCTATTAACCTTTCATCCAAAATTTATTGTGGACAACTGAGAGATGGAATACTCCCAAGCATGAGCTGTTCTAGCGTTTCCTAGCATGAGAGATGGAAGACCAAGTGTAAAATCATTAAGCTGTGTTAATGAAGGCAGATTTGAGACTTAAGAAAAATTGATGATCTTCTATGAGACAAAAAAATTAGAGTAAAATTGAAATCGAATCTAAAGCTGGGATTTTTTTTTATGAGACAAAAAAACTTTAGGGTTGATTTGGTACTAAACCTTAAGTTAAGAGTTTTTTATGAGAAAAAAAATGTTTAGGATAGAAATGGGACTTGACTTAAAGTTGGGGATTTTTTATGGGACAAAAAAAAGTTTAAGGTATAATTCGAACTCGACTTAAAGTTGGATGTATTTTATGAAACAAAATGCAAAATTGGGACAAAAGTTGAAGTTGAAGGTTTTTTTTTAGTATTGGGCCTCCTTTTAAATATAGAATAGCGTTTGTATTTATAAAATTTATCTTCTTGTTGTTACAATAATTACATGAGATATTAATGGACTAATTCAAATATTTTGAATTTGGAATTAATCCGTTACAATAAAACTATATAAAATAAGAATGGATTATTAGTCCGTTACAATAATAATTATAGTAATAACTACATGAAATAAGAATGGACTAATTCAAAATATTTTAAATTTGAACGAGTTATGAATTGTTTTTGGAAATGAAATGAAAACAATTTTTTTTTTACTTTTCTTAGAAAAAAAAATAGAAATTGGTTCTTTTTTCACTCTCTCTCTCCCCGAGTCTTACCGTTGCGCTCTCTGTCCTCCTCACACCTAGAGGTGTCAAAATGGGTCACACAGCAATAGCGACGTCTCTTCTTTCCTTGCAACAACCAGCATTGTCGCAACTCGCAAGTAGCCGTCGCTCGCCTCCGTGCCGTCCTCCGTTGCTCGCCTCCGTCGCGCCCACCTCCATCGTGCCTGCCTCCGTCGCGTCTCTCTTCCCCTCACTCAGGTCTAGCCATCTCCATCTCTCTATCTTCGATTTTTTCCTCGACTGTTGTTTCTTCTGCTAGCTGTTAGGTTTAGCATTTGTGGGTTTGATTCTAGGGTTTCTGATGAGGGTGTGCGTTTCGATTGAACTCGAATGGCTCTGTAATTGATTTTGGGCATTTCTTGGTTGCTGGGGTTTGGAGATGTCGGACCCACTGGATCCATTCACGAGGCCTTGTGAGTAGTACAATTCTTACGATTTTCAAGTTCCTGTTCAATGTGTTTTGTTATCTTCTGCAACCCCAGTTTCATCAATACAGAATAGGAATCTGTTCGAAACTTTGCTGTTCTTCAACAAGAAGAGCGACAGCTTTTAAGTTTAAGCCAAGTTGGAGTCTGTAGGAGGATAAACTGGTGTGAAAATCTGCGGTCTGTACTTGGATTGATTGGGAGTCAACCCTGCTTTGCTTAGGTCAAGAAAACGTGTTTATCTTCTGTAATTATGTAGATACCCTTTCTTCTGGTTTTCTTGTTTATATCTCACCTCGTAGCTCATGTATTATTCTGACAAGTGAACTTATCTCTATGTAAGAGCAATAGATACATCTGGTCTATAGAGGTAATTGATCCCTCTAAAGTTTGAGTCACTCTTGGACTGAGGAATTCATGATATAATTATTTGATTAGGAAAGAGTGCTAAGTTATAAAAATTATGAACAGTGCATCATTGCTGAAAAATTGCTGCAGTAGTTCATTTTGTCCCTTTCTAGTTTTCGGATTAGGAATCATGGTGTATCTCATGATTCTCATACAAGTAACAAGAAGATTAATGTCTATCCTGTGAGATGGGTAGGATTTAATAAGTTTCTAGTTCAGAAAGGAATATGTGCAACATAGATAGGAAATAGCCGACGGTCCAGTCTCGTTAAAAGGACAAAAATGATAATCACCTACTCATGAAAGATCAAACAGGAAAATGTAGGTTTGTGCTTCTCGAGGGCTTTGGTGGGATGACACATCCGGAATTGCTCCTTTCTCTTATGCCCCTTAAGCCAACATCTTTGTTCACTAATTGCAAGCTTAGGTTTCAGATTGAGTACTAGTTTTAACTGGTCTATGAAGATTTTGTCAGTTTCTCGCTTGTACTTGTGAATTTCACCTATCAAATATGTGTACAGGGTAACCGAGAATTACATATTGAAAGCTCAATTTGAGCAAAAGAAATGGCAATAGTTTACATATGAGAAGAGCCGACAAATAATAGAGGAATTGACGCCAGAGAGAAACTTGTACTGGCCAAAAAGAAACCAGAATGACTAGAGAAGAAAAGTAGGGATTATTCTAACAGAAGCCGCCCAGAAAAGAGATGATAGATTCACATATGACAGAGCACAGGGGGATTGACGCCATGTAATTCCGATGATAAGCAGCCAATGCAACCCTGAAGCAAGATCAAGAGAACGGAGATCAGCTAGATTCCTTGACCAGTCGAAAATGGCGTGCCCGAAGCTCGCTTCACGATAAGCGGAGTACTCTGGCTGCGGCTCTGTCATGCTGCTCCACACAAAATCACACAATCAGTTTCCTCGGACGCAAAGTGCAGGAAGATAAACTTTGGATTGGGAAAAAAAAAAGGGTGTTTCATTCTTTTACTTCTTTGCTAAGCCTTCTATGTTCCCTCCGTCACCGATGGTTATGTTTGGCTGAGTAGGTGTGCATGTAGCATGTACATATCTTATGTTTGGCTAAGCCTCGAGTTCACTGGGATCGGCCGTGTCTGTGGCCAGTTGTCGGGCTGCTCATCGCCGAGGCCCAGCGACTGGCAGAGGAAGAAGGAAGAAGGGAAAAAACAAAAAAGGAGAAGAAAGAAAAAGAAAAAAAGGAAAAGAAAAAAGAAAAAAACAATTTTTTTAAAATTATAAAAAATTATTAACAATATTTTAGGAATATAATTTTTTTCAAAAATTTATAAGAGATAATTTATTTTTAGATTAGATTAGATTAAATATGAAAGTGTTTTAACAATATGGATCGGGTTGGGTATGGGTCGGGTATAGGTCATTAAAAATGCATTGCATAAAAATGGGTCAAAACAGGTTAAATGGGTCAATATGGGTCGGACTATTTTCGACCCGACCCAAACCCAACCCAACCCACCCGTTTGACACCTCTTCGGGAACAACGATCTCGAAAACCCACCCAGGTTAAATGGGTCAATATGGGGTGTGAGTCACACCCCTCTCTTTCTTAGTGGGAACAACGATCTCGAAAACCTCTCTCTTTCTCGTGAGTTCTTCTCGTTCTTCTCAGTGGGTTCTTCTCGTTCCTCGGCAGGGATCCTCGCGTCTTTCTTTCTCCTCTCCACATAGCAGAAGTGAGTTCTCTCCGTCCCTCTCTCTCTAGATCTGTTGAATCGATTAGGGTTTTCAGGTTTCTAGGTGGCGCCCTTAGCTAAAACAGAGCGTGGAATAGTTCGAGGCGCAGGTTCTTGGATGCTCGCTTTTGTTGGATATGGTTGGTAGAGCATTAGTTGGTCGGCATCTGCTCTTTCGTCTTTTTTGTTGTGTGAATCTCGGTCGGATTGCTTCATTATTGGTGTCGAGCGCTTTGATTTTGTGCTGGATCTATTTCTTTTGTGGGCAGTTATGCTTTTCATTTGATGACTTGATGCGCAAAAGAATCTTAAATCTCGGTGCGCTTCTGTGACATCTCCCTGTTGAGGTTGCTCCCCAACTAGATTTGTGGGAAAGATTCCTCGTGTGGGGGGGTGTTTTAGATTCTGGTTAAAATAACCAGATTTGTTATTCTTGTTACCAATTGACAACCCATCTCTCGCTCTGTGGTTTTACTTGGCATTTGACAGGGCGAAATCACACTTTGCTAGACTTTAGAAATAAAGAATTCAGGGTCCTGATTCATTTCTCTTTTTGGGTTGGTGATTACTGGTCTTTCTTTCAGGTTTGGTACTTTATTTGGCATTTCTTGAGTTGTGGGTGTGCTTTGGCTAGAGGTAAGAGCACCCTTCCCCCCCTCTTTCTTCTTTTCTTACAAATATGGTCACTATTCTGATTTCGCCCTTTTAAGTACTTGTTGCTGAGTTGGGTTGAGTCCCTGTTGTGGTTAGTTTGCTCCATGTACTTGATTTCAGTCTAAAGGTGGGGCATGTACTATGGGTGCTATGTTGCTGGGTTGTGTCCTTAATTTCTGGTCATTGCTTTCTCATTGAGCTAACTGCTGCATATGGATGGACAGTTTATGTAATTCGTTTCAGGATCTTGAGGTCATTGTGTAGTTAACGAGTCCTCTCTATTTTGTGGTCATTGTAATTTCCTTTGATGTTACTCTAATTGCATTTGATGAGTTGGTCATTTGAGTCATCTCTCATGCTTGTCCTCATGATCCCATTGCAAGTAAGCATGTGCTTTTTCTTTCCCTCGAAAATTGTCCTCTCTATAACATCATTAATACCTATTTCTTCCATGATCATTGTAACCATTTACCAATTTAAGTTAAAGGGAAGAGGACCTCCAAATCAACACAAAAATTAACATATATATATATATATATATGCGTTATCTTTAGTTTTTTTGGAAGGACATTCAGATCTAGGTACTAAGTGGAGGATGTTTTTTCTCTGAAGCTTTTATATAGTAACGGTTGTATTAGGAGTAGTATTGATTAGCCAAAAGAGGTTTTTTGCACCACATTATCACTCTCAACTCATGGATTAGCATTTGTATCATGATGATTTATCCGCCATCTATCAATCAATTGTCTTACATTTAACACCCTTTCATGGTGAATTAGATGGTCATAATCAGCAAAATGCGAAAAATGACCAAGGAAGGGCTGCAGTGGACTGACAAGAGAGTCAGCCTCATGAACGAAATTTTGGCGCAATGGACACTGTGAAGTATGTTGAATAAGCGGGAAGCCCTGGCCTACATTCTCTTTGACTATGTTCATTTTACAACATCTGAAATTCATTGGAAAAATTCTTGCAGGTGTTATGCTTAGGAAAAGAGATTTCAATCTAGAGTTCAAGAAATACGAAGTGATGAGCTTTTGTGGTTCCGTAGAGTGCAACTACTATCTGCGGTATGACTATTCAAAATGCAGATAATATCGTGCATTCTGATTATGGAATTATCAATTGTGTTGACAGTTGGAAAATTCTTGCTTTCCCCCATATGCATTATACGTATGCACACACACATCCGCACACCGACACATGCACATCCACACACCGACACACGCTAGCACACGCAGAGAGAGAGAGAGAGAGAGAGAGAGAGTAAAGAACGTCAGTGGCAGGATATTGCTTTTGCAACAAAAGAATTGTGAAACACTCTACTTTATGGAACGACCTGTCTTGGCTTTCTGTCTACGGTAAACTTACCAAGCAGACTGACAGCAGTTGAAATACCTTCGTAGGTAGCAATTCAGATTCTCCATTTCTTTTCATGCATCATAAGAATAAGTTTGTGTAAAATCAAGGAAGGTGATTGATTTACTGTGTCAAATTATCCATCTGGTCTTGGGCTCCATTCACTGTTTTTTGTAAGCTGAGTAATCATAGACTCATTCTAGCTCTTCTTGAATCAACATATTTATTACCAAAAATGCATGGAAAATAGTCTCCATTGGTTTCTCAAATAGCAGTGGACAAATGAAATTGGACCTTTTTGTCAGAAGGGCGAGAGAACTAATGGACATGACATTTTCTCCTCCCATGATGCCGCATTGTTCTATTTGTTTGAGAGTTTAATTTGGGTGGCAGTTCAACAGCTTCGTACTGAACAGCATCCCAGTTATCGTAACCATTGTCTCATTTGGGACATTCACTTTGCTTGGTGGGGATTTGACACCAGCTACATATTGATTTATGCACTCCTGTCATTTGGTCAGGTACGTCAAAATTCAGTAGATGGATCTCCTCTCCAAGTTTACCATCTTTTATGCAGTAGCTTGCACTTCTATAAATTTTTTCCTTGATTATTGATGAAATGGGAAAGCCACATTACCTCTTAGTCCTTGAGTTTGGATTACTACTTCTTGTTTATAGTGCAGAAACAATAATGTAATTTTAGAGACAATCTGAGTTATCGAACCACATAATGGACTGTTTGCTAGCATTTCTATTTTTCTAGATTTCTGCATTTTATTGTCTTTGGTGGACGTGGGTATATGTCAACTGAAGGGTACTTTCTCACAACTTCCATGACGATTCCCGTGTTTCTGTGAATCAGGTGACTGTGACGTTGACTAATGCTTATTGGTTGATTATTTCAAGTCTTCGGGTGGCAAAAAGATTGCATGATTCTATACTCCAGTCTATATTAAGGGCTCCAATGCTTTTCTTTTACACCAACCCAATGAGAAGAATAATCAACCGGCTTGCCAAGGATCTAGGCGACATAGATCGCAATGTCGCCCAATTTGTAAATATGTTTATGGGCCAAGTCTGGCAGCTACTTTCGCCTCTTGTGCTTATAGCAATTGTGAGCACAATCTCTCTTTGAGCCATAATGCCACTTTTGATCTTGTTTTATGCAGCCTATCTGTAGTACCAGGTGAGTGCAGATTTGTTCAGGCCATAATGCTTTTTCATACAAAATGACATGTACTGTGCTATTTATGGCCACAATTGCCAAGCCTTGTCCCACTAAGTGGGGAAGGCTATTTCTTCTGCTACATAAGCTGACAATTGATGTTGTATTTGCATTTTTTGTGATGCTTGTGACACTATGCACCGCCACTTAGATGTTTCATAGTGTTAATTGTGAAAGACAGTTTCCATAATCCTTCTACAGTAGAAAGCACCGCTTTTTGTCCTTTCTATGAAACGGTCATTAAGTAGTAAGCACCAATGTCTCCAAACGAAAATTTCCTTTAGCAATCTTTTTGTCATTTTTTTGGCAAAGGGGGGCGTTAATCATCAAGGCTAAGTAGATCCTTTTAATTGCTTGTTAGTGTCACACCTCTTGTTCTATCGCATGTTTCGTCCTCTACCCATAGTCGAGTCATTTAGAAGTTCAGATGTAAATATCTTTCTAATTGTTTGCCTTATGGTTGTTAACAGACTACATCTCGTGAAGTGAAACGCTTGGATTCAATTACCAGATCTCTAGTTTATGCGCAATTTGGAGAAGTGTTGAATGGCTTGTCGAAATACGTGCATATAAAGCATATGATAGGTGGCCACAATTAACACCGAGGCTATGGTCAATAATATCAGATTCACCCTTGCCAATGTCAGTTCCAATTGTTGGCTCACCATAACGTTGTAGACTTTAGGAGGCATAATGATCTGGTTGACAGCGACATTTGCAGTCATGCAGATCGGAAAAGTGGAAAACAGAGCAGTGTTTGCTTCAACTATGGGTCTCCTCCTCAGCTACACTTTGAAATATAACGAGCCTTTTGAGTGCTGTTCTGAGTCTAGCAAGCAGAGCTAAGAATAGTCTAAATGCCATAGAGCATGTGGGCGTGTACATAGAGTTGCCTTCTGAGGCTCCAGCTATAATAGAGAGCAACCGACCCCCTCCTGACTGGCCTTCATCAGGATCAATTAAAGTCGAAGATGTGGTCCTTCGTTACAAAGCTGAACTTCCTCCCGTCTTGCATGAATTGTCCTTTTCAGTAGCAACCTGGGAGAAACTGGGAATAGTTGGAAGAACTGGTGCTGGAAAATCTAGCATGATAAATGCTTTGTTCCGAATTGTAGAGCTTGAAAAAGGAAGAATTTTGATAGATGGGTGCAACACTTCTAAGATAGGACTCGAAGATTTGCGGAAAGTCCTTAGCATCGTACCTCAATCACCAGTTCTTTTCTCAGGTAGGCACTGTGAAATTCTTTTAACACCTTAACTTGTTTGTTAAAATAGCTTCATTCTTTCCTCCCCCATTCCCCTCAACCTCTATGATATTCCATAGGAAAGTCTGCTTACATGTTTATGTCAGTCTGCTCGCTGGTTGATATAGCTATCTCAAACAAATTCATAGCTGAGAGTTTTCTTTCTCACTTATTATGTCCAACATTGGATCTCCTGAACTCTTCACTCCTTGGAGCAAGCATCATTTCACAAGAGCTACTTACAGTTCTTGCAATCCAATTCTTTACCCAACTACTCTTGGACGGTCGCTTTCTTTTTTACATGATCAGTTTGCTGACAAGTCCTAATCAGTACAAATGTCTTAATTCACTGTCCTTCTACTTTGATTTGATTCCAAGGAACATTTTGGATAAAAAAATTACCAATTTTCTATTCATGCACTGTCCGACATTTCATGTGAAAAAGGCTACAATATGAATCACAACTGTGTACACTGAACCTCATTACTGTGAACTGAGAAGCTTCTACTGTATATACCAAATAACCTTTAGACTCCATTGTTTGTGAAGACTAAATATCAACTCAATTAGTTTCTTTCTTTTTAATTATGTGTAGGAACTGTACGATTTAATCTCGACCCTTTCAATGAACATAATGACACCGACCTTTGGGAGACTCTAGAGAGAGCACATTTCAATGAACTTTTATGGCCTAGATGCTGAGGTAAGCTTACGCAAAGTTACTAGATGTAAAATGTTAATGAAGGGATCATTGCAATTACTATTGAATTTGGGTTTATGTTGATGAAATTATCGGTAGTTACCTAACAATGTTCAAGGGGAAAATATTAAAGTTTTGAAAATTGTCTTGTGAAGGACAAGGATTGTTAGACATTGTCTAAGCATGCAAGTGTTGAGATGCTGACAACAAAAATTGACTAGGTTAATGCCCTTTGGCAGAGAAAGTAGAAAAATCAAGTCGAATTAATAGAAGGCAAGCGCCATGAGTTAGTATTCAGCAAAAAAGTTTGACATGCATATGCAATGGGTGCACATGGTTTTTCTGTTCACATCTCCGCCTGTAAAGGCGTTGGATACTATATTGTCTCAGAAACGCAGGTAGTCAGAACTAGTAGATGCTGCATTAGGCAGAGTGAAGCATGGTTTACTGACGAAACAATTATACTTGCTGGTTGCGGTTTGAGCTAAGAAATTTTTTGGCTCTAAGAAAGAAAGAGAAGGTACTTTGCTTAAATTCTCACGTTGTATTCTTCTTTTGTTTTTGAAGTTGGGGGCAGATTGTTATGCCGATCCTTTGTCATACGTGTCTACGTTTGTCCTGGAGTCCATTATCGATTCCTGGTGTTATTTTTTCCTTGATATTCCACTGAAAGCACAATGAAGGTCAACATGCACGAATCTGTATGCAATTGAAGTAATTTGATTGTAGCTCTAGGTATCTCTTTCCCGTTACTCGACAAACTGTATTTTTAAGAGTAGAAAAGTTGCGAGTGTTAACTTTAGGACTGAGATTGCAACTGCCTTTATATCTTTTAGTCAACAAAATATGAATGACCCTTATTTAATACTGAACTTTTTAATTGTGCAAGGAGATTGTCCTCTAAAGGATTGTAAAAGCCGAACCAGACTTGATAGAAACCCTGCCCCTAGTTCATGTGAAAGAAGATAGAGCCTTAGTGGTTAGCAGTGATGAATGAGAAATAAGTCTGCAGCCTATCTCCAATTCTGTTTGGGCTTATAATGATCTAAGCTCTTGCAATTAGAGAGAATCCTTCATTGATAAAAGCTCGTTACGACTTTTGACTTCCTCATAATGGTCTAAGCTTATACTCATTTGTCTCTTGCCTGGTGCAGATTTATGGCCAGAAAACTCTGGTCAAAAGCTTTTTGCCTCATTGTGGCTGTCAACTGAGGAGAAATATTGATCGTTTGTTGAGCTTGTTGGTGAAAATGTTGCAAGAAGGAAAAACTTTTGATTCTGTCCTTTCCAGGTATTATTTATTAAATAAGGAACCTGTGTTTCTGATCACATGCATTCTTCTTCTACTCAATCCTGTAATTGGTTTTCCATCCACCAGTGCTAGCCAATTTGCTCTATATGAGCAATGTAATGACAGTATTCAAATCCTTGTAATATTGGTTGTGCCTTTTTTTTTCATGCTTGGCACTCAAAATTGGTTTTCTGTTATTCTATCTAAAATAGTCAAGTGAGGTTAAACACTTAAATCGCCAAAAGAGGTACTTGGAGAATTTTTTTTTTCATTTACAAGTATTTTCCTAATTAGCTCGATTCCCCATTTCTATTTTATTTTCTATTTTTTTCTGCATGCTGCTGCATGGGCAAGGAGCCCCACACTCAAAAGGGGCAACTCTTAGAGTTCCTTTAAATGAACAGAAAAGAAGGTCAGAAACATTTTTTACAGAAAGTTTGAATGACATTCTTCATTGTAGAATTGCTTTTCCATGCATGGGCATATGCATCACAAATCAAAAGTCCCCACGGAGGATAGTTTGAACAAGTGACTTTGACAAAATAAAAGGGAGTGTTGAAATATGCCAGGTGAAAGCACTTAGGATGACGAAAGGCAAGCCATGCCTAAATACGTCCTTAATACACACTTTGAGAGTTGAGTGAAAAAGAAAACCGTGTTTTAGGGCAGAGGATTTATTCGCAAGGAATACATGGATTGAAATGATGAAGGGCATTTCATTTCTCTACCCGAAACACTAAGAACGACCCTTGCTAGCCATTTTGAGCCTAAATATGGAGAATTTCTTAAATAACCCTGTCAAGAACCACCCCACATTGAGGCAAATTGGAGATTAAGGTTGAAAACATTTGGAGAGAAAGACTAAGAAAGATTTTATTGCCTTCACTTGCATCAACCTTGTAGTGATGACTTTAGTAGAATTCTCACGAAAGCTCGAGATATCCCAAAGTGAAGAAGAGCATTCAGTTCTTTACCCAAACACTATTTATCCTTTGAATAGCCAAGTTGGACCTTAATATTCATTTCTGAACCCAGTCGGTGGTTATCTCCCTACACAAGGGCAAGGCATATGATTTACCACGAATATTGGTACCAATAGAAAAATATCTCGAGAGTCCAAAGAATTAAAAGGTCAAGAAAAACTAGAGGGCATGAAAAAGCAGTGTGCCTGGTAAAAGCAAGGCCGATGCCCATAAAAGAAAAATCGTATCAAGAGCAAAATTCTGTACAAAAAAGAATTGGGTTGAATGCAAAAATAATTAGAATAAGAGCAAAGCTCTTATGTTTCAAATGAAATGATTGACCAATGGACTCTCGAGATAAACTAAATGTGAAGAGTCAAAATATTGTGAATGAGCTGGTGATGATGCCAAGATAATCACTAATATCGAAACCCCTTGAAGAACTTTTGAGCCTTATCAGCCTTTCATTTCCTACCCAACACCGAACCTACATTATAACCCTGAGAAAGTCTCTTCTGATTAGGATGCTTCGAGTAGACGTGAGGATTTCACAAAGAAAGCCACTGCTTGAAGGAGTGGAAGCAATAATTTCTTATCTTATCTTTGAGGTTCTTGACTTGTAAACCCGATGAAGATATAAATTGATGAATATTTCTTTCTTGGCCTCAAAATGATTATCCTTTGTGTAAGCCCATGACCAAGCCAACATTACTGGCCTCTGAAAAGACCTTTTAGATCGATCAAAGTGTATTATTTGCGAATATTTCCAAAAGCCTTTGACACAGGTTGTGTAGGTATTTTGAGTGTTTAAAGTTGATTTCCCATGTCAAAGGATGGGATTAAAAGCCATTTCTTCGAGAGATTATGAGAAGTCCTTTCTGACTAAGGCACTTCCATTTGGCATCTTTAACAAACTCTTTGAATGAGTCTAGATTATCTTGTTGATAATTCTCCTCCCAAGGAATTTGATAATTGATGATATTTACCCACATGGATTGCAAATTTCACAATAATAAATGACATTCAGAATTTCCTGGATTGTTCGTGCCAAGTATGATTTTCTACTTGTTGAAAGTTCAGAACTATTGTTTTCCTGCATTAAAAACCATAGAGCTCTGATAATAGGATGTCTTGGATTATTTCTTAGAATAAACGAGCTCGATATAGTTGAATATACTTAAGATTACAATGTACAATACTTCTGAGTTCTAGTGCTTCTTCATAATTAAGCTGAGTCCAAGATAGTCCTTTTTGCATGAGTTGAAATAAAAATATACATAAGGTTGAGTTTGATCAGTTACGTCATAATAACATAATTGAGAGAGAGCTGACCATAACAACCGTCATCCCCTTATAAGGGTCAGCTGCTCTTACACTACTGTCCTCTTGTTGTTATCTAGTGTTAGGATAGATTCGAGTGTTCGAGATCTTTTGTTAAAGTTTCTGTTGACATCTTCGTATGTCTAAATTAATGATATCATGTCAATATTGACACACATCATCGACGAGGAAGCTACCGAGCAGCTCTTGGAAGTGATACTACGAAATCTTTTGAAAGAGGAAAAGGTAAGTGCTGATGGAGTCAAAGCTCATCTATTTGTGCTCAGTGATACCGCCACGTGGCTTGCATGCAAATGCTTCATTTTGTGTCTTTCTCTTTGCATGTGCGCATAGGATGTCTGGTCAGTAGTGAAGTTGCTTTCACTATTGTTTGAAAGTTTCAACTTACTCTCTTCTGAAGTATACGTTATTCATGTACAGGCTATACCATCTGCTTCTTCTCAGCTTGCCGTCTCTGTCCTGCAAACTTGTTGCCTGAGGCTTGAACCCTTTGATCATGGTTTTTTGACATCCTGCATCATGGATAGAGATGCTGAAGGGAGTGAACTTAGAGAGATTTGCCATAAAATAATATTTAAAATATTCATCTGCACTCAAATGCTTTTTGATGTCGTCCCAAACCTGACGCAAGAGTTACTGGTATTGGCTTCAATTGGAGGACCTCAATCACTTTAAAGTGTTTACATTTTAGAAAATCACCTTTTTTCTGCATTTTTCTACTTGCTTATAAGTTAAATGCATTCTTGTGTGTTTCCTGATTAATTTATTCTGTATAGACTGATCAAGTCGATGTTCGAATAAAAGCTGTAAGTTTGATTGGGAAAATCTTTGCTGTGCCTGGATGCCGAGCTGCACAGAATTATCACGATCTTTTTTTAGAGTTTGTGAACAGATTCTCTGATAAATCTGTGGAAGTTAGAGTTATAGCTTTGTAGTGCGTAAAAGATTTTTGTATAGCCAAGCCTACCGTGGCTGAATCACTTGAAGTTCTTTGTAAGCTATTCAGCAATCTAACATGTTGATTTACCATGGCATTAGTTCTTGATTTTGTAGTTTTCCTTACTATATGCCTCTTGCATATTGATAGTACCTTGGGCAGCTGCACTTTGAGGGATGACTACTGGACATAGATGATAGGGTGAGGACACAGGCCATGGCAGCTAGATCTAGCAAAATGTAATTTAAAGTTCATTCCACTCGCACTAATATCTCAAGTAGCCGAAAGACTTAGAGATAAGAAGATACTTTTTATGTAAAGATCTTACCTTTGTGGCCAGTGAGAGCTGTCCTAACTCCATAACGATCTCTTAAATGCAGATATCTGTGAGGAAGAAAGCCTTACATGTAGGAGTTATTGCAGCAAGTGTGCTGAAGGCAACATGACCATAGATGACCACTTTGAATGGATTCCATGCAATGTCTTGATGCTTTCCTATGATAGAGATTGTAAGGAATTCAGGTATGCATACGTATACCTTCTGTTCCCTGGTGATTAAATCGACATTTCGCCAATCGTGATGCAATTTTGTATGCGTTTTAGTTCTCGAAACATGGTGCTTCTACTGGCTGAAGATTGATTTCCTGATATTTCTTTACTGGAGAGAACAAACTGAGTCTCTAATTTGCTGTGTAATCTCACCCTTCTTTTTCTTTGGCAGATGGTTTCGTTAACCATAGGGTCTCTTGCTTGGTGCTCCATGCTTATGATTAGCCTAGCAATGCACGTTTACATTCGGGAGTTCAGATGGTGCGTGCGCTTTGGACTAATTTATGTTCTGGTGGGGGAAGCTGTGATGCTCAATCTCATCCTCTCGATGAGAGACCATTATCAGCATCATAGGTTAGTTTTTATATTTCAGCAGACATTTATCATAACTGCTCATACTTCGGAATATGTACATCTCACATTCTCCTTATGTAAACTTGGATGCTAGTGGAGTAGTATAGTGATGTTATGAGACTCTCTCTCTCTCTTCAAGCTATGCAGATTGATGAAAACAGTCAAAAGAATTAACATTTTTATTGTTAAAATACTCTAGAGTGTGCATTTGTTGTCTTTGGTTGCCATTCTGCTTAACTGAAAATTATGTCATCGTTAAATCATTGTGAAGGACATATTTGCAAGATTTTCCCGTCCATGTCTTGCAATATGGTTAGATTGCTTCCTTAAACTGGTGCATGTGGCTAGTAATGCCATTTCTTATTAAACATCTTTCATACTGTATATGTAAGTTCTGAAAGCACGTCTCTTTTGAGTTGCCATAATTAAGGTGACACTAAGATCTCCCTTGGGGAATGTGAAACTAATTTTGATTGGTCGAAGATGATAGCCAGTTGTAGGTTGAGTTGCCTTCCTCAGACAACTACTAGAATAGGAAATCTTTCTTGGAGACTCAAAAAACTTTTCAAAGTAGGTTGTTCTGTTCTGTTCTGTTTTTTTTTTTAGTCGAATAGTAGGCTGTTCTATAACAATCTGTAACAGCATCACATTGTTTTAGAGTTCGAGATCCATATTCAGTATTTTCCAGGGAGGACCTAATATTTTGTCTTTTTTACTCCAGGTCTGCACTTCATCTGTATATCAGCACGGTTTTTTGCCAGGTTATTTCTCTTTGAATAAACTGTTACTCTTCGACTCATCTGTTTATAACTTCCTAGCCTTTTGAACAAACAGTTCTTGCTGGGATTCATCAGTTAATAGATTTGATATGAACATCAGCAATTATTGAGATTTCTTTCTGTCATTGGTCACCTTGATCTAAAGAATTCCGATTAAATCTTGTTCTTTTTTGTGCTTCTTTTGATGAAGGTTCTATTTGGGATTCTTCGTTTTGTCTATGTTCCGAATCTGGACCCTTGTCCAGGGTATATGATGATCCCCACGGAGCCTATTGATAGTGTTGAATACGAGGCTCTTTGGGGAGAGGAGCAAGTTTGTCCAGAAAGGCATGTCAACATATTTTCCAGTAAGCAATACCTGAACTTCATTTCTTCTATATAACAGTTCAGCTTGTTTTTCATAAGATCTGACCAGTTCAGCTAGTCTCTATGCATTTACATGTCAAAGAATTGCCTGACATTCTCCAGTAAGCAGTGATAATGAACTAATAATTTGACAGTTTCAGATTCTGTCTCTTTAAGGAGTCCAAATTGCTTGTGTTTTTGCTTGCTTTCTAATGGTGGCATTTGTCGGTTCCCTGTTTGCGCATATCTCTTCCTCCCTGAAGCAAAATATAATTCCTTTGCTGGAAAATAAAGGGGAGATGAGACATTTCTTTGGGGGTCTAGTGAAATAGAATGTTGGATTTTGTTTAGTGTTTTATTAATTAGCTATTTAGTGTTTTCAGAGAATCATTAAGGACTTACAAAGTAGTTTTCCCCTTTGAAAAACTAGATTTTTTGGTTAATTGAAAACATGCAATTTTCTATATATGGCTAATTGATGTGAACAAAATTCTGTGTCTTACTATGCTTTTGATTTAAGACTTGACAACTTCAGCTGCTTATTTCTTTGTCTATTCTGGCTGCCAACACACACCTCTGGAAAATTAGTATACTGTTGCGATGATGCCTCTTAACTAGCCTTGATGGCTTTTGCGTAAATCTTTATGATTTGCAATCATCTTACGTATATGTAAAATAGAAATAAGAATGTTGATAGTCGAATTTATCTCAGTGGTGTAAATGTTAAATTTTAGGTTCAATCTATAAAATATTATATCCACCTAACAAATCCAGTTGCAGATAGACAGGCTCATTTCTAATCTATATTTTATGGGATTCAGCAGCTTTACGCCTTGAATTAAATTAAAATTGGCTAACTCGGTTTGCCTAATCTCTATTTTTGTATGCTAATTGCTAGTCATAGGCTGATTGGCTTTTGAAGCCCTCTAAGATGTGTGTCCTTAAAGAGATGCCTGAGTTCATAGTCAGATGATGTTAAGAATTGTCAGAAAGGAAAACAATTTTCTGTCCACATGATGTTTTATGGTTTATCTTTTTATTTTGTTGATATTATAGTTCTTTTCCTGGCATAGTTTTTGACGAAAAATTCTTGTTGAACTGTAGTTGCTGGCAACTTACTGAACGCATTTCTGGATCCGATTTTGATATTTCTTTTTGATCTTGGCATTGGTAGTGCAGCAGCAGCAACAGTGATTTCTGAGTATGTCAATACTGTGGTAAATTTAACATAATCATATCTATTTGCAGAGTGTTGTGGTTTCTCGATACCGTGATTCCTGTAACTTCTTTGTCCTCTAAATGGATTTAAGTTTTTTAGCCTTCTGTATAACGGATATTTGATAGCTTTAATCCTGCTATGGAAGCTGAATGATGAAGTATTACTGATCACTACAAATTTTGATGGGAGAAAATTTATCCAATATCTGAAATCAGGTATGACTCTTATTAGGGAAATCTGTTTTATTTTAGTTCTATTTTCCAACTTCATCATCTGTTGCATCTATATGGTGAAGAAATTATTTGAACCAATTAAGGGCAAATGTAGAATTTAATATCTCAAGAATGGCCAAAAGTTTATGTTGTCCTAATTTTCTTCTGGCAAGTTGCTCTGGCAAGAACCTTAAGTGAGGCACAAAATCAGTAAGTCCACTCATTATTACATTTTGTAGTCAATGACAAGACTAAGGTTCAAAATGGAGATTGAATTTTTGAGGCCGTGAGGAGTAACTACGGGTTGTTGTAAAAGCAAGTTTCTTCTAAAGTGAGGCTTGTTGTATCTTCAGGTGGCCTTCTTATTGGCAGAGCCTTAGCAATTCTCATTACAATGACTTTGACAACATCAATGGGTGCTATAGCTGGTTATCAGATCTGCACGCAAGTATGGTTGACTGTGTCTTTGCTTACTGATGCTCTAGCAATTGCTTGCCAGGTAACTAATAAGCTCTTTCTGTCCTATATCTTGTCATAGATTAGATCAGCAAAATCGACGAACAAATCGTTTTTATGAGTTCTCCCTTGTGATAGAATTGCCTTTCTACTCGTTTGTCTTGGCAATATGGATTCAAGTGTTAGAAACAGCTTCTCTTCCATGCATGATAAGTCTACATTTAGACCATCCTTTCACATCCTGCAATCTAGGAGCCTTGCATCAGAACGGTCCTTATACTTTAAGAGGATGCTGTCAAACTTCTTAGTTCTTCCAGTCATCTTCTCAAAACTTTTGAAAAGAGAAGGAAAACGGATGCATGTAATGCAAACTGTCTTATTGCTGACTTTTCGAGATTGTAGACATGATGCTGCTAGATGTCTCACTGAAATAATTTGCAGTTTGTTGCTGGAGCTCAACTAATGAACGCTGTGGCATTTGTTATTGATGGGCTCTACTATGTGGTTTCGAATTTCGGATATGCTGCATATTCCATGGTGAATCTTCACTCACTCTACATTTGTTCAAAACTACAAAAGATTCGACATTTCTGACCTCCTCCATTGCTGCAGTAAATAGGTCTTTGTTGGAGTAGTTTCTTTCGCTTTCTTATTAATGAGTGGGCGGTTGAATTTGGGAAGCAGGTTGCTGAAAGGAGTTTGGGAGACAATGAAGCTGATAATTGGGCAAATGTGTATAGTGAGCAAGTTAATTATGTTGTATATGAAAGTAGAGAGCAACTAATGACTTGTATATATACATGCTAATGATACTTTACCTTGCACTATAGTTAAATTCTTAGCAGTACATCTTTCAAAAGTAATTGGAGTTGCAGTGTTGCCTAAATGCAATGCCTTGTGAAGGGAAATTTGCCTTTTGAAATTGGACCAAAATGCAAATTTGATGTTTGCCAATTACCAATAATCATACATGTGCTTGTTGAAGTTATGCATTGAAAGGAAAACAGTGTCTCTGTCAGTTAATGTTTTCTCCTTTGCTTTCTTAAATATTACGGTGGTCTTACCACATGGAGGCACCATCTTCTGGAAAGCCAATTGAATTGTTCATCAGATAGTTATGTGTCTCACCAGTACTGCTGCACCACTGTTGAACTTGGGACGGGAAAAGTATTGTCATGGATTAAGAAATACCTGTAAAGAGAGTTTGGATTCCTGCATGTCATGACCGCTAGTGAACACTCTGAAATGTGCATCTCCTCTCGTAAGTTTTTCTTGTTCAGTTTATCGTTGAAGGATTTCCACAAAGACATTATTGTGACTTGACTTTCCACCTGCCAATTCCTTGTGATCTTGTCTTCATGTCTGAAATCTGAAGTTGCTTTTGTTTCCAGTAAAAATAATGAAGGAATCAACCATGTTTGTGACTACACTACTCAAATAATTTAAATGATATTGTAACATAATTATCTATGTTAAGA
>BCNH02000003.1:13264460-13284668 GCA_001662345.2 Metrosideros polymorpha var. glaberrima
TCCTCATTCAATCGCAGCTTGTTATTTTCTTCCATTGAGGGTGGATTTCGTATTTTGCAGTTGTTAGAGGGAAAAGTTGTGTATTTTTTTATTCAATAAAGGTTAATATATACATAAAGCAAACCTTAAAGGACATAAAGACAACTTTGCCCTTTTTACTTCTAACACTCCCCCTCAAGCTGGAGTATAGATATTAATCATGCCCAACTTGTTACAAATATACTCAACCCTACCACTTCCTAAAGATTTGGTGAAAATATCAGCTAGCTGTTCACTGGTCCTAACATGACTAGTAGAAATAACTCCGGCCTAAAGCTTCTCACGGATGAAGTGACAATCAACTTCAATATGTGTGGTACGCTCATGGAATACTGGATTTGAAGCAATATGGATGGCTGCCTCATTATCACATCTCAACTCCATTGGTGCAGGATCTTTGAATCCAAGTTCAACTAATAGTTGGCGCATCCAGACTAACTCACATGTAGCTTGAGCCATAGCTCTGTATTCTGATTCTGCACTGGATCTAGCCACAACACTTTGCTTCTTACTCTTCCAAGATATTAGGTTTCATCCCACAAAGGTGCAATAACCCGATGTAGACCTTCTATCTATAGGAGACCCGGCCCAATCAGCATCCCAAAATGCTTCTACCTTTTTGTGACCATGATCCCTAAAGATGAGACCGCGACCTGGAGCTTTCTTCAAGTATCTCAAAATTCTGACTACGAAGACATAAATTGACTCACAACACTCATAGGAAAGGAAATATCAGGTCGAGTAGTAGTTAGATAATTTAATTTTCCAACAAGTCTTCGATACCTTTCTGAATCATCTAACAGCTCACTGTCCTTTGCCATCAATTTCGAACCAACTTCCATTGGTGTATCTAGTGGTTTAGCTCCTAGCATACCTGTCTCTGTAAGCAAATCCAAAACATATTCACGTTGTGAGATATGAATACCTTTCTTCGCCTGTGCCACTTCGATACCCAAAAAATATCTGAGTCGTCCCAAGTCCTTTGTTTGAAACTGTTGTTGTAAACTCATCAATCCCTATAGAATCATCTCCGATTATGACAATATTATCCACAAACTACAAGAAATATTCGACTAGCTCCAGAACTACGGTAAAACATAGAATGATCTCCACAACATCTTAACAGTCCAAACTAAAGCACCACCTCAGTAAACCTCCCAAACCAGGTTTTGGGAGACTGCTTCAAACCGTATAAAAATTTCTTCAAACGGCAAACATGACCAGACTCCCCCTGCGCAACAAACCTAGGTGGTTGCTCCATATGCACCTCTTCATGTAAATCACCATGAAGAAAGGCATTTTTAACATCAAACTGAAAAATAGGCCAACAAGCAGAAGCAGCTAAAGAAAGTAAAAGGCGAACAGAAGTCATCTTAGCCACTGGAGAGAAAGTATCACCATAATCGACACCATAAATCTGTGCATAATCTTTAGCAACTAATCTGGCCTTGAGGCGAGCAAGAGAACCATCAGGATTAACTTTGACAGTAAACACCCATTTACATCCAATAGCAATCTTCCCTGCAGGTAGAGGAACAAGATCCCAGGTCTGGTTTTGGTCCAGTGCCAATAGTTCCTCCTCCATAGCTATCCTCCAGCCTGGACTAGATAATGCTTCAGCAACAGTTTTAAGAGTAGGATGGGTATCAATGGTGACTAGATTAGCTTGAAATGAGGCAGATAGACCTGAATATGAGACAAACTGTGCAATAGGGTGCTGGGTACAACTACGACCTTTGCGATGTGCAATAGGGATATCAAGGTTAGTATGTGACGGACTTACCTCAGACTGAGAGGACGAAGAAGACGAAATAGGCAGAGGTACATTTGCAGGGGGCTTCATATGCTGACGATGACGTCTACTATATACATGCTGGACGGGTGGAACTGGTGGAGGCTCCAAACTGGATTTCACTATGTAAAGGAATCATCATCCACTGTAGGAGGCTCCATTGGTTAGCCCCCCCGACACATGTCCTTTACCAATCGTCTTCCTTGTCTTCAAGTCCTACTGTGCCTATCCCCTTTACGGTGGATAAAGAACCATCAGCTAATGTAACTTTGGACATGGACTCATGAAAGTAAAAAAAAATACCTGAAACTCCAGTCATATGGTCAGTAGAACCTGAATCAATGACCCAGGAGCGAGAGGCAGAAGAAAGACATGCTGTTGCATTACCTGTCTGGACAAAAGTAGCTGTGGAGGAAGACTGTGAGACCGGTTGGGAAATTTGGAACTGATTATACCTAGCAAATTCCTCCTCTGTCATTCTGACTACCTTTCCTCCTTTAGAGGACTGCGAAGAGATACCAAGCTCTACTGCATTGGCTACATTAGCTGCAGCTTGTGGAGTGGGCCTTCCATGAAGCTTATAACAAAATCTCTGAATATGTCTAGGTAAACCATAGTAATGACAAGTCCGGACAAATCCGGTATTACCACCTGTGTCACTAGAGGTATTACTAGATGAGGGTGGTTGGCTCCTACCAAAACCACGGCTACCACCACCACTTCGGCCACCACGTCCATGATATCCTCCTCAGTTGCCTCCATCACTTCTACTTCAACTACTAATTCGAGACTGCTCTGAAGTTGCATTTGTTGAGCATTGATTGAAATGGGAAGCAAAGCATTCAACTCTTCATACATTCGCTTAGAATCAGCAAAGTGCTCTGTAACGGAACGCCCCTTTCTCTCATATCGAAAAAATTCCTGCGATAACTCATAAATTCGTGAAAGATTGTTTCGACCAGAATACAAATACTCCCATAATTCTTTGACCGTTTCAATGTGAGTAACCAAACCAACAATCTTCCTCTCCATGGAATTCAGCATCTGACCAAGAATACGTGCATCAACAACATCCCAATTTTCATCATCACTGGGTTTAGACCCAGTCAAGTGTATATGCTGATTTCTACCCGTGAGAGTTAACTTGACGATCCACTCTATAAAATTAGCACTACCCTCAAGTTTATTATTGGTAATCCGATTAGTAGAGGAGGAAATCACCTCAACCTTATCAGGATCACCCATTCTCCAAAACAAAAACAAAAATTCCTCACAATATTATGCTTCAGACAACTGAGCCAAAAGTCCCAAATCAATCAATAATCAGCAGTTCACAAACTCATCACTAATCCCCAAATCCATCACTAATCAGCTCCACTTATGCCCACAAAATATCGAGAAATAATCCACAAACTCATAGCAGTGACTCGTTGACCCAGTTGCTTTCATGGGAGATAGTAAACTTTTAACATGTACCTCTTTAATATGTCGTATACCTGGAATTTGTCCTCGACTCTTACTGGTAATTTGACGTACTTTTGGCTGGCTGCATTTTTGTAGTAATCAGTTGTGCCAGCTAATTGAGAGGGGGACAATTGGCTGCTTGTCGTCTTCTTTTTTTAGTAAACTTACTCATGGAGTGTCTTTAGCTTCGTCTAGTTTATATATTGATTGATTGTGTTGGTTGCAATCATGTATTGACATTGGTTTTGCTTTTTATGTAGGTCGCTGCACTTTACCAATTGGGAATGGCTGGTCATTTGTCCCTTGGCAATAGCAACTCTAGCTACAATCGATGTTGCTGGTGCATCCATTGTAAGCCTCTCATAATCAGGAATTTTTCTACAGTTACGAGTTGGAGTAACTTTCTCGGGTAAAAAGATAGTTCCCATAGTTTCCTAACTTTAGATCATTGGTAAGGCACTTCAGATTTCTTGATTGCTATCAGCTGGCATCTTGATGTTTATAACCACCTATGCTCTGCCCCTGCTATTTCTCCTAAGCATGCCAATGTGGACTTCTGTGAAGGATTTTAGTTGTCTGGTTGCTTTGCTGGATGCTAATTGTGGAGATCTCCCGAAGATGATGCTTGGTTTTCCTTGTGTAATACCTTTGTGCCTGAATTCGGTTATGCTGACTGCATACACTATCATATTGCTATTGATGACAAATCATTTATTCGTGGACTTAGGCCTAGAAATGACTTGATTGTCTATATACTAAGGTGGTTTTCATGGAAGCGTGTGTCAAAGTCACGTGGAAAATGAGGTTAGTCCGCTAATAAACTTTTAGCATTCCCTGAAAACGAACACAAAAACAGAAATGTTGAGAAGAAACAAACATTTCACAAAGATTTTGAGTATCTTCTCTATGTGAAAATTGTCTTTCCGCTTGACATTAATCTTAAAGTAAAATTCCCCATAGAGATTTAATCTACTCAAATGATCTCAATAAAATGAAAAGGAGATGTTAATCATGCTAAGTGAGAAGCACTTAGGATGATGAATTCCTAAACAGGTCCTTTAAACACTTAAGAGAGTCGAGTGGGAAAAGAAAACCCGTCATTTAAGGACGAGGGTTTCATACGCAAGTGGTACATGGATAGAAATGATAAGAGGCATTTCTTTTCTCTATCTTACACACTACAGGTGACCATAGTTAGCCCTTTTGAGCCTTTAAATGTGGAGAATTTTTACAAAATACCCCTGTCAAGAACCATCCCACAATGGGGCAAATGTGGAGGTTTTGATTGACATCATCCAGTGAAAAGATGAGTAAGACTTCTTTGCCTTCATTTGCATCAATCTTCTTGTGCTAGGTGAACTCAAATGGATGTTTGAGATATCCCAGAATGAAGAAGAGCATTCATTTCTCTACCCTACACACTTATACCCTTTGTGAAGCCAATTTGAACCTACTAATTCAAATTCTCAAATCCTAGTTGATGATCATCTCCCTACACTGGGGCCAAGGCAAATGATTTACCAAAAGTGGCGACTAAAGACAAGGAGTCTCGAGAGTCCATAGCGCTCACGTATAGAAAAATCATAGAATTGTGATATATAGTTTGTGAATGAAACCAAAAAGTATGAAATGAAAAAGATGACGAAAAACTTGGGGCACGAAAAAGTCGTGCCACGTAAGCCCATAATAAAGAGAAAAGCTCTAATGTGTTCAAACCAACGTATGGTTAAGTGGAGCCACGTCAAGATTGACTCTTGAGACTAACAAATACCAAAGAATTGAAGAATCTTGGAAGGAAGTTGGTAATAATGCTCAGATGATCACCAACTCTAAAACCCGTTCATATACTTTTTGAGCCTATTGAGCCTTTCATTTCTTAACCCAAACACCAAGCCTACGTTACGTCCCTTAATCAAGTCTCTTTAGATTGGGATTGTTCGGGCATCGAAAAAGTGGGACCAATGTTGTCTTATCTCATCATAGGATTTCTTGACTTGTAAGCCTGGTGAAGATGATGACTAATGATGATTTTTATTTCTTAGCCAATGATACTTATCTTCAAAGTCACCTTCCTTGTTTATCTAAGTTGTTGTGATTTACCTCTCCAAATATGCTCACTACGTTGTTGTTTTTCATTCCCTTCGAAGTCGATTCCTGGAGAGGTCACATTATAAGATTGTGGTTGTAATGATGTGGTGGTCACAAGTATTCTTATGATCATCCTTCTTATTTTATTTTTTCTATTACACTGAAACAAGAATTTAGTTGCTTGTACAAATGACATAATTTAGTCCTAATTATTTTTTATTGAATGTTTGGTTCTAATGGTTACATCATGTATTGCCACCTCAGCTCTATGTTGGGAGGGGAATGCACGAAAGCACGTTTTATCTCTTCAAGTAAGAATTCTTTCTTGAAAGACGTAAACTTGACAACTACCTTTTTTTTTTTTGGCCAAAATCTGACATTCGCTATATGGCACCTTTGTTAGGTACACATTGTTCTGGGTTCTAATAAGTACGAAGTTGGCATTCAGCTATTATCTGGATCTGCATGTTTCTTGATTACCTGGTAGGTTTTGTTCAGTTACCCTTCGCAGATACATCCAAATAGAGTAGACTTAGCAGCTTCAGAGAAGATATTTTTAGCGATAGGTCTTTGGTGCCTAGAATATCTTTCTTAGTACTAGCATCTTCAATATTGTTTTCTTCTGGACTGCACTGCAATCTCTTCTAGTAAAAGATTATTTGCTACTATTTACTTCTATTAGTAATTGATGTTGTACCGCTTCCGTGTTGATTTTTCCGGGGAGATGAACCTTCTGCTTGTTCCATACTAGGCTGATCGTTATTACCAGCCAGCAAAGTTGTTTCACTGATATCTTATAATGTACTCGATTTCCCCTCCCTAACATCTGCTTTACATAGTATACAGATAACTATAACTCTAGACATGGCTAAAGACAGCAATGGTAAGGACCAGGAGCTTAGAAAGAGAATTGACACCGACAATGTCTAGTGCAATTCGTGAATGCTATGTCTTGTGCTATTCTGTGGTCATGTGGTTGGCATTTTTAGTAGTTTTCTTTTCAATTGTTGAAAATCAGATAGGGTTTTACTCTAGATTGTTCTTGAGATTGAACATTCGTATATAACTTAAGTCTATGGAGAGCAGCAGATGATGGGTGATTAAAAGTTATCAATTGTGTGCAATGCTATCTTTTTACTCTTTTCGGTAATCAAACGGCCAGGAAATTGTTAGGGTGTATGAGTGAGTTTGGTCCCCCTATGCATTTGGTTTAAATTTATAGCTCTACTTCTGGAGTTGGTGAGGAAATCCAAGTGAGAGCACAAATAACAGATAACACTACTCTGAGTGCTGCTCTAAATACACGGTTTCCCTCCAAATTGGTGTCTCTACTGCTATACCCATGATTTTGGGTTTCATTTTGGAGTAGGGTTGTCTGAGGGTAATACATATTATACTTCCATTTTTCATTTCTCTGGTTTATCAGTTTGTTATTCTTTTATGTAGTTCATTATTTTATGTGATCTTGCTAGATGTCCAATGGCTACTTAATATAGCTTTGCCTGTTGATCACTAAGCTCGAATGGCTGCTACTTTTTTAATGCTTAATCTAGGTTAATGATTAGCGCTATTTCTTCGTACTGCCCTTTGTTTTCATTTTTCTAAGCTTTATGATGGATTGTCAATTCCCCTCAACTTCTGTATTGTTGCTCCAGGTCTGGGATGTGTGAAATGTTACTGCCTGATTAGTGAAGTCTAGACAAGTGAGCCTCGACGAATGGGTTATTTTTTGTCAAAGTAATGGAACTCGCACGTTTGTCAATGTTTCAGTTGATTGTTTGCTCTCTAGCTACTTTACCGTGAGTTTTCTGCCTACTCAAGCACTGCCTACTCAAGCACATGGATCTCAAATATGGCCAGTTATGTTATAGCCAGACTATCACATCTTTGATATAGGTTAATATTGACGTCTTCTCTGTGCAAATCAATGCCTTAGTCTAGGAAAAGGCACGTCGTTGACCATAAAGCATTATATGTTCAGGTATTATCGATAGTAAGTTTGTTCTTTGCTGAGAAACCATCCTGAGTAGGTCTTTAGTGATGTCATTAGTTTTACTAGTTAGATTAAGTGCAGTACTTATGTTCTTCCCAATGCTTTAACTTTGAGGGCATTGCTTTACCTCTCTTTGGATGCAAGCTGTGGTTCTTTATGCTATTGTAATATTTGTATTTTTCATATTTATAGGAGACAACAATTCAGCTATATATTAATGCACTACTCATACAAAGATCAAATACCAATCAAAGACAAGCATGCTTGAATTTTGGATAAAAAGCCATCTGTATTGGAGCCAATAAAGTGCATGTCTTTTCTGTGTTATCAAATAAATATGCTCTCTTATTGTTTTTAATGTAATAATCAATGTAAGCTTTATAGTGACATGTCAGATTTATGGAAAGCAGGAGGAGCAGAAACCTGAGGCTGTTGACATTGCAATGTTGATGCGAAGGTAACATTTAGCTCTATTTCTTGTTGCCTGCTTTCCTGTATTTCATTAGATGCCATATCTCTGCTCATATAGAAACTCCTTTAGATTTTTTAACTTCATATTTGATGTATGTGTGGATTTATGTTTATTTTGTGTCCTAGAAATGAAGCGCTATGCGTTGCTTTTATCAACGAGGTTGAGACTTTGAAGGATGGAAAAGTCCACAGAATTCTGCTCGAAGCTTGTAAAGGCATGAATAGTTTGGTCTGTGTCATGAATAGTTTTGCAAAGCACCTACGTCCTTTTTTTTTTCAGCCTTTTCTCCATGTACTTTTGCAGGCCGTTGTCAGTTTTATGACTATGCTGTTTCAGCTTTGGTTCTGTCTTCTTCACTTTCTCACTGGGTACAAGAACAGATGGACCATTCTTCATGGGGGTGCGAGGGTTTGTTATCCTACTTTACTGCCTTTTTGTCTAAAAATTATGGATTTTAAAATTGCTGAAGTTAGTTCTTTTACAACAGTATGAGGCCACTGAAGAGGATTTGTGGTTCGATTATAGACTTTGCTCTCGCAGTCACTTTTTTAAAGGGTACATCTAGGTATATTAGTTTCTTGTCGCCTAGGATGTCAGTTTCATTTATTGCACGTCATTCATTGTATGTCACCTAAGGTATGTCATCTCATTGCTTGTCATCTTTGGCACATTGCATATCATTAGTACTCGTCATTTAGTTGCTTTTAAGGCTTGGCATCATCTAGGCATATTCGGACATATATGTACTTTTATACGTCATCACACTTGGTTTCTTTCACCTAGGTTCATTCGTTATTTGTTTAACTTTCGTTCATCATGATTGCTATTTTCTCATGCTTTGCATATAGTGGTCATTTAGGTCTTTGATTTTCCTTGTCCTATTAGTAGGTTTCCTCTCATAGTTTGAGATATAGGCATGATTAGTTTAGGGTACTGCTCACGGGGTTTTGTCCTGGGGCGTAATAACAAGGCCATGTATATTTTTTGCCCAACATTGTATCGGGCTTTATTTTTCTCGCACTTTACATTCTGTTTTCCTTATTTTTAAAATTTGGTAAGACCTCTTGCATCACGTTTTCAATAAACAAAGCAAAGTTTAGGTACTTAAAGGACGCTACATATACAAAGACAAGCATAACTAATTCTCCATTCTTAGATCACTTTGTTTCTAGTCGATCCCAATAGGCTAGTGGAGGCTCCCTCGCATGATAGAACTTTCATAAACTAATCAATCAAACGAATTTTCCAACGTTGTGCGAGTTAAAGGTTTGGGAGAACTTGTGTCGATTGAGGAGCTAAAGGTTTAGGAGAACATGTGTCGATTGAGGACTATTGGTCCCCAACTCGACTTTATCTCTAACAGCAGTTTCTCTTCCTAGTCATAGACAATAGTCAATCAGTCCTAGCGCACACAAAAGAAAACTGATAATGTTATTGGATTGGACTGATTTGCTTGGCCCACAGTGTTACTAGATGGATTTTTTCGTGGGTGTTTTCCAGCTCCAGGAAGCATGTAGCAATTTATTTTTATAAAGTTATAACATCCCTAAATAAATTTGATTCATTTGTTTTCTTTTTCTTGTTTGGTATGATAATTCTTACATATGGATTTCATGGATTATCTTGACTTTTTTTTAAAGGTGTCCATCGAGCATCTGAATTTCTTGAACATGTGAGCACTTAGTTTATTAATAGAAAGTCACAGTGAAATTTTTATTTTTTTCAATTCTTTGAAGTGTTTTTCAAAGCTGGTTGCATTATCTTTGCATGACTTCAAAATATTTCAAAGTCAATTAATTAATGGAAAATTTCATCGTGATAGAATTTATGTTCTAATTATATATAAAAAAAAAGTAGGGCTAGAGAGAGTTCGCTCTTATACTTGCATGCTCTTATACTCGCATCCTTGCGTGGCATTTCACTTTGCTTCTATTATTGCCACATGGCATTACATAATTGCCACGTGGCTCACATTCACATGCTTGTCACATAACCCTTCGTCATAGCATTGGCATGTATTGCCACATGATCCAGATTTGACCAACAACAATTAGTTTTTTGATTGTCATCTCTAAGTTTCTCATTGATTTTACATTTAATAAAGATAAGTATATATTTTTTATTTAGATGGTGTAATTCAAATGATACAACTTATATAATTTAAACAATTTTAACTAATAATGAAGTAAATAATATTGTTTTAAATGTTGTGGTTTACCTAATTTAGCCAAATCTATTGGGCTAAAAGAGTGCAATTGATGATGAAGTATAATTTTTTCGTCTATCTAAATATAGAAATTATAACAAAAAATTATTAAGGCTAAGTTATCTAGAATATATTTTTTCTTGGATTTGGAAAACATTTTTCAAAAAATGATCTATTATATTTTAAAAAATAAATAAATGAAATATTTTTCCTTAACTGATTTTTCTTAACTAATTTTTTTAAACGATATAAGTGATCATTTTTTGAAAAATGTTTTTTTTGCTGTGAATTGGATTTTTAGGTTTTCAACGTGGTACAACTTTATTAGGAATAAATTATTTGAATGTGGTAGAAAATTTTCTCTATTTATTATTGTTGCAACCTCACTTCTTTGGTCAAAGGACCATATCCCATCTTACAACAAATAATTAATTACAAAATAACCATTTTCTTTCTAATTATCCCTTCTTTTTTTTAATCTAAATCTATTTGCTTAGGGCGTGTTTAGCAACAATTCTAATTAAAAAAATTCAATTCTCGTGACTTTCTTTTGGTACAATGATTCTTACATACTCGTCGATTATCTTGAGTTTTTTTTAAGGTGTTCGTGTCTAAGTTTCTTGAACATATGCGGTGCAAATCTTGAACGCTTAGTTTCTTAATAGAACGCTTAGTTTCTTAATAGAAAGTCAGAGTTAAATTTTAATGATTTTGTTTTTTTCAATTCTTCGAAGTGTTTTTCAAAGCTGGTTGCATTATCTTTGCTTGACTTCAAAATATTTCAAAGTCAATTAAATTTAATTGTGATAGAATTTATATCCATGACATTTTTCTAATTATGCCACATGGCCCACATTCACATTCAGATGCTCATCATGTAACCCTTCATCATAGCATTGGCATTGTATTGCCACATGATCCAGATTTGACCAACAACAATTAGCTTTTTGATTTGTCATCTCTAAATTTAATTTCTTGCTGTTTTTTACAACTAAAACATGGATAGAGATAAATATATGTTTTATCTAGATGGTGTAATTCAATTGGTACAACTTATATAATTTAATCAATGTTAACTAAGAATGAAGTAAATAATATATTTTTAAATGTTGTGGTTTACCTAATTTAGCCAAATCTATTGAGCTAAGAGTGCAATTGATGATGAAGTATAATTTTCTGACATTTACTTCCCAAAAGAAGTTGATTGATACTCGACATTTTGTTATTTTAAATTAATTAGGATTTTTTTTATAAATTACTTTCCCTGTGTTCAAACGGAAGTAATCATAAAAAGTCAAAGTCGTAGTCAAATCTTGGCCAATGCTGCTTATCATGTATGGAAACTTTCGTATAGAGGTACTTAGTAGGCATACCACTAGATTTTTCAGTAGAAAGTCAAAGTCTTAGTCAAATCTTGGCCTTTTTTCATTCAAAATAGATTCTTCTACTTAGCAATTATCATAATAAATATCTCTCAAAACTTTTTTTTGGAATAAAGTATTTTTCTTTCGATATTTTATTTAAGTGTCTAATCACCTATCAAAAAATTGATTAGTAGCGACCTCAAATTATATATTTTGAGTAACAATTAATTGAACCTAAGTTGCTATTTGGTAGAGCTTAGGGAAGCGTTAGTTAATTTAATTGACTTAGTAATCTATTAGCTTAATTTTAGGTTGCGACAGCTCGGTGACTCCGTTAGGGATTGTCACAACCTAAAATTAAGGTAATGGAACCTAGCTCAAGCTCTCTTAAGTTTTACCTAATCGTAACTTAGGTTCATTTAACTATTCCTAAAAAGTTTGTATAAATTGGAGTTGCCACTAATTATTTCTTGGTAGGTTGATTAGATACATAAATAAAGTATTGGGAGAAAAATACTTTATTTCTACGAATTAGAGATTATGAGTTCGGGTACTTGATTACGCTAGATATTTATTTAACGCCATTTCGGTACCTTTTATTTTTATGAAAAATATTTGCAAGTAGCTTGATTAAATTTAAATTATCACACGAGTGCACAATCAATGAAATAAACACCCAAAAATCAAGTTATAAATAGTAAGGAGCATACACCAAGCATTTTGTTCTCTCTTTTTTATTTTCGCTTTTTAAGGAAAAAGACTAACCTATATGCAATGCAATTAATTTCAATATGCGGAGTATGCAATTATTCTAAAGCATGTGAATAAATCCTAAACTATATGCTTACGAATTAAATGTCATGCAATCTATATGAGGTATTAATTAAATGTCCTAATCCTAATGACGGGCAAAAAATGAAATACACCTAGACTTTATGACATACAAAAAAAGATGATATGGCATTACTAAATTATCTACATGCATGAATGACATGGCATTAAGATTACATGGAAATGCATGACGTGCAACTGATGATTATTATTTTTTATGATTTTCGAAATTAGATTTTAATAAAAATTAATTATTTAGAAAGATGCACTATCTTATCTACATTAGGAAGATAACTATCATAATCCTTGCACCACCAATGACCCAACGGAAAGCTCCCATCAAATGACAAGTGAAGATGAAGAAACTGAACCTGCACGTCCAATTAGAAAGGGTGAAAGGATTATGAATCAAGACAAAAGATCTGCAAAAGGAAGAAAGGGAACTGGGGGTTGTGGGAATTGATTGATTGGAGGCTTCTAGTACTTAGTTTTTAGTTTTGTTTTTTACTGGGAGGTTGTGCATATTGATTCATGTGGATGTTTTACTAGTGTGCTGATGGGAGGTTGTGCATGTTGACACATGGGAACTAGGGGGTTGTGCTTGTTGGATATGGTTTTTGCATTGTTTTGGTGGGAAGCGCATAACCTAGATGTGGATGCTTAAGTTGGTGTTCAATGTCGTTTCAATATCAGTTCAATACTTTTGCCATTTTCATATTATGCTTTTGGGTTGTGGTTGTTTTGCTAGTGTGCTCATGTGGTGTTGTTTTGGTTGTGCTTGTTGGGCTGGTGTGTGCTAGTGTCGGGGTTGTTTTGTTCACCCAGATGCAGGGGTTGTTTTGGTGGTGTGTTGGAGGTGGTACAAGTAGAGCACTTGCACCACCACCACAGCAGTTGCACGAGATTGCTTGCACCAGATTGCTGGTGCCGGTGTAGCACTTACACCAACAGTTGGTACACTTGCACCAGTAGCAACCTTCTACTGCTTGTACACGTGCACCACCAGCAGCTTGCTGGTGCATCTTATAGCACGAGTGATCACATTTTACATTTTTAGAAAAATTAACACAAAATATCACTTTTTAAAGAGTTGTGGAGCACAAGTGATCACCTTTTCACAACTTATAGAACTTAAGTGATCACTTTTTACAACTTTTGGCACTTGAGTGATCACTTTAACAAAAACTTGGCACTCATGACAATCATTATTTACCACTTTTGGCATTGAAATAGTCACTAGTGAATTTGTTACCACTCCTTCATTTGAGCGGTATTTGCAGCAAACCATTAACATCAAACCAACAAACCATTACCACCAAACCAAACTTCTTATGTAAAAACTAAGCAAATCAAGATTGGCAGTACACAACTAAGCAAAACAAGTTATAAGTGCTCATAACAAATGAATTCCAACCTTTCATTTCCAACCATAGATTGTAGCAAATCTCTTATTCCATACAAAATTTGCAGCAAGCAAACTAACACACTTTACAAGTATCCACAATACATGAAGCATTCAACTATGGTAAATTGAGAAACTTTTTCTCATCACTCACTTTATATTTGACCATAATATAGGCTACACAAGACGACGACAACACAATGAACACTAGTTTCATTGATCCTACGGGGTTGTAGCGAGTTAGTCAAGATTGATAGGTCAATTTGTCATTTGAAAAGCTTAGTTTCCTTAGATATAAGGGATTGTCTAAGTCTGCAGAGGCTACCCGACAAGGTGGGTAGAGATCTTGTAAGCTTTGAATACCTAACTCTAAATGGCTGCTGATCATTGGAGAGGCTCCGGATTCAATTGGAAATTTAGAATCGCTGATGGAGTTGGATATATTCGACAACGAACTACCCGATTCCATAAAAAATTTGAAAGTAGTGAAGATGTCTGATGCCTACGTAAGCAAGATACCCGATTTCCTTTGGACTATTAAAAAGCTCGAAGAAATAAAAGCTAGCTCCTGTTCCAATTTCCATGTGAATATTGGCAATTGCATCTACAGGAATCATTCCTTGAGGATCTTGAAATTACATGGTGCGGATACATACACACTACCACCGAGGCTTCCTGAAAGTCTTGTGAAATTACGACTATTTGAGTTGAAGATGGACACATTTCCAGATCTCTCAAACCTCGCTAATTTAAAAGAATTGGATTTGGACTTTGGCCCACATGCTTAATGGCTTGTAGAAGATGAGATCCCACAGTGGATGGGGAACTTGAGCAAACTGGAGTCTCAAGTCTTGCGCTCTCCTTATGTGACCACCTCGCCAACAGACCTTAGTGTCCCTCCTCGTCTCAAGTCACTTCGCCTCCACTACCTGTATTTGCGTTGCCTCCCAAGGCTTTCCTCAAGATTATCCTCCTTACATTTGGAAGATTGCTTCTCACTTTGCTCAATGGAGGATTTATCGAATTTCAAGAATCTATCATCTCTCCACATTTCGAAGGTTGCAATTGTAGAGATTGAAGGCCTTGGTTATTTGGAGAACCTATGAGATTTGGAGCTTTGGGGCCTTGAACAGGTGGAGATACTACCTAATTTGAGCAATTTAAACAAACTAAGGCATCTTCATGTACGAGGATGTGGTAAGTTGGTTGAGATTCAAGGCGAAGAACTCCCATGGTTTTTGGATGAATTTCAAATTGGAAGCTGTCGTTTGTTATAGAAGTTGCCCAACCTGATGGGTAAGCAGTATGTAAAAATAGCCGATTGTAGTAAATTAAATGTGGAGGCAATTCTTGGATATGCTCGACAAAATTCACGACATTCGCAAGTTGAAAGATGGAAACAGCTACAAATCCTATCTGATCTACGTAATCTAAGAAATTCAAACAATATAACAAGTCTCCGAGTAGAATATTGTGGTAATCTGGTTGTAATTCAAGGTGAACTACCAGAGTCTTTGGAAGAATTAAAGATTGTTTCCTATAAATCTTTACGGAAGTTGTTTGATCTGTTGAGCTTGATGGGGCTACAAGAGGTTTCTAGAGTTAGATGTGATGATCTGGTTGAGATTCAAGGTGAACTACCACAATCTTTGGAAATATTGGAGATTTATTCTTGTAAATCTTTACAAAAGTTGCATGATTTGTTGACTTGAATAGATCTCGAGTGGTTGAAATAAGGCTTTGCTGGAAATTAGATGTGGAGGCAATTTCTTGTCTTTGCTTGGAGAAGTCAATCGAATTTGTGGGAGATGATGACGAATTTATGAGCTGGAAGTGGTCGACTGCGAATCTGAGCTAGAAGAGGACGAATTTGAATCTCAATCTGAGGGAGAACACGACGAATCGGAGGGAGAACACGACGAATCTAAATGTGAGGGAAAAGACAACGAATATGAACATGGATCTAAAGGAGAAGACGACGGTTAAGTGCACGTTGCTCTTGAAAGCTTCTTGATCCACAACCACAAATTGCTCGCTTGTGTTCAAACTTTGAAATGAATTGAGGTAAGTCATTTCATCTGACAACCAATGTTTTCCTTTTTTTGCAATCAAATTCTTTCACAGTTATGAACAAAGAAGTTTTACATGCACTTTTTAATGACCTTTGTGCGAGTTGATGTCTGAAAATCTAACAAATGTATTGAAATTATGAGACCTCCAAACAACCAGAGGGTTCTTAATTATGTACAAATATTTGTATTCTTTTGCTTGTTTGGTTTGGCTTTTTAGCTATATTCTCTTTGGATGGTTTCTCCTTGCTTTTTATGTTTCCCAGCTGGAGGTATGTAAGTCGATTGCATCGTTTCTATTTGATATCTAACAAATTACTAGAGATCCTTGTCGATTTGCTGCTTCACATATTTCGAAGTTGATAGCCTCGCTTCGCATTGGAGATGACTTTAATATGCTGTAAACAATTAAAATGAATGTGTGTTGGAAGGTCATATTACTATGGTTCTCATCCTAGAACTTTACAGCATAATCAACTTGTTGCAACTGTGAAGAAGAAAGACACTCTGTATCGATATGCATATGTTCAGTTTATTTTCTAGGAAATGTGTGCTTATTGGGATTAGCAAATGTTGGGGAGAAGTTATAAATGAAGAAAGACGAATTTCACTTGGGTAGCAACATCAATAGTTGGCACAGCAAAACATCCATCTGTGACAATAGAGAGGAGCTATTTAGCTTCTCCAAGGTATCATATTATCTTATAGTCAAGGCTAATATTTCAGTATTACTGGTGCGTAGGAGATATGATAAGTCTAACTAGGGTCAGAAATTATGTAAATGGACTCTTGTGTTGTGACGATACCTTCACGAGCTGTGACGTCCTAGGGTGTCACAAAATTTAAGCAGTTTAACAATTTGATTCATTTTAAAACGCAAGCGGAAAACGATAATATAAATTGACATTATCAAAACAAACATAACATGTGTCTCAGCTCGGACCATACAAGCACGATAACATCCCGATCGACTCTCATTTCGATTCCGTAACAATCAGGATCCTACAACGGTGGCAAATAGTGCGGAATAAAGGATGCAATCGGTAATGCAAATAACTCCGTACATATGACAAAAAAAATGATCAAAAAGATTCATAACATAACCAAAGTCAGTCGAATATGAAAGCGTACAACTTAGGGAGGGCAACGACATAGTTTGATAAAAAAAAAGGGAGATAGTCACTAGTTCAAAGCTACACTTGTTACTCTACACGGTTAGCCAAAAAGATGCCACAGATACACCTAGACGTCGGGCTCGCCATCAATTGCAGCTTCTTCTTCATCAGGGTCGAACTTGACTTCAGTATCGACAGGCTTCACGACTTGGGCATCTACGGCAGGAACAGGTGGAGGCGGCTGGCTTGCTTGAACCTTGAAGGTAGGGTTATACACCTCACCATCTAGAGGGGCAGTGTCGCACCAACCCGGGATTACACAAAATGGCACATCAAAACCCTTCAAGAGTCCAACCTCAATCCCATTCTTATCACGATAGAACCATGCCTCGTAGGTATGCAATTTCCAATACGGGTCCCCCTCGTCAACATAGACTATAGTCCCTTTCCTGATGTACGTCTTACCCTCGACCGGGGGACATTTAGTGACTATCATCTCAAAATCCATCAGCACTCCATGACGCTTAGGCGGCATACTTATGGTTTGAGATCTGAAAATGGTAAATCTCACGACAGGGTGAGAATAAATCTCAATGAGCCAAACCTAACCCTACTCTAGGACAAAGGTACCTCCAGACTCTTACAACATGCAAGTTCTAACCACGAGCATTCACAGAACCAACAGTTAATAAAATGAAGACATGACATCAGACATTTACATTTTCAATTCAAAAGCAATTTACAAACACATAAGCACTTGATTTGGGCTCGGCTTCGTACTTAAGGCATAAAATAAATCCATGATTCACGAACGGTGTTTTCCATCCAAAACTGAATTCTCGTTATCCAACTTTCATGACATATAAGTCATAGTCTCGCTATCCAACCCTCACTACGCGCTTTAGCACCTGGGCCATAACATAATATTAATCTTGTCGGCCATCGGTCCGCGCTATTTCGCAAAAGTACTTTCATTGGCTCATCGGGCCGTCGGCTCATCAGGCCATATAACAACTTATCGGTTTATCAAACCGTCAGCTCATCGGACTGTCAGCTTATCGGGCCATATAATAAGTAATATGTAGCTTTTACTATACGGTTTTCCTTATAGACGCTTATAGAGCCGGGATCATTATGATCCAACATCGACATTTAACATTCACTCGCTATCACGCCCCGGACCATACGAGCGCGATAACATCGCGATCGACTCTTGTTTCGATTCCGTAACAACCAGGATCCTACGACGGCGGCAATGGTGCGGAATAAAGGATGCATGCGGTAGCGCAAATAACTCCGTACATATGTAAAACAAGATGACTAAAAGGATTCATAACATAACCAAAGTCGGTCGAATACAAAAGCGTACAACTTAGGAAAAACGACAACATAGTTCGACAAAAGGGAGACAGTCACTAGTCCAAACTACACTTGCTACTCTACGCGGCTAGCCTAAAGATGCCATAGATACACCTAGACATCGGGCTCGTCATCACTAGCAACTTCTTCTTCATCAGGGTCGGACTCGACTTCAGTATCGACAGGCTCCACGACTTAGTCATCCACAGCGGGAACAAGTGGAGGCGGTTGGCTCACTTGAACCTTGAAGGTAGGGTTATACATCTCACCATCCGGAGGGGCGGGGTCGCACCAACCCGGGATTACACAAGATGGTGCATTAAAACCCTTCAGGGGTCCAACCTTATCCCATTCTCATCACGATAGAAACATGCCTCGTAGATATGCACTTTCCAAAGAGGGTCCCCCTCGTCAACTATCACGCCCCGGACCATACGAGCGCGATGACACCCAAGTCGGTTTCCGTAACAACCAGGATCCTATGACGGCGGCAATAGCGTGGAATAAAGAATGCATGCGGTAGTGCAAATAACTCCATACATATGAAAAACAAGATGACTAAAATGATTCATAACATACCCAAAATCAGTCGAATACAAAAGCATACAACTTAGGGGAAAATGACAACATAGTTCGACGAAAGGGAGACAGGTACTAGCCCAAAATTACATCTGCTACTCTACACGGTTAGCCAAAAAGATGCGACAGATGCACCTAGACGTCGGGCTCGCCATCATTAGCAGCTTCTTCTTGATCAGGGTCCATCGGCACTTCATAACGCTTCGGCGGCATACTTATGATCTAGGGTCTGAAAATGGTAAATCCCACGACGAGGTGAGAATAAATCTCAGTGAACCAAACCTAATCCTATGCTAGTACAAAGGTACCTCCAGACTCTTACAACGTGTAAGTTCTAACCACGGGTATTCACAGGACCAAAAGTTAACAAAACGAAGACACGACATCAGACATTCACATTTTCGATTCAAAAGCAATTAACAAATTCACAAGCACTTGATTAGGGCTAGGCTTGATTCTCAAGGCATAGAATAATTCCTTAATTCACAAACAGTGCTTTCCATTCAAAACTCAATTCCCATCATCCAACCTTCATGACATATAAGTCATAATCGAGCTATCCAACCCTCACTACGCGCTTTAGCGCTCGGGCCATAGCATAATATTAATCATATTGGCTCATCGGCCATATAATAACTTATCGGCTCATCGGGCCATATAATAACTCATCGATTCATCGGACCGTCGGCTCATCAAGCCATATAATAACTTATCGGTTCATCGGACCGTCGACTCATCGGGCCATATAATAAGTAATATGTGGCTTTTACTATACGGCTTTCTTTATAGCCTCTCATAAAGCCGGGATCATTATGATCCAATATCGGCATTTAGCATTCACTCGCCACATAGACAATTCACCCATAATCACACAAGGCCGAATATGCATATGCCCTCAATTAACACTTACACAGGCCATTTGATAACCAATATGCAAGCATGGGCCATAAACATCAACTTGCACTCAAGGCATGTCTTACAATCACCACTCACATAATCATTTTTGCATGTCCCAAGATAACATCGCTTACATATTTTGTCACTCATGGACCATCTAGCACCCAATCACATAAAGCCTAACACACAAGACATTTCCATAAAACTTACAAACATTAAGCACAAGGCACTCCATATGGCATAATTCGGTGGTATTGTTCACTCGCCCAAAACAGCCACTAAATCTCAATAAAACCTACACCAAACATGCTCATAATCATCTAAATATCATTATCTTAAACCTACAAGTCATCCAACATGAAAATCCTATATAGTGCAAATTCGGATCCCTTGCATTCTCACTATGAACAGCCCACAAAAATCTTCAAAACCTCATCCATACATGTCCATTAGTGACCTAGAGTACTAATATATCATTATCTCAAGCCTACAAGTCATCCAACATGAAAATCCCACCTAGTGCCAATTCGGGTCCCTT
>BCNH02000003.1:13299500-13312269 GCA_001662345.2 Metrosideros polymorpha var. glaberrima
TTCAGACCCTAGACCATAAGTATGCCGCCGAAGCGTTATCAAGTGCCGATGGACCCTGATGAAGAAGAAGCTGCTAGTGATGGCGAGCCTGACGTTTAGATGCATTTGTGGCATCGTTTTGGCTAACTGCGTGGAGTAGCAAGTGTAGCTTGGACTAATGATTGTCTTCCTTTTCGTCGAACTATGTTGTTGTTTCCCTAAATCGTACGCTTTTTTATTCGGCTGACTATGGTTATGTTATGAACCCTTTTGTCATCTTGTTTATCGTTTGTACGGAGTTAATTGCATTTCCGCTTGCATCCTTTATTCCGCATTATTTACCGCCGTTGTAGGATCCTGGTTGTTAAGAAAAGGTAACGGAAGTCGACTGGGATGTTATCGTGCTCGTATGGTCCGGGGCGTGACATCCCCGTTTAAATTGGTATCAGAGCAAGGTTCGCTGGATCCAAGTTGGTCGAAGCCTGGAGTGATAAGGAGAGATGACTTTAGGATAGTCAAGTATTGAGACTTCGGGCATTCGTTAGAGTTAGGCACGAATCGCATGACATATGAATTGGCGCTTGTGATTGGCACGATTAGGGGCTTCGTACTTGGCATTGTTTGTGGTTGTCTGCTTGACGTGCTGGTTTACTTGTAGTGCTCATGCTATGTTGCAGATGCATCTTGACTCAAGGTACGTATGGGAATCTTTTGATGTGGTGCTTCTGATTGTTTGAATTGTGATGAACTTTTGGCTATGACTGTAGCTGTAGTGGTAGTCTTGGACTGCTAGTTTCTAGTAGTCGGCTTAGGTCTCTAATTCCTGGATGGAATTATTTGGTTCTGGTGTAGTGAGGATTAGTAGGAATGAGCAATCGGGGTAGAGGCACAAGAGGAGCATCTAGCTCAAGAGCGCCAGAGGTACAGGACCCGAGAGTCGATGGGGTCAATAGGGCGCTGGAGGAAATTAGCAATTTGATGGTTAGGCAGGCTCAAGAAAGAGCTACTGCTGTTGTCCAAGAGGCTCAAGAAAGGGCTGCTACGGCCGCCCAAGTCGCTGAAGCCACTGTTGCCACTGCTAATGCTGCAAATGGAAACAATGGGAACAACGGTCAAGGTAACGGAGGCGGCAACGCACAAGGCCATGGGAATCGAATGGTGGGTCAACTAGTAGAACAATTTTTGAAGCTTAAGCCGTCTAAGTTTGATGGCAAAGGGGACCCTGCGGCTGCCCCTAGATGGATTGAGGAATTGGAAAAGGCCTTTGAAGTTTTAGGGTGCACCGAAGCTGAGAAAGTGACCCTGGCAGTCTACTAACTCCAAGGTACTACGAATGATTGGAGGAACGCCACCAAGGGGAGAGTTTTCCCAAAAGGAGTTGTGCCAAATTGGACCGTCTTTGCCGAGACCTTTAATGGAAAGTACTTTTCAGAGGCTGCCCAAGAACAGAAGTTGGTTGAGTTCCAGAATCTCCGCCAGAATCACATGACCATCGATCAATACGAGGCTGAGTTCGCAAGACTCTCCAAGAATGCTCCACGAATGGTTGAGAACCCTCTGGATAGGGCAAGGAGGTTTAGAGACAGGCTCCAGCCCGATCCGAGGAGTCAACTGGTGTCGCTAAACTTGAGGGATTATGACGAACTTTATGAGCGAGGTCAGTTGATAGAAAGGGATATGATGGAAAGAGAACCGCTTCTGGACCGCGGTTTAATCTTGCTAGGGACAACCGAAACTTTGGCAAGGGGCCTATGTTGAACAACAGGCGATTCGTCCCTCCAGTCAAGAGGAATATCGAAAAGCCAGCTTTTCGGAACGACTGGAACTGTCCCCTTTGCGAACGGAAGCACAGAAATGGGCCTTGTCCCAATCAATCAGGAGCGTGCTTCAAGTGTGGTTAGAGGGGCCATCTTGCGAGGCAGTGTAAGAACCCAGCCGCAAGACCTCAGTATCAACAACCGGGACCGCAGATGGCAGCTGCCCCACAGGCCAATCTGAACAGGCCGCCAGCTCAAGGAGGGGTATATGCTGTGGCGCGCAAGGAGGCAGAGAATACGCCTGGCGTGGTTACATGTAAGGTCTCTCTATGTGACCAAGCTGCTTATGCTTTATTTGATCCTGGAGCGTCGCATTCTTTTGTGTCTGCACAGTTTCCTGATTTGGCTTAATTGGAATTAAAACTGTTGGATGTAGTGTTTCGTGTTACTACCCCTTTAAGGGATAAGGTATTAGTCTCGTTAGGATGCCAGAACTGTAAGATAGTCATTGGTGGTAGCGAAGGGTTGATAGACTTACGGTGCTAGCAATGCATGACTTTGATGTTATTATTGGAATGGATTGGTTGGGTAGGCAAGGAGCTGTAGTGGATTGTGGTAGTAGGGCGATCCAATTTCATTTGATTGGTCGCCCTAGATTCAAATTTGTAGGGAATCGAGGAGGAACCTCGATCCCTTTAATCTCGTCACTTAAGGTGACTAAGTTGATGGACGATGGATGCGAAGCTTAATTGGCTGTCGTGGTTGATTCGACGATCGAGGAACCTAAGCTAGAGGAGATAGCTGTGGCGCGCGAATTTCCCGATGCCTTTCCTCAAGAATTGCCGGGATTGCCACCTGAAAGAGAAGTGGATTTCTCGATTGAATTAGCTCCTGGAACGGAGCCGATTTCAAAGGCACCTTATAGAATGTCTTCGTCGGAGTTGAAGGAATTGAAGGTTCAGATGCAAGAGCTACTAGATAAAGGGTTTATTTGCCCAAGTGCATCGCCTTGGGGAGCGCCAGTATTGTACGTAAGGAAAAAAGGATAGGTCATTGCGTCTGTGCATTGACTATAGGCAATTGAATTAGGTGACCGTTAAGAACAAGTATCCATTGTCTAGGATAGACAACTTGTTCGATCAGTTGCAAGGAGCGTCGGTATTCTCCAAGATCGATTTAAGGATAGGTTACCATCAGTTGAGGATAAAAAAGGAGGATATACCGAAATCGGCATTTAGGACGAGATATGGGCATTATGAGTTTACGATTACGCCGTTTGGACTGACCAACGCTCCAGCTGCATTCATGGATTTGATGCACCGAGTATTCAAGGAGTATTTGGATCAGTTCGTTATCATCTTCATAGATGATATCTTGATTTACTCGAGGAGTCATGAGGAACATGAGCAACACTTGAGGATTGTCCTACGGATCTTAAGAGAACACTCGCTTTACGCTAAGTTTAGCAAGTGCAAATTCTGGCAACATAAGGTAGCATTCCTTGGTCATGTAGTATCTGGAGATGGGATCTCAGTAGATCCTTCAAAGATTGAAGCGGTAATGAATTGGCCAAGACTGACGACAGCTACCGAAGTTCGAAGTTTTTTGGGATTGGCAGGCTATTACAGAAGGTTCGGGGAAAAGTTCTCCTCAATTGCTACTCCGTTGACAAGGTTGACTAAAAAGGAAACGCGGTTTGAATGGACGGATAAGTGCGAAAGGAGCTTCCTAGTGCTTAAGCATAGATTGACGACCGCGCCGATATTGACGATTCCTTCTAGTCCTGGAGGTTATAAGATCTATAGTGACGCGTCGCTAAAGGGATTAGCATGCGTGTTAATGCAGCATGGAAGAGTTGTTGCTTATGCATCGTGACAGTTAAGGCCTCATGAGATGAATTACCCGACGCACGGCTTGGAACTTGCAGCGATCATCTTCGCTTTATCACCCGGAGTTAATTGCGTTTCCACTTGCATCCTTTATTCCGCATTATTTACCGCCGTTGTAGGATCCTAGTTGTTAAGAAAAGGTAACGGAAGTCGACTGGGATGTTATCGCGCTCGTATGGTCCGAGGCGTGACAGATATTCTATAAGGTGCCTTTGAAATCGGCTTTTTTCCAGGAGCTAATTCAATCGAGAATTCCACTTCTCTTTCAAGTGGCAATCCGGGCAATTCCTGGGGAAAGACATCGGGAAATTCGCGCACTACAGCTATACCCTCTAGCTTAGGTTCCTCGATCGTCGGATCAACCACGACAGCCAAGTAAGCTTCGCATCCATCGTCCATCAACTTAGTCACGTTAAGTGACGAGATTAAAGAGATCGAGGTTCCTCCTTGACTCCATACGAATTCGAATCTAGGGCAACCAATCGAATGAAATTGGATCACCCTACTACCACAATCCACTATAGCTCTTTGCCTACCCAACTAATCCATTCCAACAATAACATCAAAGTCATGCATTGCTAGCACAGCCAAGTCTATAAATCCTTCGCCACCACCAATGACTATCTTACAATTCTGGCATCCTAACGAAATTAGCACCTTATCCCTTAAAGGGGTAGTAACATGAAATACTACATCCAACGATTTTAATTCCAATTAAGCTAAATTAGCAAACTGTATAGATACAAAAGAATACGACACTCCAGGATCAAATAAAGCATAAGCAGCTTGGTCACATAGAGAGACGTTACCTGTGACCATGCTAGGCATATTCTCTGCCTCCTTGCGCGCCACAGCATATACCCTTCCTTGAGCTAGCGGTCTATTCAGATTGGCTTGTGGGGCAGCTCCCATTTGTGGTTCCGGTTGGGGTTGCGGTTGTTGATACTAAGGTCCCACGACTGGGTTCCTGCACTACCTCGCAAGATGGCCCCTCTAACCACACTTGAAGCACGCTCCTGACTGACTAGGACAAGACCCATTTCCGTGCTTCCGTTTGCAAAGGCGACAGTTCTAATCGTTTTGAAAAGCTGGCTTTCCAATATTCCTCTTGACTGGAGGGACGAATCACCTGTTGTTCATCATAGGCCCCGTGCCAGAGTTTTGGTTGTCCCTTGCATGATTAAACCGCGGTCCAGAAGTGGTTCCTCTTTCCCTCATATCCCTTTCTATCAACTAACCTCGCTCGTAAAGTTCGTTATAACCCCTCAAGTTTAGCAGCACCAGTTGACTTCTCAGATCGGGCTGCAGCCCGTCTCTGAACCTCCTTGCCTTATCTAGAGGGTTCTCAACCATTCGTGGAGCATACTTGGAGAGTCTTGCGAACTTAGCCTCGTATTGATCAATGGTCATGTGATTCTGGCGTAGATTTTGGAACTCAACCAGCTTTTGTTCTTGGGTAGCCTCTGAAAAGTACTTTCCCTGAAAGGTCTCAGCAAAGACGGTCCAATCTGGCTGTCACGCCTCGAACCATACGAACGCGATAACATCCCGATCGATTCTCGTTTCGATTCTGTAACAATCAGGATCCTACGACAGCGGCAAATAGTGCGAAATAAAGGATGCAAGCGGTAGCACAAATAACTCCGTACATATGACAAACAAGATGACCAAAAGGATTCATAACATAACCAAAGTCATTTGAATATGAAAGCGTACAACTTAGGGAGGGCGACGACATAGTTTGATAAAAAAGGGAGACAGTCACTAGTCCAAAAGCCACACTTGCTACTCTACGCGGTTAGCCAAAAAGATGTCACAGATGTACCTAGACGTCGGGCTCACCATCACTAAAAGCTTCTTCTTCATCAGGGTTGGATTCGACTTCAATATCGATAGGCTCCACGACTTGGGCATTTACAGCGGGAACAGGTGGAGGCAGCTGGCTCGCTTGAACCTTGAAGGTAGGGTTATACACCTCACCATCTGGAGGGCCGGTGTCGCACCAACCCGGGATTACACAAAATGGCACATCAAAACCCTTCAAGGGTCCAACTTCCATCCCATTCTCATCACGATAGAACCATGCCTTGTAGCTATGCAATTTCCAATACGGGTCCCCCTCGTCAACATAGACTATAGTCCCTTTCCTGATGTATGTCTTACCCTCGACCGGGGGGTATTCAGTGACTATCGTCTCAAAATCCATCGGCACTCCATAACGCTTAGGCAGCATACTTATTGTCTGAAGTCTGAAAATGGTAAATCCCACGACGAGTTGAGAATAAATCTCAGTGAGCAAAACTTAACCCTACGCTAGGACAAAGGTACCTCCAGACTCTAACAACGTGCAAGTTCTAACCACGAGCATTCACAGAACCAAGAGTCAATAAAACGAAAACACGACATTAGACATTTACATTTTCAATTCAAAAACAATTTACAAACTCACAAGCACTTAAATAGGGCTAGGCTTCATACTTAAGGCATAAAATAAATCCATGATTCACGAACAGTGTTTCCCATCCAAAACTCAATTATCGTTATCCAACCTTCATGACATATAAGTCCTAGTCTCGCTATCTAACCCTCACTACGTGCTTTAGCACCTGAGCCATAGCATAATATTAATCTTGTTGGCTCATCGGTCTGCGCTATTTCGCAAAAGTACTTTCATCGGCTCATCGGGCCATATAATAACTTATCGGTTCATTGGACTGTCGGCTCATCGGGCCATATAACAACTTATCGGTTCATCGGACCGTTAGCTCATCGGGCCATATAATAAGTAATATGTGGCTTTTACTATACGGCTTTCCTTATAGCCTCTCATAGAGCCGGGATCATTATGATCCAACATTGGCATTTAACATTTACTCGCCACACTTACGAATTACCCATAATCACACAAGGCCGAGTATACATAAGCCCTCAATTAACCAATATGCATGAATAAGCCATATACATCAACTTGCACTGAAGGCATGTTTTACAACCACAACTCCCACAATCATTTTTCATGAAAAAAATAACAGCACTTACATATTCGATCACTCATGGACCATCTAGCACCGAATCACACAAGCCCAACACACAATACATTTCCATAAAACTTACAAACATTTAAGTACGAAGCACTCCATAAGGCACAAATTTGGTGGTACTGTTCATGCATCCAAACACCTACTAGATCTCAACAAAACCTAAACCAAACATGCTCATAACCACCTAAATATCATTATCTCAAGCCTACAAGTCATCCAACATGAAAAATCCCATATAGTGCAAATTCGGATCCCTTGCATTCCCACTATGAACAGCTAACAAAAAGCCTCAAAACCTCACCCGTACTTGTCTATTAGTAACCAAGAGTACTAACATAGGTTTAGGGATGACTCGCCAAAAATCCAAGCAAAAAAAGTCCCCAAAATCACCCTTAGAGCTCACGGCACATGTCGGTTCGGCGGGGTCCTTGGCTTTTCGGGCGAATGGTGGTGCATAGCGGTCACAAGCGGAGGTGGCTCACGGTGGTGGTCGGTGTGGATGGTAAGGTGGTGGTGGTGGCCGAACAAGAGGGAAGATGGAAGAGAAATATGAGAGAGTGAGTGGAAGAGAGTAGAAATTCGAAATTATGAGGGGGGAGAACGAATAAGGTTGTCTTGAGCTTCCTTTTGGCTTGTTTGGGAAGATTTGGTGGGTTTATGGGAAAAGACAACTATGTGACATGAGGGGGAAGGCTAGTGACGGCTATGAGTGATGGGCTGAGTGACATAAAGTAGGAGAGAGAAAGACAAGAGGTGATGTCTTACACAAGCCATTTGATAACCAACATGCAAGAATGGGCCATAAACATCAACTTGCACTCAAGGCATGTCTTACAATCACCACTCACATAATCATTTTTGCATGTCCCAAGATAACATCACTTACATATTCAGTCACTCATGGACCATCTAGCACCCAATCACATAAAGCCCAACACACAAGACATTTCCATAAAACTTACAAACATTGAGCACAAAGCACTCCATATGGCATAATTCGGTGGTACTGTTCACTCGCCCAAAACAGCCACTAACTCTCAATAAAACCTACACCAAACATGCTCATAATCACCTAGATATCATTATCTCAAGCCTACAACTCATCCAACATGAAGATCCCATATAGTGCAAATTCGGGTCCCTTGCACTCTCACTATGAACAGCCCACAAAAAGCTTCAAAACCTCATCCATACATGTCCATTAGTGACCGAGAGTACTAATATATCATTATCTCAAGCCTACAAGTCATCCAACATGAAAATCCCACCTAGTGCCAATTCGGGTCCCTTGTACTCTCACTATGAACAGCCCACAAAAAGCTTCAAAACCTCATCCATACATGTCTATTAGTAACCTAGAGCACTAATATAAGGTTAGGGATGACTCACCAAGGATCTAAGTATGAAAAGCCCCCAAAAATCACCCCTCGAGCACACGGCACAAGTCGGTCCGGCGGGGTGCTCGGATTCTCGGGCGAACGGCGGTGCACGGTGGTCACGGGCTGAGGTGGCTCACGGTGATGGTGGTGGCTGAACAAGAGGGGGAGGAAGAGAAAAATGAGAGAGAGTGAGTGAAAGAGATGGTGAAATTCGAAATTATGAGGGGGGAGAGAGAGTGAAGTGATCTTGAGCTTCCTTTTGGCTTGTTTGGAAAGCTTTGGTGGGTTTATGGGGAAGGTAACTATGTGACATGAGGGGAAGTCTAGTGATGGCTATGAGTGATGGGTTGAGTGACATAAAGTAAGAGAAAGAAAGACAAGAGGTGATGGGTGGCTTAAAAGTCAAAGAAGATAGCCCACAAAAATCTCACTTTTGTCTCCTATGCAAAAAATGCACATTTAAGGCATTAATGCCCTAAAGTTTTGATCACATAGGGGAGGCCAAAAATTAGATGTGCTCTCAATTAAAAATCTAAGAAATGAGCCCAAATTCAGGGGTGCAAGGAATTTCCAAATTAATTCCCTTAATCACCGATTTCCAATCTACCTCAGAACAACCCCAAATTCAAAAGGTCTCGATGAGATGATTCCAATGTTTCATTGTTGAAATTGTCGAATGATCGACATCCAATTTCGAAGTCCAATTCGTGACTAAAATCCATGAATAGTAATTTCAGGGTGTCTCGAACTAACGAGTGGCTTTTAGGGTTTTACGCGTATTGACCTGTGGTCACCATCATGTTTTAAAGTTATTCGAACCATGGTGACTTTGATTGTCATGTAATAGCGAGGGTCAATCGTTGGTTCCAAAGGTCGCGTTCGTTAGAAATGTGGTTTAGGTTAATTCGCAAATTATACTTTGGTCATACGGAATCACCCATGGACCAATGATATAATGCTATCGTTCTAAAACCAATCTTTGAACGGCCTATGATAGCACATGTCACGCCCCGGATCATAAGAGCGTGATAACATCCCGGTCGATTTTCGTAACAACCAAGATTCTATGACGGCGGCAATAGTGCGGAATAAAGAATGCTTGCGGTAGCGCAAATAACTCCATACATATGAAAAACAAGATGACTAAAAGGATTCATAACATAACCAAAATCAGTCGAATACAAAAGCGTACAACTTAGGGAAAATGACAACATAGTTCGATCAAAAGGCAGACGGTCACGAGTCCAAAGTTACACTTGCTACTCTACGCGGTTAGCCAAAAAGATGCCACAGATGCACCTAGACGTCGGGTTCACCATCACTAGCAGCTTCTTCTTCATCAGGGACCTTCGGCACTTCATAACGCTTCGGCAGCATACTTATTGTGACATTCCGAATTTCGACCCATTTTCGAAGCTTATGAATGGATGAAATATCAATCGATGGTTTCAGTAAATCTCGCTCAGAATTGATCACTCTTGAGTTAACTAACCCAAGGGGAAAGGCTAACGAGGAATTTAGTACGTGGCTTGTGAATGCTAAATGCTGATATTGGATCATAATGACCTCGGCTTTATGAGAGGCTATAAGGAAAACCGTATAGTAAAAGCCACATATTACTATTATATGGCCCGATGAGCCGACGGTCCGATGAACCGATAAGTTATTATATGGCCCGATGAGCCGACGATTCGATGAACCGATAAGTTATTATATGGCCCGATGAGCCGATATGATTAATATTATGCTATGGCCCGGGCGCTAAAGTGCATAGTGAGGGTTGGATAGCAAGATTATGACTTATATGTCATGAAGGTTGGATAATAGGAATTGAGTTTTGGATGGAAAGCACTGTTTGTGAATTATGGAATTATTTTATGCCTTAAGAACCAAGCCTAGCCCTAATCAAGTGCTTGTTAATTGCTTTTAAATTGAAAATGTGAATGTCTGATGTCGTGTCTTCGTTTTGTTAACTTTTGGTCCTGTGAATGCCCGTGGTTAGAACTTGCACGTTGTAAGAGTCTGGAGGTACCTTTGTACTAGCATAGGATTAGGTTTGGTTCACTGAGATTTATTCTCACCCCGTCGTGGGATTTACCATTTTCAGACCCTAGACCATAAGTATGCCGTCGAAGTGTTATGAAGTGCCGATGGACCCTAATGATGAAGAAGCTGCTAGTGATGGCGAGCCCGACGTCTAGGTGCATCTGTGGCATCTTTTTGGCTAACCGCGTAGAGTAGCAAGTGTAACTTTGGAATAGTGATCGTCTCCCTTTTGATCAAACTATGTTGTCGTTTCCCCTAAGTTGTATGCTTTTGTATTCGGCTGATTTTGGTTATGCTATGAATCCTTTTAGTCATATTGTTTTTCATATGTATGGAGTTATTTGCACTACCGCATGCATTCTTTATTCCGCACTATTACCGCCGTCATAGGATCTTGGTTGTACGAAAACCGACCGGGTTGTTATCGCGCTCGTGTGGTTCGGGGCAATCTAAAAGGACGATTCAAACGCTCGACGACATGTTGAGAGCATGTGTTATAGATTTCAAAGGTGGATGGGAATAGGAGTTGCATCTAGTTGAGTTCGCCTACAATAACAGTTATCAGCAGAGTATCAGAATGGCGCCGTTCGAGGCCTTGTATGGCAGAGCATGCAGAACACTGATATGCTGGGACGAGGTTGGAGAACGAAGCGGTCAGTCAGAGTCGCCAGAAAAGTTATGCCGATAAGCGGTGTAGGCCTTTAGAATTCCAATTGGGAAATCATGTTTTCCTCAAAGTGTCGCCGATGCGAGGACCATCTCGATTTGGAAAGAAAGGAAAGCTCAGTCCGAGGTATGTAGGCCCCTTCGAAATATTGGAAAGAATCGAAACTTTAGCCTATCATCTCGCCTTGCCGCCAAATCTGATGCAGGTTCATAACGTATTCCATGTGTCGATTCTGGGAAAGTACGAACCAGATCCGACTCATGTGCTGGATCATCAAGTCATTGAAGTGGACGATTGGGTATCGTATGTAGAAAGGCCAGTCAGAATCGAGGACAGGAAAGAACAAGTCCTGAGGAACAAGGCAATTCTGTTAGTAAAAGCGATTTGGGAACATCATGGAACAGAAGGCGCTACCTAGGAAAGCGAGGAAGCGATGAGACGCCAGCACCCCCATCTTTTTTATTAATTGGTTTTGTTGTAAATTTTGAGGGTGAAATTTTTGTAAGGGGGAAGAGTTATGACATTTCGAATTTCGACCCATTTCGAAGCTTATGAATGGATGAAATATCAATTGATGTGTTTCCGTAAATCTCGCTCAGAATTGATCACTCTTGAGTTAACTAACCCAAGGGGAAAGGCTAACGAGGAATTTAGTACGTGGACCAAAGAACTCGACCCTGGATTAACGACTTGACCAAAAGGATTGCCGAGGGAACGTCATTGTGCCATCATAGGCCGTTCGAAGATTGGTTTTAGAATGTATTGTTAGTGTTATATGATTGGTCCGCGGGTGATTCCGTACGACCAGAGTATAATTTGCAAATTAACCTAAGCCAGATTTCTAACGAACGCGACCTTTAGAACCAATGATTGACCCTCGCAATTACATGACAATCAAAGTCCCCATGGTTCGAATAACTTTAAAACGTGACGATGATCACGGGTCGATACGCGTAAAATCCTAAAAGCCACCCGTTAGTTTGTGTCACGCCCCGGACCAAACGAGCGCGATAACATCCCAGTCGACTTCCGTTACCTTTTCTCAACAATCAGGATCCTACAACGGCGGTAAATAATGCGGAATAAAGGATCCATGCGGAAACGCAATTAACTCCGTACATACGATAAACAAGATGACAAAAGGATTCGTAACATATCCAAAATCAGTCAAATACAAAAAGCATACAACTTAGGGGAAATGACAACATAGTTACTAGCCCAAAATTACATCTGCTACTCTACGCGGTTAGCCAAGAGGAGCCACAGATGTACCTAGATGTCGGGCTCGCCATCACTAGCGGTTTTTTCTTCATCAGGGTCTATAGGCACTTCATAATGCTTCGGCGGCATACATATGGTGTAGGGTCTGAAAATGGTAAATCTCACGACGGGGTGAGAATAAATCTCAGTGAACCAAACCTAATCCTATGCTAGTACAAAGGTACCTCCAGACTCTTACAACGTGCGAGATCTAACCACGGGCATTCACAGGACCAAAAGTTAACAAAACGAGACACGACATAAGACATTCACATTTTCAATTCAAAAGCAATTCACAAACTCACAAGCACTTGATTAGGGCTAGGCTTCGTTCTTAAGGCATAGAATAATTCCATAACTCACAAACAGTGCTTTCCATCAAAAACTCAATTCCCATTATCCAACCTTCATGACATATAAGTCATAATCTCGCTATCCAACCCTCACTACGCGCTTTAGCGCCCGGGCCATAGCATAATATTAATCATATCGGCTCATCGGTCCGTCGGCTGATCGGGCCATATAATAATTTATCAGTTCATCGGACCGTCAGCTCATCGGGCCATATAATAACTTATCGGCTCATCGGGCCATATAATAATTAATATGTGGCTTTTACTATACGGCTTTCTTTATAGCCTCTCATAAAGCCGGGATCATTATGATCCAATATCGGCATTTAGCATTCACTCGCCACATAGACAATTCACCCATAATCACACAAGGCCAAATATGCATATGCCCTTAATTA
>BCNH02000003.1:13312565-13338729 GCA_001662345.2 Metrosideros polymorpha var. glaberrima
ATTTAGCATTCACTCGCCACATAGACAATTCACCCATAATCACACAAGGCCAAATATGCATATGCCCTTAATTAACACTTACATAAGCCATTTGATAACCAACATGCAAGCATGGGCCATAAACATCAACTTGCACTCTAGGCATGTCTTACAATCACCACTCACATGATCATTTTTGCATGTCCCAAGATAACATCACTTACATATTCGGTCACTCATGGACCATCTAGCACCCAATCACATAAAGCCCAACACACAAGACATTTCCATAAAACTTACAAACATTAAGCACAAGGCACTCCATATGGCATAATTCGGTGGTACTGTTCACTCGCCCAAAACAGCCACTAAATCTCAATCAAACCTACACCAAACATGCTCATAATCACCTAAATATCATTATCTTAAACCTACAAGTCATCCAACATGAAAATTACATATAGTGCAAATTCGGATCCCTTGCACTCTCACTATGAACAGCCCACAAAAAGCTTCAAAACCTCATCCATACATGTCCATTAATGACCTAGAGCCCTGAAATTACTATTCATAGATTTTAGTCACGAATTGGACTTCGAAATTGGACGTCGATCATTCGAGAATTCCGACAATGAAACATTGGAATCGTCTCGTCGAGACTTTGAAATTGGGGTCGTTCCGAGATAGGTTGGAAATCGGTGATTAAGGGAATTAATTTGGAAATTCCTTGCACCCCCGAATTTAGGCTCATTCCTTAGATTTTTTTAATTAAGGGCACATTTAATTTTTGTGACCCCGCTATGTGACCGAGACTTTAGGGTATTAATGCCCTAAATGTGCATCTTTGTAACAGACAAGAGTGAGATTTTTTTGGGTCATCTTCTTTGACTTTTAAACCACCTATCACCTCTTGCCTTTCTCTCTCCTACTTTATGTCACTCATAGCCATCACTAGCCTTCCCCTCATGTCATATAGCTGCCTTTTCCCATAAACCCATCAAAGCTTCCCAAACAAGCCAAAAGGAAGCTCAAGAGCACTTCACTCTCTCTCCCCCCTCATAATTTCGAATTTCACCTTCTCTTTTACTCACTCTCTCTCATTTTTCTCTTCCTCCCCCTCTTGTTCAGCCACCACCACCACCTTGCCGTCAACCACCATCACCGTGAGCCACCTCAGCCCGTGACTGCTGTGCACCGCTGTTCGCCCGAGAAGTCGAGGACCCCGCCGGACTGACTTGTGCCGTGAGCTCGAGGGGTGATTTTTGGGGGCCTTTCGTGCTTAGATCCTTTGTGAGTCATCCCTAACCTTATATTAGTCCTCTAGGTTACTAATGGACATGTATGGATGAGGTTTTGAAGCTTTTTGTGGGCTGTTCATAGTGAGAGTACAAGGGACCCGAATTGGCACTAGGTGGGATTTTCATGTGGAATGACTTGTAGGCTTGAGATAATGATATGTTAGTACTCTAGGTCACTAATGGACATGTATGGATGAGGTTTTGAGGCTTTTTGTGGGCTGTTCATAGTGAGAGTGCAAGGGATCCAAATTTGCACTATATGGGATTTTCATGTTGGATGACTTGTAGGTTTAAGATATTGATATTTAGGTGGTTATGAGCATGTTGGGTTTAGGTTTTGTTGAGATTTAGTGGCTGTTTTGAATGCGTGAACAGTACCACCGAAATATTGCCCTACGGAGTGTTTTGTGCTTAATGTTGCAAGTTTTATGGAAATGTCTTATGTGTTGGGCTTTATGTGATTGGAGGCTAGATGGTCCATGAGTGACCGAATATGTAAGTGATGTTATCTTGGGACATGCAAAAATGATTATGTGAGTGGTGATTGTAAGACATGCCTTGAGTGCAAGTTGATGTTTATGGCCCATTCTTGCATGTTGGTTATCAAATGGCTTGTGTAAGTGTTAATTGAGGCATATGCATATTCGGCCTTGTGTGTTTATGGGTGAATTGTCTATGTGGCGAGTGAATGCTAAATGCCGATATTGGATCATAATGATCCCGGCTTTATGAGAGGCTATAAGGAAAGCCGTATAGTAAAAGCCACATATTACTGATTATATGGCCCGATGAGTCGACGGTCCTATGAACCAATAGTATATTATATGGCCAGATGAGCTGACTGTTTGATGAACCGATGAGTTATTATATGGCCCGATGAGCCGATATGATTAATATTATGCTATGGCCCGGGCGCTAAAGTGCGTAGTGAGGGTTGAATAGCGAGATTATGACTTATTTGTCATGAAGGTTGGATGATGGGAATTGAGTTTTGGATGGAAAGTACTGTTTGTGAATTATGGAATTATTTTATGCCTTAAGAACGAAGCCTAGCCCTAATCAAGTGCTTGTGAATTTGTGAATTGCTTTTGAATTGAAAATATGAATGTCTGATGTCATGTCTTCGTTTTGTTAACTTTTGATCCTGTGAATGCCCGTGGTTAGGACTTGCACGTTGTAAGAGTCTGGAGGTACCTTTGTACTAGCATAGGATTAGGTTTGGTTCACTAAGATTTATTCTCACCCCGTCGTGGGATTTACCATTTTCAGACCCTAGACCATAAGTATGCTGCCGAAGCGTTATGGAGTGCCGATGGACCATGATGAAGAAGAAGCTGCTAGTGATGGCGAGCCCGACGTCTAGGTGCATCTGTGGCATCTTTTTGGCTAATCGTGTAGAGTAGCAAGTGTAACTTTGGGCTAGTGACTGTCTCCTTTTCGTCGAACTATGTTGTCATTTTCCCTTAAGTTGTATGCTTTTTTATTCGACTGATTTTGGTTATGTTACGAATCATTTTATTCATCTTGTTCTTAATATGTATGGAGTTATTTGCGCTACAGCATGCATTCTTTATCGCGCTCGTATGGTCCGGGGCGTGACAGCTGCGCTTTCACCTATTGGCACGTGAAGCACTTAGCTACGTGTGTAGCTACGTCTACTTTCATCCCATTCCACCAGTAGTGTTGACGCAGATTCTGATACATTTTGGTGTTACTCGGATGAATGCTATAACTGCTCCTGTGAGCTTCTGATAAGATCCTTTCCTTAAGTTCCACGTCATTGGGTACGCACAATCGCCCACGAAACTTCAAGATCTCGTCTTCTGACACTTGGAAGTCAAGTTTTCTCTTATCTGCATCCATTCCCAATATCTTCTGAACGTCAGGGTCCGTAGATTGCAATGCCTTAATCCTTTCCTAAATCTCCGGTTCAACTCTCAATGTAGCCATTAGACTAGACAACTGGCGAACCTCCAACTTGAATGCTGAATCCCGTATTCGTTCCATCAGGGTCCATTCTTTAACCATCAAATGCGCGATGCTTGATTTCCGACTAAGGGCATCCGCTACTTTATTTGCTTTCCCAGGGTGATACAGGATATCACAATCATAATCCTTAAGCAGTTCCATCCATTGACGTTGTCTCATGTTCAGTTCTTTTTGGGAAAACAGGTACTTCAAACTTTGATGATCTGTGTAGATCTGAAACTGTTCTCCACACAGATAATGCCTCCAAATTTTTAAAGCAAAGATGATCGCTGCAAGTTCCAAGTCGTGCGTCGGGTAATTCATCTCATGAGGTCTTAACTGTCGTGATGCATAAGCAGCAACTCTTCCATGCTGCATTAACACGCATCCTAATCCCTTTAGCGACGCGTCACTATAGATCTCATAACCTCCAGGACCAGAAGGAATCGTCAATATCGGCGCGGTCGTCAATCTATGTGAAGCACTTGAAAGCTCCTTTCGCACTTATCTGTCCATTCAAACCGCGTTTCTTTCTTAGTTAACCTTGTTAACGGAGTAGCTATCGAAGAGAACTTTTCCACAAACCTTCTATAATAGCCTGCCAATCCCAGAAAACTTCAAACTTCGGTAACTGTTGTCGGTCTTGGCCAATTCATTACTGCTTCACTCTTTGAAGGATCTATTAAGATCCCATCTCCAGATACTACATGACCAAGGAATGCTACCTTATGTAGCCAGAATTCGCACTTGCTAAACTTAGCGTAAAGCGAGTGTTCTCTTAAGATCCGTAGGACAATCCTCAAATGTTGCTTATGTTCTTCATAACTCCTCGAGTAAATCAAGATATCATCTATGAAGACGATAATGAATTGATCTAGATAATCCTTGAATACTCGGTGCATCAAATCCATGAAAGCGGCTGGAGCATTGGTCAATCTATACGGCATAACCGTAAACTCATAATGCCCGTATCTCGTCCTAAATGCCGACTTCGATACATCCTCGTTTTTATCCTTAACTGATGGTAACTCGTCCTTAAATCGATATTGGAGAATACTGACGCTTCCCGCAACTGATCGAACAAGTTGTCTATCCTAGGCAACGGATAGTTGTTCTTAATGGTCACCTAATTCAATTGCTTATAGTCAATGCACAGACGCAATGACCCATCCTTCTTCCTTACGAACAACACTAGCGCTCCCCAAAGTGATGCACTTGGGCGAATAAACCCTTTATCGAGCAGCTCTCACATCTGAACCTTCAATTCCTTCAACTCCGACAGTGACATTCTATAAGGTGCCTTTGAAATAGGCTCCATTCCAGGAGCTAGTTCAATTGAGAATTCCACTTCTCTTTCAGGTGGCAATCCCGGCAATTCCTGAGGAAAGACATTGGGAAATTCGCGCACTACAGCTATATCCTCTAGCTTAGGTTCCTCGATCGTCGGATCGACCACGACAGCCAAGTAAGCTTCGCATCCATCGTCCATCAACTTAGTCACCTCAAGTGACGAGATTAAAGGGATCGAGGTTCCTCCTCGACTCCCTATATATTCGAATATAGGGCGACCAATCGGATGAAATTGGATCACCCTACTACCACAATCCACTATAGCTCCTTGCCTACCCAACCAATCCATTCCAACAATAACATCAAAGTCATGCATTGCTAGCACCGCCAAGTCTACCAACCCTTCGCTACCACCAATGACTATCTTACAGTTTTGGCATCCTAACAAGACTAGCACCTTATCCCTTAAAGGGGTAGCAACGTGAAATACTACATCCAATGGTTTTAATTCCAATTCGGCCAAATCAGCAAACTGTGCAGATACAAAAGAATGCGACGCTCCAGGATCAAATAAAGCATAAGCAACTTGGTCACATAGAGAGACCTTACCTGTGACCACGCCAGGTGTATTCTCTGCCTCCTTGCGCGCCACAGCATATACCCTTCCTTGAGCTGGCGGCCTGTTCAGATTGGCCCATGGGGCAACTCCCATCTGCGGTCTCGGTTGGGGTCGCGGTTGTTGATACTGAGGTTCCGCGGCTGGCTTCCTACACTGCCTTGCAAGATGGCCCCTTTGACCACACTTGAAGCACGCTCCTGACTGACCGGGACAAGGCTCATTCCCGTGCTTCCGTCCGCAAAGGCGACAGTTCCAATCGTTCCGAAAAGTTGGCTTTCCAATATTCCTCTTGACTGGAGGGACGAATCGCCTGTTGTTTAGCATAGGCCCCTTGCCAAAGTTTCGGTTGTCCCTTACATGGTTAAACCGCGGTCCAGAAGTGATACCTCTTTCCCTCATATCCCTTTCTATCTACTGAGCTCGCTCGAAATGTTTGTCATAATCCCTTAAGTTTAGCGGCACCAGTTGTCTTCTCAGATCGGGCCGCAGCCCATCTCTAAACCTCCTTGCCCTATTCAGAGGGTTCTTAACCATTCGTGGAGCATACTTGGAGAGTCTTGCGAACTCAGCCTCGTATTGATCGATGGTCATGTGATTTTGACGGAGATTCTAGAACTCAACCAACTTCTGTTCTTGGGCAGCCTCTGAAAAGTACTTTCCATTAAAGGTCTCGGCAAAGATGGTCTAATTTGGCACAACTCCTTCTGGGAAAACTCTCCCCTTGGTGGCCTTCCACCAATCATTCGTAGTACCTCGGAGTTGGTAGACTGCCAGGGTCACATTCTCAGCTTCGGTGCACCCTAAAACTTCAAAGGCCTTTTCCAATTCCACAATCTATCTAGGGGCAGTCGCAGGGTCCCCTTTGCCATCAAACTTAGACGCCTTAAGCTTCAAAAATTGTTCTACTAGTTGACCCACCATTCGATTCCCATGGCCTTGTGCATTGCCGCCTTCGTTACCTGAACCGTTGTTCCCATTGTTTCCATTTGCAGCATTAGCAGCGGCAACAGCGGCTTTCGGCGGCCGTAGCAGCCCTTGCTTGAGCCTCTTGGACAACAGCGGCGGCTCTTTCTTGAGCCTGCCTACCCATCAAATTACTAATTTCCTCCAGCGCCCTAATGACCCTATCGACTCTCGAGTCCTATACCTATGGCACTCTTGAGCTAGATGCTCCTCTTGTGCCTCTACCCCGATTGCTCATTCCTACTAATCCCCACTACACATGAACCACATAATTCCATCCAGGAATTAGAGACATAAGCCAACTATTAGAAACTAGCAGTCCAAGACTACCACTATAGCAACAATCACAACCAACCATTCAACACAATTCAAACAATCAGAAGCACCACATCAAGAGATTCTCACACGTACCTCGAGTCCGAACGCATCTACAACTTAGCATAAACACTACAAGCAAACCAGCACTTCAAGCAGACAACCACAAACAATGCCAAGTATGAAGCCCCTAATCGTGCCAATCACAAGCGCCAATTCACATGTCATGCGATTCGTGCCTAACTCTAATGAATGCCCAAAGTCTCACTACTTGACTATCCTAAAGTCATGTCTCCTTATCACTCCAGGCTTCGACCAATCCAGGCTTCGACCAACTTGGATCGAGCTAACCATGCTCTAATACCAATTTAAACGGGGATGTCACACCCCAGACCATACGAGCGCGATAACATCCCGATCGACTCCTGTTTCGATTCCGTAACAACCAGGATCCTACGACGGTGGCGATGGTGCTAAATAAAGGATGCATGCGGTAGCGCAAATAACTTCGTACATATGTAAAACAAGATGACTGAAAGGATTCACAACAAAACCAAAGTCAGTCGAATACAAAAGCGTACAACTTAGGGAAAACGACAACATAGTTCGATCAAAGGGGAGACGGTCACAATTCCAAAGTTACACTTGCTACTCTACGCGGTTAGCCAAAAAGATGCCACAGATGCACCTAGACGTCGGCTCGCCATCACTAGTAGCTTCTTCTTCATCAGGGTCCATCGGCACTTCATAACGCTTCGGCGGCATACTTATGGTCTAGGGTCTGAAAATGGTAAATCCCACAACGGGGTGAGAATAAATCTCAGTGAGCCAAAGCTAACCCTATGCTACGATAAAGGTACCTCCAAACTCGTACGACATGCAAATTCTAACCATGAGCATTCACAGGATCAAGAGTTAACAAAACAAAGACACGACATCAGACATTCACATTTTCAATTCAAAAGTAATTCACAAACTCACAAGCACTTGATTAGGGCTAGGCTTCGTTCTTAAGGCATAAATTAATTCCATAATTCACAAACAGTGCTTTCTATCCAAAACTCATTTCCCATTATCCAACCTTCATGACATATAAGTCATAATCTCGCTATCCAACCCTCACTACGCGCTTTAGCGCCCGGGCCATAGCATAATATTAACCTTATCGACTCATCTATCCGTCGGCTCATCGGGCCATATAATAAGTAATATGTGGCTTTTACTATACGGCCTTCCTTATAGCCTCTCATAAAGCCGGGATCATTATGATCCAATATCGGCATTTAGCATTCACTCGCCACACGGACAATTCACCCATAATCACACAAGGCCGAATATGCATAGGCCATCAATTAACACTTAGACAAGCCATTTGATAACCAACATGCAAGAATAGGTCATATACATCAACTTGCACTCAAGGCATGTCTTACAATCACAACTCACATAATCATTTTTTTGCATGTCGCAAGATAACATCACTTACATATGCGGTCACTCATGGACCATCTAGCACCCACTCACATAAAGCCCAACACACAAGACATTTCCATAAAACTTACAAACATTAAGCACTCCATAGGGCATAATTCGGTGGTACTGTTCACTCGCCCAAAACAGCCACTAAATCTCAACAAAACCTACACCAAACATGCTCATAATCACCTAAATATCATTATCTCAAGCCTACAAGTCATCTAACATGAAAATCCCATATAGTGCAAATTCGGGTCCCTTGCACTCCCACTAAGAACAGCCCACAAAAAGCCTCAATACCTCGCCCATACTTGTCTATTAGTAACCTAGAGTACTAACATACGTTTAGGGATGACTCACCAAAGATTCAACCAAGAAAAGCCCCCAAAATCACCCATTGAGCTCACGGCAGAAGTTGGTCTGGCGGGGTCCTCGGCTTCTCGGGTGAACGGCGGTCATGATCGGAGGTGGCTCACAGTGGTGGTAGGTGTGGATGGCAAGGTGGTGGTGGTGGTGGAACAAGAAGGGAGAGGGATGAGAAAAATGTGAGAGAGTAAGTGAAAGAGATAGTGAAATTCGAAATTATGAGAGGGAGAGAGAATGAGGTTGTGTTGAACTTCACCTTGGCTTGTTTGGGAAGCTTTGGTAGGGCTTATGGGGAAAGACAACAATGTGACATGAGGGGAAGTCTAGTGCGGGCTATGAGTGATGGGTCTAGTGACATAAAGTTGGAGAGAGGAAGACAAGAGGTGATGGGTGGCTTGAAAGTAAAAGAAGAGGGCCCACAAAAATCTCACTCTTCTCTTATACAAAGATGCACATTTAAGGCATTAATGCCCTAAAGTTTCGATCACATAGGGGGCCAAAAATTAAACGTGCCATCAATTAAAAAGATTTAAGGAATGAGCCTAAATTCGGGGGTGCAAGGAATTTCCAAATTATTTTCCTTAATCACCGATTTCCAACCTACCTCGGAACGACCTCAAATTCAAAAAGTCTCGACGAGATGATTCTAATGTTTCATTGTTGAAATTCTCGAATGATCGACGTCCAATTTCGAAGTCCAAGTTGTGACTAAAATCCATGAATAGTAATTTCATGGCGTCTCGAACTAACGGGTGGCTTTTAGGGTTTTACGCGTATCAACCCATGATTACTATCACGTTTAAAAGTTATTCGAACCATGGCGACTTTGATTGTCATGTAATTGCGAGGGTCAACCGTTGGTTCCAAGGGTCGCGTTCATTAGAAATCTAGTTTACGTTAATTTGCAACTTATACTCTAGTCATACGGAATCACCCGCAGACCAATCTTATAACGTTGGGAAATCGTTCTAAAACCAATCTTTGAACGGCCTATGACGGTACAGGATGTTCCCTCGGCAATCCTTATGGTCAAGTCGTTAATCCAGTGTCGAGTTCTTTGGTCCACGTACTAAATTCCTCGTTAGCCTTTCCCCTTGGGTTAGTTAACTCAACAGTGATCAATTTTGAGTGAGATTTACTGAAATACATCGATTGATATTTCATCTATTCATAAGCCTCGAAATGGGTCGAAATTCGAAATGTCACACTACAAATCAAACATTGAACCCAAACTTTCTTAGAATGAGAAGTTCTTCCATCAGAATCAATTTATGCCACTCAACTTGCGATCTAATCTTTCCCCACAATGAATATCAACTAAATCAACCCCACTATAAGGAACTTATATTAAATGGAAGCTCCCAAAACTACAAATCAAACATTAGAACAAAAGGCATCCAAACATTCTTAGAATTGGAAGTTCCACCATTCGCATGATGTCATGGCACTTAACTTGCGTCTAACCTTTCCCAAGAACAAATATCATCCAAAATTAACACTATTTAAAGCAAATTAGATTAATTGGAAGCACCCAAATTTATCCGTCAAATATTGGACCCAAAAGGACCGAAACTTACTTAGAATGAGTTCTTCCATTCAAATCAAGTTATAACACTCAACTTGCAATCTAATCTTTCCGAAGGGTGAATATAATAGAAATGACACTATTATCGGTAACTTAGATGAATAGGATACTCCCAAAACTACAAATCAAACATTGGACCCAAAAAGACCATAACTTTCTTAGAATGAGAAATTCTTCCATTCGAATCAAGTTATGGCACTCAACTCATGGTCTAATCTTTCCCAAGGACGAATATCATCTAGATGAACATTATTATAAGTAAATTAGATGAAGTGGAAGCTCCCAAAACTAAAAATCAAACATTGGACCCAAGAGGACTCAAGCTTTCTTAGAATGAGAAGTTCTTCCATTGGAATACAGTTATGGAACTCAACTCACCGTCTTATCTTTCCCAAGGACGAATATCATCCAAATGAATACTATTCTAAGTAAATTACATGAACTAGAAGCTCCCAAAAATACAACTCAAAAATTGGACGCAAGCGTTCTTAGAATGAGAAGTTCTTCCATTTGAATTAAGTTATGCCATTCAACTTGCAATCTAATCTTTCTTAAGGATGAATATCATCTAAATGGAAGCTCCCAAAACTACAAATCAAACATTTGACCCAAAAAGACCCAAATTTTCTTAGAATGAGAAGTTCTTCCATTTGAATCAAGTTATGCCACTGAACTTGCGATCTCATCTTTCTTAAGGATGAATATTATCTAAATGAACACCACCATAAGCAACTTAGATTAAATTTAAGCTCTCAAAACTACAAATCAAACATTGTATCCAGAAGGACTCAAACTTTCTTATAATGACAAGTTCCTCCATACGAATCAAGTTACGCCACTCCACTTGTGATCTAATATTTCCAAAGGACGAATCAAACATTGGACCGAAAAGAACCCTAACTTTCTTAGAATGAGAAGCTCTTCCATTGGACTAAAGTGATGGCACTCAACTCGCGGTCTAATCTTTCCCAAGGATGAATATCATCCAAATGAATACTATTACAAGTAAATTAGATGAAGTGGAAGCTCCCAAAAGAACAAATCAAACATTGGACCGAAAGGAACCCGAACTTTCTTAGAATGAGAAGCTCTTCCATTAGAATAAAGTGATGGCACTCAACTTGCGGTTTAATCTTTCCCAAGGATGAATATCATCCAAATAAACACTATTATAAGTAAATTAGATGAAGTGGAAGCTAAAAAAAAAACAAATCGAACGTTGGACACAAAAGGATCCAAACTTTCTTAGAACGGAAATTATTCTATTTGAATCAAGTTATGCCACTCCACTTACGATCTAACGTTTTCGAAGGACGAATATAATCTATATGACACTATTATCAGAAACTTAGATGAATAGGATTCTCCCAAAACTACAAATCAAATATTGGACCGAAAAGAACCCTAACTTTCTTAGAATGAGAAGCTCTTCCATTAGAATAAAGTGATGGCGCTCAACTTGCGGTTTAATCTTTCCCAAGGACAAATATTATCTAAATGAACACTATTTTAAGTAACTTAGATGAATTGAAAGCACCCAAAATTATCAATCAAACAATGGATCCAAAAGCACCCAAAATTATACCACTGAACTTGCAATCTAATCTTTCTGAAGGGTGAATATCTTCTAAATGACACTATTATCAATAACTTAGATGAATAGGATGCTCCCAAAATGACAAGTCAAACATTGGACCGAAAAGGACCCAAACATTCTTAGAATGAGAAGTTCCTCCAGTACAATGAAATTATGGCACTCAACTTGCAATCTAACCTTTGCCAAGGGAGAATAACCTCTAAATGAATACTATTATAGGTAACTTAAATAAAATAGAAGCTCCCAAAAATATAAATAAAGAAATGGACCAAAAAAGACCAACACTTTCTCATAATAGGAAGTTCTTATGTTAGAATGAAGTTATGGCATTCAACTTGCCGTATAATCTTTGCCAAGGATAAATATTAGCTAAATGAACACTTTTATAACTTAGATGAATAGGAAGCATCGAAAACTGCAAATCAAACACTTTTTTAGAATGGGAAGTTCTTCTGTTGGGATGAAGTAATGACACTCAACTAGTGATCTGATCTTTGTTAAGGACGAATGACATCTAAATGAACACTATTAAAAGTAACTTAGATCAATTCGAAGCTCCCAAAATTACAATTAAAAAAATGGACCCAAAAAGACCAACACTTTCTTAGAATGGGAAGTCCTTCCATTAGAATGAAGTTATGGCACTCAACTTGCCATATAATCTTTGCCAAGGACAAATATCAGCTAAATGAATGCTTTTATAACTTAGATGAATAGGAAGCACTGAAAACTGCAAATCAAACACTTTTTTAGAATGGGAAGTTCTTCTGTTGGGATGAAGTAATGACACTCAACTAGTGATCTAATGTTTGCCAAGGACGAATGACATCTAAATGAACACTATTAAATGTAACTTAGATCAATTCGAAGCTCCCAAAACTACAAATCCATCAATGGACCAAGAAGGACCCAAACTTTCTTAGAAAGAGAAGTTTTTTGGCTCCAATAAAGTTATGGCACTCAACTCGCAATCTAAAATTTCCCAAGGACGAATACTATCTAAATGAATACAATTATAAGTAACTTAGATGAAGTGGAAGCTCCCAAAACTACAAATCAAGCATAGGACCAAAAAGGACAGAAACATTCTTAGAACGAGAAGTTCTTCCATTTGAATGAAGTTATGCCACTGAACTTGCGAACTAATCATTCCCAAGGACGAATATCATTTAAATGGACACTATTATGAGTAACTTAGATGAATTAGAAGCATCCGAAACTACAAATCAAACATTGGACCCAAAAACACCAAACTTTTTCAGAATGGAAAGTTCTTCAATTAGAATGAAGTTAAGGCACTCGACTTGCGTCTAACCTTTCCCAGGGATGAATATAATCTAAATGAACAATCATATAAATAAGATAGATAAATTGGAAGCTCCCAAAACAAAAAATCAAACATTAGACCCTAAAGGACCCAAACTTTCTAGGAATGGGAAGTTCTTCCCTTGGAATGAAATTGTGGCTCTCAACTCCCCATCTAATCTTTCCCAATGACAAATATTATCTAAATGAACACTATTATAAATAGCATAGATGATTGGAAACTCCCAAAACTACAAATCAAACATTTGACCCAAAAGAACCCAAACTTCTTAGAATGGGAAGTTTTCCATTTAAATTAAGTTATACCACTCAACTTGTGATCTAATATTTCCCATGGATGAGTATCATCCAACTAAACACTATTATAAGTAACTTAGATGAATTAGAAGCTCCCAAAATAACAAATCAAACATTAGACCAAAAGGACCTAAACTTTCTTAAAACGAGAAGTTCTTCCATTCGAATAAACTTATGCCTCTCAACTTGCACTATGATCTTTCCAATGACGAATAACATCTAAATGAACATTGCAGTAAGTAACTTAGATTAATGGTAAGATCCCAAAACTACAAATCAAGCATTGAACCCAAACGGACCAAAACTTTCTTAGAATGGGAAGTTTTTCCATTAGAATGAAGTTATCGCACTGACTTTGTGTCTAATCTTTCCCAATTATGAATATCATGTAAATGAACAATATTAAAAGTAACTTAGATAAATTAGAAGCTCCCAAAACAACAAATCAAACGTTAGACCCAAAAGTACCCAAACTTTCTTAGAAAGTGAAATTCTTCCATTTGAATCAAGTTATACCACTAAACTTGCGCTCTAATATTTCCCAAAGATGATTATCATCTAAATGAACACTACTATAAGTGTCTTAGATGAACTAGAAGCTCCCAAACCTACAAATCAAACATTTGACCCAAAGGGACCAAAACTTTCTTAGAATGAGAAGTTTTTCCTTTAAAGTTATGCCACTCAACTTGCGATCAAATCTTTCCCACGAATTAATATAATCTAAATGAACACTTTTATAAGTAACTTAGATAAACTAGAAGCTCCCAAAACTACAAATCAAACATTAGATCCAAGAGGACCCAAACCTTCTTAGAATTGGAATTTCTTCCATTAGAATGAATGTGACATTCCAAATTTCGACCCATTTCGAAGCTCATGAATGGATGACATATCAATCGATGTATTTCAGTAAATCTCGCTCAGAAATAATCACTCTTGAGTTAACTAACCCAAAGGGAAAGGCTAACGAGGAATTAAGTACGTTGACCAAAGAACTCGACCTTGGATTAACGACTTGACCATAAGGATTGCCAAGGGAACGTCCTATGCCATCATAAGCCGTTCAAAGATTTGGTTTTAGAACTATTTGCTAGCGTTATATGATTGGTTTGCGGGTGATTCCTTACGACCAGAGTATAATTTGCGAATTAACCTAAACCAGATTTCTAACAAACGCAACCTTTGGAACCAACGATTGACCCTCGCAATTACATGACAATCAAAGTCGTCATGGTTGGAATAACTTTAAAACGTGACGATGATCACGGGTCGATACGCGTAAAACCCTAAAAGCCACCCGTTAGTTCGAGACGCCTTGAAATTACTATCCATGGATTTTAGTCATGAATCGGACTTCAATCATTCGAGAATTTCGACAACGAAACATTAGAATCGTCTCGTCAAGACTTTTTGAATTTGGGGTCATTCCGAGGTAGGTCGAAAATAGGTGTTTACGGGAATTAAATTAAAAAGTCCTTGCGCCCCCGAATTTAAGCTCATTCCTTAGATTTTTAATTGAGAGCACGTTTAATCTTTGACCCTCCCTTTGTGACCGAAACTTTAGGGCATTAATGCCTTAAATGTGCATGTATTTGCATAAAAGACAAGAGTGAGATTTTGGTGGGCCATCTTCTTTGACTTTTAAGCCACCCATCATCACCTCTTATCTTTCTCTTTCTTACTTTATGTCACTCAACCCATTACTCATAGCCATCACTAGGCTTCCCATCAAGTCACATAGTTGTCTTTCCCCATAAACCCACCCAAAGCTTCTCAAACAAGCCAAAAAGAAGGTAAAGACCACATTTCTCTCTCTCCCCTCTCATAATTTCGAAATTTCCTCTCTCACTCACTCTCTCTAATTTTTCTCCTCCCCCTCCCTCCTTGTTCGGCCACCACCAGCCACCACGCACACCACCAGCCACCGCACACGCCGACCACCACCGTGAGCCACCTCAAGTCGTGACCGTCGTTCGCCCGAGAGCCAAGGACCGCCGTGCACCACCGTTCGCCGTGAGCTCTAGGGGTGATTTTAGGGACTTTGCTTGCTTGAATCCTTGGTGAGTCATCCCTAACCTTATATTAGTGCTCTAGGTTACTAATGGACATGTATGGATGAGGTTTTGAAGCTTTTTGTGGGCTGTTCATAGTGAGAGTACAAGGGACCCGAATTGGCACTAGGTGGGATTTTCATGTTGGATGACTTGTAGGCTTGAGATAATGATACATTAGTACTCTAGGTCACTAATTGTCAGCGTAGACCTCTTGGAGCACCAGCACCATTGCCGCAAGGAGGGCAACCGTTGAGGAACGCCCCGCAGAACAACCTAAATCGACCCTCGATGCAAAGAAGGGTTTATGCTATTACTAAACAAGAGGCGAAGGATTCGTCAACCGTTCAGGTACGGTCTCCTTGCATGATCATATCGCTTATGCCTTGTTCGATCCAAGAGCTACACATTCGTTTATTGCTAAGCAATTTATGGAATTGGTGGGGTTAAGTCCGAAGTCGTTTGAAATGGTTCTTAGTATTTCAATCCCGTTAAAGGATAAAGTATTGTCTACAGTAGGATGTTCAAGTTGTAAGATAATTATAAACAGTCAAGAAGAAAATATAGATTTGATTGTGCTGGCAATATATGACTTTGATGTCATAATCGGAATGGATTGGCTCACCAAGCAACGAGGTACGATGGATTGCTATCGTAAAGCAATGAAGTTTAACCCGTTAGGAAAGGTTAGTTTCGAGTTCATTGGAAACAATGGATCCCCCTCGAGTCCTTTGATTTCATCGCTTGAGACGACAGCTTTGTTGGATAAAGGTTGCCAAGGTTATTTGGCAACCATGGTTAATACTCTGGTTAAGGAACCCGGCATGGAGGGCATTGCTGTAGTCCAAGATTTCTTTAATGTCTTCCCAAAGGAATTACTTGGATTACCTCCAGAAAGGGAAATAGAGTTTGTGATTGAATTAACCCTCGGAACGGAGCCGATTTCCAAAGCACCGTACCTCATGGCGCTATCGAAACTAAAGGAGTTAAAGGTGCAGATGCAAGACCTGTTGGATAAATGATTTATCCGCCCTAGTGCATCGCCTTGGGGAGTGCTAATTCTGTTCGTGAGAAAGAAGGATGGATCATTACGTCTCTGCATTGATTATCGGCAACTCAATCAAGTGACGGTCAAGAACAAGTACCAGTTGCCAAGAATAAACAATTTGTTTGACCAACTTCAAGGAGCTTCGGTATTTTCCAAGATAGACCTAAGGACAGGCTATCACTAGTTGAGGATCAAGAATGATGATATACTGAAGATGGCATTTCGTACACGCTATGGTCATTATGAGTTCACAGTAATGCCGTTTGGTCTAACAAATGCGCCTGCTGCTTTTATGGATTTAATGAACCGTGTGTTCAAGGAGTATTTGGACCGATTCGTGATCGTGTTCATTAACGATATTCTAGTGTATTCAAGAAGCCCAGAAGAACATGAACATCACTTGAGGACGATTCTGCAGACCCTTCGAGAGCATAGACTGTATGCTAAATTCAGTAAGTGCGAGTTTTGGCTAACTCGTGTAGCTTTCCTTGGACATGTAATCTTGGGTGAAGGAATTTCCATAGATCCTACCATGATAGAAGCAGTTATGGATTGGCCAAGGCCAACGGTTGTAATAGAAATTCACAGTTTCTAGGGTTGGCAAGCTATTACAGACAATTTGTGGAAAGGTTTACTGCAATAGCCATGCCATTGATACGATTGCTAAAAAAGGAAGAGAAGTTTGAATAGACCGATAGGTGCGAGCGTCGTTTTCAAGAACTTAAGCACAAGTTAACTACGACTCTAGTCTTGACAATACTGTCTGGTCCAGGAGGTTACGAAATCTACAGCGATGCGTTGTTTAAGGGATAAGGCTGCATTCTCATGCAACATGGAAGAGTGGTTGCTTACGCATCCCGACAGTTAAGACCTCATGAGTTGAACTACCCGACACATGATTTGGAATTGGCAGCAATCGTCTTTGCCCTCAAGATTTGGAGGCATTATATGTGCGGAGAAAAATTCCAAGTTTACACCGATGATCAGAGTCTCAAGTACCTATTCTCGCAGAAAGAGTTGAACATGAGACAACAACGTTGGATGGAACTTCTCAAGGATTATGATTGTGACATTCTGTACCACCCTAGTAAAGCTAACAAGGTGGCTGATACTCTTAGTCGAAAGTCAACAATTGCGCAAATGATGGTTTGAGAATGGCTTCTTCTCGAGGAAGTGCGAGATTCAGATTTTAAATTTGAAGAAAGCCATCTATCGAGTCTCATGGCTGCTTTAAGGATTGAACCCGAAGTGCATGTGAAGGTTAAAGCCTTGCAATCCACAAACCCTGCAATCCAAAAGGTTATGCAGGAAAATTCAGCAAAGAGGAAAGCTGATTTCCAAATAACTGAAGACGGAATATTGAAATTTCGTGGGCAATTGTGCGTACCCGACGATTCAGAACTTAAAGTAGGAATTTTATCAGAAGCTCATCGTAGCAGCTTCAGCATTCATCCGGGCAGATCCAAGATGTATCAGAATTTGAGACAGCATTATTGGTGGAATGGCGTGAAGACTGATATCGCCAAGCACGTGGCTAAGTGCTTAATGTGCCAACAAGTGAAAGCACAACATTGCAAGCCCGGTGGACTGCTGAAACCACTTGAGATTCCACAATGGAAATGGGAACACATTACCATGGATTTTGTGATGGAATTACCAAGGAGTCAACGAGGTAACGATTCCATTTGGGTCGTGGTTAATAGACTGATGAAGTCCGCACACTTTATCGCCGTATGAAAGGATTTCGCGTTAGACAGATATGCTAAATTGTACGTGCGACAAATTGTTCGTCTTCATGGAGTACCAATGACGATCACTTCAAATCGAGCACTAAGTTCACTGTAACGTTTTGGAAAAGCTTGCAAACTGCCTTAGGAACGAAGCTGCAATATAGCACTGCCTATCATCTGCAGACGGATGGCTAATCAGAAATAACAATTCAAACGCTTGAGGAAATGTTGCGGGCATGTGTTTTGGATTTTAAAGGAAGTTGGGAGGAACAACTTCATCTTGTTAAGTTCGCCTACAACAACAGCTATCAACAGAGCATCAAAATGGCACCATTTGAAGCGTTGTATGGTAGGGCCTGTAGAACTCCAGTTTGTTGGGACGAAGTTGGTGAACAAAAGATCACGGGTCCTGAATTGGTACAACAATCGTTGGATGCTGTCAAAGTTATCAGAGAAAGACTAAAGACAGCCCAAAGCCGCCAGAAAAGTTATGCAGACAAGCGGTGTAGACCGTTGGAATTCCAAGTTGGTGACCATGTATTTCTCAAGGCGTCACCAATGCGAGGTACTGCACGATTTGGCAAGAAAGGAAAGCTGAGTACGAGGTATGTTGGACCTTTCAAAATTTTGGAACGAATTGGGATTTTAGCCTATTGTCTCGCGTTGCCACCGAGACTTGCTCAAGTACATGATGTCTTCCACGTATCTATATTAAGGAAGTACGAGCCTGATCTGACTCACGTGCTTAACTTTGAGGAAAAAGAAATGGACGATAGAGTGTCGTATCTGGAACGACCAGTGAGGATAGAGGACAGAAAAGAGCAAGTGTTGAGGAACAAGATGATTCCCTTGGTTAAAGTAATTTGGCAACATCATGAAATAGAGGGAGCAACGTGGGAAAGCGAAGAAATAATGAGGCGCCATTATCCTTATCTTTTTTAGGATGTCATGTAATATTTTAAATTTCAAGGATGAAATTTCTGTAAAGAGGGAAGAGTTGTGACATCCCAAATTTTACCAATGTACTAAAATGGGATTCAATGGATTGTAAACACAAATTTGAATCCGATTAAAAGTATTGGGAGTTTCGTTATCGATATTTCAAAGTTTATTGATAAACCCTAAAATTTCGGTTAAGAGACGATAAGCCGAAAATTGGCAACCAAAAGGACATTTCGAACTTGACTTGAACCCACGGGCCTAATTTCTATTAAATTCGGCCATCCAGAGGCCTTATGATAGGAAATGACTGTTTTGCCCCCAAAAGCCCATTTTTAGCCCAAATAAAAAGCCAATTGGATATCAAGCCCATTTGGCCTATCAAATTCAAGCCCAAGCCACATGAATAGTGCCAAGCCCATGTGAATAGTGCAGCCCACATGAATAGTACCGAAATTGGGAAAAGACCATTTTGCCCCTTCTAGGAAGTTAGATATTTTGATGATGCAATAATGGACTTAAGATAAGAACATTAAATACTTGCAAGAGGGCTTCTTATTCTTTTCTTCCTCATGGTGGCCGAATTCTTCCCCCCCTCACTCTCTCTCTTGCTTTCTTTCCTTGTCTCATTAATTAGCTTAAAGTGGTCTTGACCTTTCAAGAAGCCAAGCTAGATCTTTTGAGTTGCATTATTGGAGGCAATAATGCACTCTACTTGTATAAGTAGCAAGACACTCTCTCTTGAAATCTCTCTTTCCTTTTTGTCTCATTTCCTTGCAAATTCGGCCACACCACCATCCTTGCCGCCGCCCACCTGAATTGCCGCCCACCTCACCACCATCCACCATAGCCATGCCAAGCTCGCCGCCGCCTACCTTGCTGCCGTGAGGATCGTCGTCATCGTCACCAAGCCTTGCTGCGCCATCCATCGCCGTGAGCCGCACCATCATCGCAGCACCAAGCCAAGCTCTGCTGTCCACCACCAAGCCGAGCCATCTTCATCACCGCCATCTTCACGCCACCACCGTCGTCGCCATCATAGTCGCCGCTGTCGCAAAAACAAGTGAGTTAACTTCCTAATTCTTGATTAGGTTGTTGATTACACTTAGGGATTAGTTTATGTGCAAATAGGAGTTAACTAAGGCTGATTGGATTAACTAAGGTTTGATAGTTAACCATGGTTATGTTAGTTAATCGTTGTTAGGTTAGTTAACCATGATTATATTAGTTAATCGTGGTTAGGTTAGTTAACCATGGTTATGTTAGTTAATCGTGGCTAGGTTAGTTAACCATTGTTGGGTTAGTTAATTCTGGTTTTCTATAATAAAAAAATAATGTATCTTAGCCTATAAATGCTGGTTGGTGTGGTTTCATGCTTAAATACATAACTTTGTGCGTTGGAGTGATATGTGAGGCTTGAAAAATGGAAAACGTGAGGTTTGCCATGAAAAGTATAATGGAGTAATCACGTGTGATTTGTTAGTGCATTTATACGTGTGAAAATGGCAATAAATCGACGTGTGAGCACAAGTCATGGCATGAGCACGTATCATGAGTGCATTGATTAATTAGATAGAAGAAAAGAGATTTGTATGCCTGTGTGCTCGTGTGATCACAAAGTGTACGGACCCTCAATGGTAATTGGGGATGATGCCTGATTTATCGTAGTTTCGGATCGGGTTGGATTGATGATGATTTATCGGATGCCCAGCGGGGTTGGATGACGGATTGCGGTAGAGGCCGGACCAATTTTCTTTTATGGAATGCCGTCCACTTCCGGAGGAGGATGTGACGTTGCTGCGCCTGATGGTTTTCGGGCAATGCCCGGTCATGCCAGAAGTACCTTGCGTGGACTGGTGAATAACAGGCATAATCCGTGTGTCTTGGTAAATATAAAAGCCTTACGCTGATTGGTGAAAAACTGGTGTAATCTGTGTGTCTTGGCATAAAATTGGAACATGCTTGGATGTATTGCGCATGAAAATCAGTGATATGTGTTATGATTATGTGTTTTGGGTGATTGTGTGGCTTATAGAATGTTATAACTGATAACATGCAAGGCATGTGCATGTGCCAAGACAAGGTAAGAATGCCTGTGAATTGTCTATTGATTGGCGAGAGTCACCCGAACCTGTTATAGGTTGTATAGAGCGAGGGCTACCCGCTATTGATCTGCCATCGTCGTTAGGTTGCATGTTTAGGGTATGCTCTAGGTGGATTAGCACCCTACGCGAGGCTTAGGTTGTTAACTTACTGAGATTCTTATCTCACTAGTTGTCGTTAACCATTTTTTCAGACTCGAATTATGAATACAAGGATAGTACGGTTCGGGGTCCCGATGGATCAAAGCCTCGAAGTTAAACCGTATCTAATTCATGATAAAGATTACTTCTTCGAGTTGCATATTACGATTATTTGGGTTGACGAGGCATTAATACATTTAATCCCCCACCTGTTCGAGGCGTGGTTCACGCGTCATGGTGACGTTCTTTTTGGCCCACTGAGGGCCTTTGATGGACCTAATGGGGGAGGACCTGGAGGAGCATCATGGGATCCCGTAGACCTGGCGATTCCAGATGGCGCCGTGGAGGATCCGGAGGAGGAGAACTACCTTTAGGTTAGGCTTAGAAAGCCGACACCTTTTTGGAAGTAAACCCGTAGTATAACGGAGAGAGGTTAACCCGACCCCTTGTATCTTTTTGTAGGTCGTGATGGAAGTGGCCTATAAGTGAGGGCTTGTAAAAATATACTTCCTAAGGTTAACATGTTTATAAATAAAAGAAAGTGTATTTTGGTATCAATATTTGCTATGCTGTTTTTCCTCCTATCCATGTTGTTATGTTTGTCGAAGGTTGTAGTTCGTTTCCGCATACATTAATTGAAAGATAAAATGAATGGGTCGACGACGCATCCTGGGACGTCACATTTTTTATTGGCCCAAAGAATAAGTGATAAGAATGTTCGCGTGCCCGAGGGCCAGGGCGTGACACATAGTTACCTTCCCCATAAACCCCACCAAAGCTTCCCAAACAAGCCAAAAGGAAGCTCAAGACCACCTTATTCTCTCTCCCCCCTCATAATTTCGAATTTCCACTCTCTTCCACTCACTCTCTCATATTTCTCTTCCATCTTCCCTCTTGTTCGGCCACCACCACCACCTTGCCATCCACACCTACCACCACCTTGAGCCACCTCCACTTGTGACCGCCGTGCACCGCCATTCGCCCAAGAAGCCAAGGACCCGCCTGACCGACTTGTGCCGTGAGCTCTAGGGGTGATTTTGGAGACTTTTCTTGCTTGGATCTTTGGTGACTCATCCCTAAACCTATGTTAGTACTCTAGATTACTAATAGACAAGTATGGGTGAGGTTTTGAGGCTTTTTGTGGGCTGTTCATAGTGGGAATGCAAGGGATCCGAATTTGCACTATACGGGATCTAGTGGTTGTTTGGATGCATGAACAGTACCACCGAATTTATGCCTTATGCAGTGCTTCGTGCTTAAATGTTTGTAAGTTTTATGGAAATGTCTTATGTGTTGGGCTTGTGTGATTTGGTGCTAGATGGTCCATGAGTGACCGAATATGTAAGTGATGTTATCTTGTGTCATGAAAAACGATTATGTGAGTTGTGATTGTAAGACAAGCCTTGAGTGCAAGTTGATGTATATGGCCTATTCATGCATGTTGGTTAATTGAGGGCCTATGTATACTCGGCCTTGTGTGATTATGGGTGATTCGTAAGTGTGGCTAGTGAAAGCCGTATAGTAAAAGCTACATATTACTTATTATATGGCTCGATGAGTCGACAGTCCGATGAACCGATAAGTTATTATGTGGCCCGATGAGCCAACAGCCCGATGAACCCATAAGTTGTTATCTGGCCAAATGAGCCGACGGTCTGATGAACCGATAAGTTGTTATATGGCCCGATAAGCCGATGAAAGTACTGATGTGAAATAGCGTGGACCGATGAGCCGACAAGATTAATATTATGTTATGGCCTGGGCGCTAAAGCGCGTAGTGATGGTTGGGTAGCGAGACTATGACTTATATGTCATGAAGGTTGGATAACAAGAAATGAGTTTTGGATGGAAAACACCGTTCGTGAATCATGGATTTATTTTATGCCTTAAGTACGAAGTCTAGCCCTAATCAAGTGCTTGTGAGTTTGTAAATTGCTTTTGAATTAAAAATGTGAATGTCTGATGTCGTGTCTTCATTTTATTGACTCTTGGTCTTGTAAATGCTCGTAGTTAGAACTTGCACATTGTAAGAGTCTGGAGGTACCTTTGTTCTAGTGTAGGGTTAGGTTTGGCTCACGGTGATTTATTCTCACCTCGTTGTGGGATTTACCATTTTCAGACCCTAGACCATAAGCCAGCCGCCTCCACTTGTTCCCGCCGTAGATGCCCAAGTCGTGGAGCCTTTCGATACTGAAGTCCAGTCCGACCGTGACGAAGAAGAAGATGCTAGCAATGGCGAGCCCGACGTCTAGGTGCATCTGTGGCATCTTTTTGGCTAACCGCGTAGAGTAGCGAGTGTAGCTTTGGACTAGTGAGTCTCCCTTTTTAATCGAACTATGTCATCACCGTCCCTAAGTTGTACGCTTTCATATTCGATTAACTTTGGTTATATTATGCATCCTTTTGGTCAACTTGTTTGTCATACGTACGGAGTTATTTGCGCTACCGCTTGCATCCTTTATTCCGAACTATTTGCCACAGTCGTAGGATCCTGATTGTTACAGAATCGAAACAAGGCTCGATCAGGATGTGTGACATTCCGAATTTCGACCCATTTCGAAGCTTATGAATGGATGAAATATTAATCGATGTGTTTCAGAAAATCTCGCTCAGAATTGATCACTCTTAAGTTAACTAACCCAAGGGGAAAGGCTAACGAGGAATTTAGTACGTGGACCAAAGAACTCGACTGGATTAACGAATTGACCATAAGGATTGCTGAATTGTATCACAATCTGCGTCAACACTGCTGGTGGAATGGGATGAAAGTAGACGTAGCTACACACGTAGCTAAGTGCTTGACGTGCCAGCAGGTGAAAGCGCAACATTGTAAGCCCGGTGGTATGTTGCAACCCTTAGAGATTCCTGAATGGAAATGGGAACATATCACAATGGATTTCGTTATGGGTTTACCGAGAAGCCAGAGAGGTCACGACTCGATATGGGTAATTGTGGATAGATTGACCAAGTCTGGACATTTCCTGGCTGTGCGAAAGGATTTCGCAATGGATCGGTATGCCGAATTGTATATGCGTCGTATAGTACGTCTTCATGGAGTACCAGTGACGATTACGTCAGACAGAGATCCGAAGTTCACTACGACTTTTTGGAAAATTCTTCAGGGTGCAATAGGAACCAAGTTACAGTTTAGTACGGCATATCATCCTCAGACCGATGGACAATTTGAAAGGACGATTCAAACGCTCGAGGACATGTTGAGGCATTTGTTATAGATTTCAAAGGTGGATGGGAAGAGCAGTTGCATCTAGTTGAGTTCGCCTACAATAACAGTTATCAGCAGAGTATCAGAATGGCGCCGTTCGAGGTATTGTATGGCAGAACATGCAGAACACCCATATGCTGGGACTAGGTTGGAGAACGAAGCATAACAGGCCCGGAATTAGTTGAGCAGTCAGTTGAGGCGGTAAAGATCATTCGAGAAAGACTTAAGATAGCTTAGAGTCGCCAGAAAAGTTATGCCAATAAGCGGCATAGGCCTTTAGAATTCCAAGTGGGAAATCATGTTTTCCTCAAAGTGTCGCCGATGCGAGGACTATCTCAATTTGGAAAGAAAGGAAAGCTAAGTCTAAGGTATGTAGGTCCTTTCGAAATATTGGAAAGAATCGGAACTTTAGCCTATCGTCTCGCTTTGCCGCCAAATCTGTCGTAAGTTCATAACGTATTCCATGTGTCGATGCTGAGAAAGTATCAACCAGATCCGACTCATGTGCTGGATCATGCAGTCATTAAAGTGGACAATAGGGTATCGTATGTAGAAAGGCCAGTCAGAATCGAGGACAGGAAAGAACAAGTCCTAAGGAACAAGAAAATTCCGTTAGTAAAGGTGATTTGGGAACATCATGGAACAGAAGGCGCTACCTAGGAAAGCGAGGAAGTGATGAGACGCCAGCACCCCCATCTTTTTTATTAATTGGTTTTGTTGTAAATTTCGAGGACAAAATTTTTGTAAGGGGGGAAGAGTTGTGACATTCCGAATTTCAACCTATTTCGAAGCTTATGAATGGATGAAATATCAATCGATGTCTTTCAGTAAATCTCGCTCAGAATTGATCACTCTTGAGTTAACTAACCCAAGGGGAAAGGCTAATGAGGAATTTAGTACGTGGACCACAGAACACGACCCTGGATTAACGCCTTGACCAAACACGACCCTGGATTAACGCCTTGACCAAACACGACCCTGGATTAACGACTTGACCATAAGGATTGCCGAGGGAACATCTTGTACCATCATAGGCCGTTCGAAGATTGGTTTTAGAACGATTTGCTAACGTTATATGATTGGTCCATGGGTGATTCTGTACGACTAGAGTATAAGTTGCAAATTAACCTAAACCAAATTTCTAATGAACACGACCCTTGGAACCAACGGTTGACCCTCGCAATTACATGACAATCAAAGTCGCCATGGTTCGAATAACTTTAAAACATGACGATGATCACGGGTCGATACGCGTAAACCCTAAAAACCACCCGTTAGTTCGAGACGTCTTGAAATTACTATTGATGGATTTTAGTCACGAATTGGACGTCGATTATTCGAGAATTTCGACAATGAAACATTGAAATCATCTCATCGAGACCTTTTGAATTTGAGATCGTTTCGAGGTAGGTTGGAAATCAGTGATTAAGGGAATTAATTTGGAAATTCTTTGTACCCCCGAATTAAGGGTCATTCTTTAGATCTTTTTAATTGATGGCACATTTAATTTGTGTCCCCCTATGTGACCGAAACTTTAGGGCATTAATGCCTTAAATGTGCATCTTTGAATATGAGACAAGAGTGAGATTTTTGTGGGCCCTCTTCTTTGACTTTTAAGCCACCCATCACCTCTTGTCTTCGTCTCTCCTACTTTATGTCACTAAACCCATCACTCATAGCCCTCACTAGACTTCCCCTCATGTCACGTTGTTGTCTTTCCCCCACAAACCCCACCAAAGCTTCCCAAACAAGCTCAGGTGAAGTTTAAGATAATCTCATTCTCTCTCCCTCTCATAATTTCGAATTTCACTCTCTCTTTCACTTACTCTCTCTCATTTTTCTCATCCC
>BCNH02000003.1:13340058-13365879 GCA_001662345.2 Metrosideros polymorpha var. glaberrima
CCCTAATCAAGTGCTTGTGAGTTTGTGAATTGCTTTTGAATTGAAAATGTGAATGTCTGATGTCGTGTCTTCGTGTTGTTAACTCTTGGTCCTGTGAATGCTCGTGGTTAGAACTTGCATGTCGTACGAGTCTTACATGGGGTTAGCTTTGGCTCACTGAGATTTATTCTCACCCCGTCGTGGGATTTACCATTTTCAGACCCTAGACCATAAGTATGCCGCCGAAGCGTTATGAAGTGCCGATGGACCCTGATGAAGAAGAAGCTGCTAGTGATGGCGAGCCCGACATCTAGGTGCATCTGTGGCATCTTTTTGGCTAACCGCGTAGAGTAGCAAGTGAAACTTTGGACTAGTGACTGTCTCCCTTTTGATCAAACTATGCTGTCGTTTTCCCTAAGTTGTACACTTTTGTATTCGACCGACTTTGGTTATGTTATGAATCCTTTCAGTCATCTTGTTTTACATATGTATGGAGTTATTCGCACTAACGCATGCATCCTTTATTCCACACCATTGCCACCGTCGTAGGATCCTGGTTGTTATCGAATCGAAACAGAGTCGATCGGGATGTTATCGCGCTCGTACGGTTGGGGGCGTGACATCCCCGTTTAAATTGGTATCAAAGCAAGGTTAGCTCGATCCAAGTTGGTCGAAGCATGGAGTGATAAGGAGAGATGACTTTAAGATAGGGTTGCTGCTGTTGTCTGAGTGGCTCAAGAAAGGGCTGCTACGGCCGCCTAAGCCGCTGAAGCTGTTGTTGCCATTGCTAATGCTGCAATTGGAAATAATGAGAACAACGGTCAAGGTAACGGAGGAGGCAACGCACAAGGCCATGGGAATCAAATGGTGGGTCAGCTAGTGGAACAATTTTTGAAGCTGAAGCCGTCAAAGTTTGATGGCAAAGGGGACCCTGCGGCAGCCCCTAGATGGATTGAGGAATTGGAAAATTCCTTTGAAGTTTTAGGGTGCACCGAAGCTGAGAAAGTGACCTTGGCAGTCTACCAACTCCAAGGTACTGCGAATGATTGGTGGAAGGCCACTAAGGGGAGAGTTTTCCCAGAAAGAGTTGTGCCAAATTGGACCGTCTTTGCCGAGACCTTTCATGGAAAGTACTTTTCAGAGGCTGCCCAAGAATAGAAGCTGGTTGAGTTCCAGAATCTCCGCCAGAATCACATGACCATCGATCAATACGAGGCTGAGTTCGCAAGACTCTCCAAGTATGCCCCACGCATGGTTGGGAACCCTCTGGATAGGGCAAGGTGGTTTAGAGACGGGTTACTGCCCGATCTCAGAAGTCAACTGGTGCCGCTAAACTTGAGGGATTATGACGAACTTTACGAGCGAGGTTAGTTGATAGAAAGGGATATGAGGGAAAGAGGAATCACTTATGGACCGCGGTTTAACCATGTAAGGGACAACCGAAACTTTGGCAAGGGGCCTATGATGAGCAACAGGTGATTCGTCCCTCCAGTCAAGAGGAATATTGGAAAGCTAACTTTTCGGAACAATTGGAACTGTCGCCTTTGCGGACGGAAGCACAGGAATGGGCCTTGTCCTGGTCAATTAGGAGCGTGCTTCAAGTGTGGTCAAAGGGGCCATCTTGCAAGGCAGTGTCGGAACCCAATTGCAAAACCTCAGTATCAACAACCGTGACCCCAACCGAGACCGCAGGTGGGAGCTGCCCCACGGGCCAATCTGAACAGCCCGCCAGCTCAAGGAAGCGTATATGCTGTGGCGCGCAAGGAGGCAGAGAATACACCTGGCGTGGTCACAGGTAAGGTCTCTTTATGTGACCAAGCTGCTTATGCTTTATTTGATCCTTGAGCGTTGCATTCTTTTGTATCTGCATAGTTTGCTGATTTCGCCGAATTGGAATTAAAACCATTGGATGTAGTATTTCATGTTACTACCCCTTTAAGGGTAAGGTACTAGTCTCGTTAGGATGCCTGAATTGTAAGATAGTCATTGGTGGTAGCGAAAGGTTGATAGACTTGGCGGTGCTAGCAATGCATGACTTTGATGTTTTGTTGGAATTGGTTGGTTGGGTAGGCAAGGAGTTGTAGTGGATTGTGGTAGTAGGGTGATCCAATTTCATTCGATTGGTCGCCCTAGATTCGAATTCGTAGGGAGTCGAGGAGGAACCTCGATCCCTTTAATCTCGTCACTTGAGGTGACTAAGTTGATGGACGATGGATGCGAAGCTTACTTGGCTATCGTAGTCAATCCGACGATTGAGGAACCTAAGCTATATAGCTGTAGTGCGCGAATTTCCCGATGTCTTTCCTTAAGAATTGCCGGGATTGCAACCTGAAAGAGAAGTGGAATTCTCGATTGAACTAGCTCCTGGAATGGAGCCGATTTCAAAGGTACCTTATAGAATGTCGTTGTCGGAGTTGAAGGAATTGAAGGTTCAGATGCAAGAGCTGCTGGATAAAGGGTTTATTCGCCCAAGTGCATCGCCTTGGGGAGCGCCAGTGTTGTTCGTGAGGAAGAAGGATGGTTCATTGCGTTTGTGCATTGACTATAGGCAATTGAATCGAGTGACCATTAAGAACAAGTATCCGTTGCCTAGGATAGACAACTTGTTCGATCAGTTGCAAGGAGCGTCAGTATTCTCCAAGATCGATTTAAGGACGGGTTACCATCAGTTGAGGATCAAAAAGGAGGATATACCGAAGTCGGCATTTAGGACGAGATATGGGCATTATTAGTTTACAGTTATGCCGTTTGGACTGAGCAATGCTCCAGCCGCTTTCATGGATTTGATGCACCGAGTATTCAAGGAGTATCTACATCAGTTCGTTATCGTCTTCATAGATGATTTCTTGATTTACTCGAGGAGTTATGAAGAACATGAGCAATATTTGAGGATTGTCCTATGGATCTTAAGAGAACACTCGCTTTATGCTAAGTTTAGCAAGTGCGAATTCTGGCTACATAAGGTAACATTCCTTGGTCATGTAGTATCTGGAGATGGGATCTCAGTAGATCCTTCAAAGATTGAATTGTCCTTTCAGATTGTCCGTCAGTTTGAGGATGATATGCCGTACTAAACTGGAACTTGGTCCTCATCGCACCCTGAAGACTTTTCCAGAAAGTCGCAGTGAACTTCGGATCTCTGTCTGACGTAATCGTCACTGGTACCCCATGCAGACGTACTATGTGACGCATATACAATTTTGTGTACCCGTCCATTGTGAAATCATTTCGCACAGCCAAGAAATGTGCCGACTTGGTCAATCTATCCACAATTACCCAAATCGAGTCGTGACCTCTTTGGCTTCTCGGTAAACCCATAATGAAATCCATTGTGATATGTTCCTATTTCCATTAAGGAATCTTTAACGGTTGCAACATACCACCAGGCTTACAATGCTGCGCTTTTACCTGCTGGTACGTCAAGCACTTAGTTACATGTATAGCTACGTCTACTTTCATCCCATTCCACCAGTAGTGTTGACGCAGATTCTGATACATTTTGGTGCTACTCGGATGAATGCTATAACTGCTCCTGTGAGCTTCTGATAAGATCCTTTCCTTAAGTTCCACGTCATTAGGTACGCACAGTCGCCCACGAAACTTCAAGATCCCATCTTCTAACACTTGGAAGTCGAGTTTTCTCTTATCTGCATTCATTCCCAATATCTTCTGAATGTCAGGGTCTGTAGATTGCAATGCCTTAATCCTTTCCTGAATCTCCGGTTCAACTCTCAATGTAGCCATCAGACTAGACAATTGGCAAACCTCCAACTTGAATGCTGAATCCTGTATTCCTTCCATCATGGTCCATTCTTTAGCCATCAAATGCGCGATGCTTGATTTCCGACTAAGGGCGTCCGCTACTTTATTTGCTTTCCCAGGGTGATACAGGATATCACAGTCATAATCTTTAAGCAGTTCTATCCATCGACGTTGTCTCATGTTCAGTTCTTTTTGGAAAAACAGGTACTTCAAACTCTGATGATCTGTGTAGATCTGAAACCGTTCTCCACACAGATAATGCCTCAAAATTTTTAAAGCAAAGATGATCGTTGCAAGTTCCAAGTCATGCGTCAGGTAATTCATCTCATGAGGCCTTAACTGTCGCGATGCATAAGCAACAACTCTTCCATGCTATGTTAACACGCATCCTAATCCCTTTAGTGACGCGTCACTATAAATCTCATAACCTCCAGGACCAGAAGGAATCGTCAATATTGGCGCGGTCGACAATCTATGTGCTTAAGCACTTAAAAGCTCCTTTCGCACTTATCCGTCCATTCAAACTGCGTTTCCTTCTTAGTTAACCTTGTCAACGGAGTAGCTATCGAAGAGAACTTTTCTACGAACCTTCTATAATAGCCTGCCAATCCTAGAAAACTTCAAACTTTGGTAACTATTGTCGGTCTTGGCCAATTCATTACTGCTTCAATCTTTGAAGGATCTACTGAAATCCCATCTCCAAATACTACATGACCAAGGAATGCTACCTTACATAGCCAGAATTCACACTTGCTAAACTTAGCGTAAGGCGAGTGTTCTCTTAAGATCCGTAGGACAATCCTCAAATGTTGCTCATGTTCTTCATAACTCCTTGAGTAAATCAAGATATCATCTATGAAGACAATAACAAATTGATCCAGATACTCCTTGAATACTCGGTGCATCAAATCCATGAAAGCGGCTAGAGCATTGGTCAGTCCAAACGGCATAACCGTAAACTCATAACGCCCATATCTCGTCCTAAATGCCGAATTAGGTATATCTTTCTTTTTGATCCTCAACTGATGGTAACCCGTTCTTAAATCGATCTTGGAGAATACTGATGCTCCTTGCAACTGATCGAACAAGTCGTCTATCCTAGGCAACGAATACTTGTTCTTAATGGTCACCTGATTCAATTGCGTATAGTCAATGCACAGACGCAATGAGCCATCCTTCTTCGTTACGAATAACACTGGCGCTCCCCAAGGCGATGCACTTGGGCGAATAAACCCTTTATCCAGCAGCTCTTGCATCTGAACCTTCAATTCCTTCAACTCCGACATCGACATTCTATAAGGTGCCTTTGAAATCGGCTCCATTCCAGGAGCTAGTTCAATCGAGAATTCCACTTCTCTTTCAGGTGGCAATCCTGGAAATTCTTGAGGAAACACATCGGGAAATTCGCGCACTACAACTATATCCTCTAGCTTAGGTTCCTCGATCGTCGGATCGACCACGACAGCCAAGTAAGCTTCGCATCCATCGTCCATCAACTTAGTCACCTCAAGTGACGAGATTAAAGGGATCGAGGTTCCTCCTCGACTCCCTACGAATTCGAATCTAGGGCGACCAATCGGATGAAATTGGATCACCCTACTACCACAATCCACTACAGCTCCTTGCCTACCCAACCAATCCATTCCAATAATAACGTCAAAGTCATGCATTGCTAGCACAGCCAAGTTTATCGATCCTTTGCTACCACCAATGACTATCTTACAGTTCTGGCATCCTAACGAGACTAGCACCTTATCCCTTAAAGGGGTAGTGACATGAAATACTACATCCAACGGTTTTAATTCCAATTCTGCCAAATCAGCAAACTGTGCAGACACAAAAGAATGCGACGCTCCAGGATCAAATAAAGCATAAGCAGCTTGGTCACATAGACCAAGCCAGGTGTATTCTTTGCCTCGTTGCGCGCCACAGCATATACCTTTCCTTGAGCTGGCGGCCTGTTCAGATTGACCCATTGGGCAGCTCCCGTCTGCGGTCCCAATTGAGGTCTCGATTGTTGATACTAAGGTTCCGCGGCTGGGTTCCTACACTGCCTTGCAAGATGGCCCCTTTGACCACACTTGAATCACGCTCCTGACTGATTGGGACAAGGCCCATTTCCGTGCTTTTGTCCGCAAAGGCGACAGTTTCAGTCATTCCGAAAAGTTGGCTTTCCGATATTCCTCTTGACTGGAGGGACAAATCGCCTGTTGTTCAACATAGGCCCCTTGCCAAAGTTTCGGTTGTCTCTAGCATGATTAAACCGCGGTCCAGAAGCGGTTCCTCTTTCCTGCATATCCCTTTCTATCAACTAACCTCGCTCGTAAAGTTCGTCATAATCCCTCAAGTTTAGCGGCACCAGTTGAATGCTTAGATTGGGCCGCAGCCCGTCTCTAAACCTCCTTGCCCTATCCAGAGGGTTCTCAACCATTCGTGGAGCATACTTGGAGAGTCTTACGAACTCAGCCTCGTGTTGATCAATGGTCATGTGATTCTGGCGGAGATTCTGGAACTCAACCAACTTCTGTTCTTGGGCAACCTCAGAAAAGTACTTTCCATTAAAGGTCTCGGCAAAGACGGTCCAATTTGGCACAACTCCTTCTGGGAAAACTCTCCCCTTGGTAGCCTTCCACCAATCATTCGCAGTACCTTAGAGTTGGTAGACTGCCAGGGTCACTTTCTCAGCTTCGGTGCACCCTAAAACTTCAAAGGCCTTTTCCAATTCCTCAATCCATCTAGGGGCAGCCGTAGGGTCCCCTTTGCCATTAAACTTAGACGGCTTAAGCTTCAAAAATTGTTCTACTAGTTGACCCACCATTCGATTCCCATGGCCTTGTGCGTTGCCGCCTCTGTTACCTTGACCGTTGTTCCCATTGTTTCCATTTGCAACATTAGCAACTGCAACAACGGCTTGGGCGGCCGTAGCAGCCCTTGCTTGATCCTCTTGGACAACAGCGGCGGCTCTTTCTTGAGCCTGCCTACCCATCAAATTGCTAATTTCCTCCAGCGCCCTAATGACCCCATCAACTCTTGGGTCCTGTACCTCTGGCGCTCTTGAGCTAGCCTCTTGTGCCTCTACCCCGATTGATCATTCCTACTAATCGTCACTACACATGAACCACATAATTCCATCCATGAATTAGAGACATAAGCCAACTATTAGAAACTAGCAGTCCAAGACTACCACTACAGCAACAGTCACAGCCAACAGTTCATCACAATTCAAACAATCAGAAGCACCACATCAAGAGATTCCCACACGTACCTTGAGTCCAGACGCATCTGCAACTTAGCATAAGCACTACAAGTAAACCAGCACGTCAAGCAAACAACCACAAACAATGCCAAGTACGAAGCCCCTAATCGTGCTAATCACAAGCGCCAATTCATATGTCATGCGATTCGTGCCTAACTCTAACGAATGCCCGAAGTCTCACTACTTGACTATCCTAAAGTCATCTCTCCTTATCACTTTAGGCTTCGACCAACTTGGATCGAGCTAACCTTGCTCTGATACCAATTTAAACGGGGATGTCACGCCCCAGACCATACGAGTGCGATAACATCTTGGTCGGTTTCCGTAACAACCAGGATCCAATGACGGCAGCAATAGTGCGGAATAAAGAATGCATGCGGTAGCACAAATAACTCCATACATATGAAAAACAAGATGACGAAAAGAATTCATAACATAACCAAAATCAGTCGAACACAAAAGCATACAACTTAGGGGAAATGACAACATAATTCGACGAAAGGGAGACAGTTACTAGCCCAAAATTACATTAGCTACTCTACACGGTTAGCCAAAAAGATGCCACAAATGCATCTAGACGTCAGGCTCGCCAAAACTAGCAGTTTCTTCTTCATCAGGGTCCATCGGCACTTCATAACGCTTCGGCGGCATACTTATGGTCTAGGGTCTGAAAATGGTAAATCCCACGATAGGGTGAGAATAAATCTCACTGAACTAAACCTAATCCTACGCTAGTACAAAGGTACCTCCAGACTCTTACAACGTGCAAGTTCTAACCACGAGCATTCACAGGACCAAAAGTTAACAAAACGAAGACACGACATCAAACATTCACATTTTCAATTCAAAAGCAATTCACAAATTCACAAGCACTTGATTAGGGCTAGGCTTCGTTCTTAAGGCATAGAATAATTCCATAATTCACAAACAGTGCTTTCCATCCAAAACTCAATTCCCATTATCCAACCTTCATGACATATAAGTCATAATCTCGCTATCCAACCCTCACTACGCCCTTTACCGCCCGGGCCATAGCATAATATTAATCATATCGGCTCATTGGTCTGTCGGCTCATCAGGCCATATAATAATTTATCGGTTCATCGGACCGTCGGCTCATTGGGCCATATAATAACTTATCGGTTCATCAGACCGTCGGCTCATCGGGCCATATAATATACTATCGGCTCATCGGGCCATATAATTACTCATCAGCTCATCGAGCCATATAATAACTTATCGGTTCATCCGACCATATAATAACTTATCGGCTCATCGGGCCATATAATTATATGTGGCTTTTACTATACCGCTTTCCTTATAGCCTCTCATAAAGCCGGGATCATTATGATCCAATATCGGCATTTAGCATTCACTCGCCACATAGACAATTCACCCATAATCACACAAGGTCGAGTATACATAGGCCATCAATTAACACTTACACAAGCCAATTGCTAACCAACATGCAAGAATATGCCATATACCTCAACTTGCACCAAATGCACATTTTACAATCACAACTCACATCATCATTTTGCATGGCACAAGATAGCATTACTTACATATTTGGCCATCCTTGGACCATCTAGTACCAAACCACACAAGGCCTACCACACAAGACATTTCCATAAAGTTTACAAACAATACGCACAAAGCACCCCATAGGGCACCATTTCGGGTTACTGTTCACGTACCCCAAATATCCACTAAATTTCAACTAAACCTAAACAAGACATGCTCATAACCATCTATATAACCTTGTTTCAAGTCTACAAGTCACCAAACATGCAAATCTCACATAATGCAATTTTCGGATCCTTAGCAATCCCACTATGAACAGCCCACAAAAAGCTTCCAAATCTCATCTATACATGTCCATTAGTAACCTAGAGCACTAATATAAGGTTAGGGATGACTCACCACGGATCTAAGCACGAAAAGCCCCCAAAAAATCACCCCTCGAGCTCATGGCACAAGTCGGTCCGGCAGGGTCCTCGGGCGAACAGCGGTGCGCGGCGGTCACGGGCTGAGGTGGCTCATGGTGATGGTGGTGGACGGCAAGGTGGTGGGGGCGGTGGTTGAACAAGAGGGGGAGGAAGAGAAAAATGAGAGAGAGTAGTGAAAGAGATGGTGAAATTCGAAATTATGAGGGGGGAGAGAGAATGAGGTGGTCTTGAGTTCATCTTGGCTTGTTTGGGAAGCTTTGGTGGGTTTATGGGGAAAGACAACAATGTGACATGAGGGGAAGACTAGTGATGGCTATGAGTGATAGGTTGAGTGACATAAAGTAAGAGAGAGAAAGACAAGAGGTGATGGGTGGCTTAAAAGTCAAAGAAGATGGCCCACCAAAATCTCACTCTTGTCTTTTATACAAAGATGCACATTTAAGGCATTAATGCCCTAAAGTTTCGGTCACATAGTGGGGTCACAAAAATTAAATATGCCATTAATTAAAAATCTAAGGAATGAGCCTAAATTCGGGGGGTGCAACGAATTTCCAAATTAATTCCCTCAATCACCGATTTTCAACCTATCTCGAAACGACCCCAATTTCAAAATCTCGACGAGATGATTCCAATGTTTCATTGTCGGAATTCTCGAATGATCGACGTCCAATTTCGAAGTCCAATTCGTGACTAAAATTCATGAATAGTAATTTCAGGGCGTCTCAAACTAACGGGTGGCTTTTAGGATTTTACGCATATCGACCTGTGATCATCGTCACGTTTTAAAGTTATTCGAACCATGGCGACTTTGTTTGTCATGTAATTGCGAGGGTCAATCGTTGGTTCCAAAGGTCGCGTTCGTTAGAAATCTGGTTTAGGTTAATTTGCAAATTATACTCTGGTCATACTGAATCACCCGCGGACCAATCATATAACGGTAGCAAATCGTTCTAAAACCAATCTTTGAACGGCCTATGATGGCACAGGATGTTCCCTCGGCAATCCTTATGGTCAAGTCGTTAATCCAGGGTCGAGTTCTTTGGTCCACGTACTAAATTCCTAGTTAGCCTTTCCCCTTGGGTTAGTTAACTCGAGAGTGATCAATTCCAAGCGAGATTTATTGAAACACATCGATTGATATTTCATCCATTCATAAGCTTCGAAATGGGTCGAAATTCGGAATGTCACAATAAGATTTGGATTAGGCTATGTGAGAATTATAAGAGATGGTGTTACTTTTCCCATGAAAGCCTTATGATGATGATTTAGATGAGAAATCAAAATTTTGTTTTCTTCTTCTCTTCTTTCATGCAGCCGAAACTGCTCCCATCATCACCCCACTTCAGCCTTGATTTCTTTTTCTATTTTTGTGTTGCCATGCAAAAGGAACACTTCAGCCAAGTGTCAGTTGGATTAGGACTATTACAAGTTTTTATTTAGATTTTGATCCCAAAATAAGGGCAACCTCTCCTCTTCTTTTCCCATCATGCAGCCGAACCAGATTCCCCCATCATTACCTCAACCATCAGGATTTCTCTTATTTATTTTTATTAAACTTACCAACAAAGAATGCTTTTGACAAATGGCGCAAGACTTCTAACAGATTTTCTTTTCCCATGCAAGCCATGATGAAGTCCAAATGAGGAAGCAAAATTCTGTCACTTCTTTATTCCCTCTCTCTCTCTCTCTCTCTCTCACAACCGAGCACCGCTTGCTTTCTCAAGAAAAATACTCTGCATCTTTCCTTGATCTCAAGCTGTTTTTTAGTTGTAATCTCACTAAGCAAGTGAAATCTCTTGGTTCTAATCTATGAGATCTTCACATTTCTTGGAGTATAGATGGAAGTGAAGAGATTGTGGTGTTGCATGTAGCTGTTTTCCCTATGTTTCAGTGTACTGATCATGAAATCTCTACTGCATGTTGGTGGTTTTGAATCTTTAGGGATGATATTAAGTGGAGAAATGGTTTTATGCTTTCTAATTTGTGTCTCGTGCCAAGATGAGTAGTCGCATGCATGGTTTGTAGTCTTGTGCATTGCTGAATACGCTCTAAGTACGCTTCGAGTACTCTTGTGCATTGCTGAATACGCTCTAAGTACGCTTCGAGTACTCTTGTGCATTGCTGTCTTCAGTTGAGTTGCCTAGGAAGAGTTGCTGAAGGTGTCATTCCATTCTGCATGTTGCTTTTTTTGGGGAAAAGCTTGCTGAAAATTTCCTGTCATGGACTGTGGTATATCAATTTAAGTTGCTAATGTTAATACCCTCATTGAAATGGGAAGCCTTGAGTTGCATGATGTTGCTTGGTCAGTACTAAAATGTTGCACCATGAGTCCTAGGGTGCTGAAGTGAGTTTATCGTGCTGCATTTGATGAAAAAAATAGTTGAAAACTTATTGCTATGTACTATGTGTGCCATTTCGCATGTATTGTTGCAAAGATGTGTATTATAGGTGACCGACCAGCATTGTTCACATTGAGAATATTATTAACAATTTATATTTAGAAGTTGAAATTTGTACTGCTTTTGTGATTTTAGGAATAGAAGCTGGAATTTCAAATTTTCACGTTGATTTTTACAAAACCGTGACCAAAACTTATGATCTTGTTTATCCTTGTTGCCACCTGCTAATTTGATTTTGTGTGATGTTGTTTTATGTTATGGAAATAGAAACGCATGCTGATATAGGTTGCATCAATGAGGAAGAATGGCATTAGAAATTGTGCTGCATTTCAAGAATTTAAATGCATGCGACTGTGTGAAAAGAAGTTATAATAAATGGTGTCCCATTGGGATGTTTTGATGATGCCCCAGGGGAGTCGGGATGCCCAAATGGATAAGTCTTGGATGCCTCAATTGATAATTGAGATGCCTCGGTGGGAGATGCCCAAGTGAGTAACTCTTGGAAGTCCAATTTGGAAATTGGAAGCGAATGGTGCAGGCCGATAACAAACGGCGAATACCGCATGTGAGATTTTGAAGATATCACCATGACCTAATAACAAGGCAAATAAGTCGTGTGCGAAAGTGTGATTGGGTGCAATTGTGCGTAAGCATTGCATGGATGGTATGGAATTAAAAGTTTTATATATACATTGGTCGCTTATTTCGTAACAATCAGCTTGTTAAAACTGAATATATCCTTTGGAGTGCTTAATGATTATGATTTGCATGACTTGTGATCTATTTTGAATTGTGAATGAATTATGGTTTGTTAGTTTAACTTCCACGCTCTTATTGAGAAATAAGTAAACCTTATAGAATAGAACCTGGTCATTTCAATTGCTAGGCAACGTTCACTGTTGATTTTTCAGATTTGTGAGATGGACGTACCACCACTTGCACGTTATGGGGCGCTCGGCTATTTTGAAAGCACACTTGAAGATGTTTCACTTCCTAGTTCCTCTTTGTCTTATACTCGCTGGACATTTGTGCTGTGGATAAATGTTGGACATATGCCATTGGTGCCGTATTGTTTTATTGCTTGGTACGTGAATCGTAATGGTCAGCGCTTGGGTCTTTTAAGCTTCATGCATGATCAAAGCAGCTCGAGCAGCGAAGAGAGTGACCCGGAGGAGGCGAACAGTGATGGTGGTGCTGATGTGTAGATGGCATGTCTATGGATGCATAGCTAAATATGTGTGTAATGTGTAGCTAGTGTCTATGTATATAAATAGACACACTTTTGGATTATAAGGTACCGGTTGGGGTGTAGAGGTGGATAGGTTTGGCTCTTTTTGGTCCCTCCCCCAGAAACAAGTAAAATTGATTATGATTAGGACAAGATGGCACCGTTGGTTTAGTCCTATGAAGTCTTCTAATATGTGTGGTATGTGTATGCACAAAACTGATGTGTAATGATGTGTAATCAGGTGTTAAGGAATGCAAAAAGGTGTGCTTTCACTTACTTCCTTGTGAATGATTTGTGATGCCCTCTCTTTGTTCTCAAATTGCTTTCATTAACAATAACAAGAGTAAGCCGCATGATAGGGAGTATAAAATGGAAATACTAGATTACTCTAATATGTTCTTTTGTGGCCGAATTGTTCTTTTCTCCTTGTCTTTGATGTTGCTTCCGTTGGAATTACAAGAGAAACAAAATAAAACCCACATGTGTTGTATATTAGTATGTGGCGTGCCTGGGGCGTCACAGCCTTTGTTTTGGTATCAAGCGGTGCTCAGCTGAAAGAGAGAGAGAGACAGAGAGACCGAAGGGAAGAAAGAAACTAGGAGGTGACAGAATTTTGCTTCGTCATTTGGACTTCATCATGGCTTGCATGGGAAAAGAAAATCTATTAGAAGTCTTGCGCCATTTGTCAAAAGCATTCTTTGTTGGTAAGTTTAATAAAAACAAATAAGAGAAATCCTGATGGGTGAGATAATGATGGGGGGAATCTGGTTCGGTTGCATGGTGGGAAAAGAAGAGGAGAGGTTGCCCTTATTTTGGGATCAAAATCTATGTAGAAACTTCTAATAGTCCTAATCCAACCGACACTTGGCTGAAGTATTCCTTTTGCATGGCAACACAAAAATAGAAAAAGAAATCAAGGCTGAAGTGGGGTGATGATGGGAGCAGTTTTGGCTGCATGAAAGAAGAGAAGAAGAAAACAAAATTTTTATTTCTCATCTAAATCATCATCATTAGCCTACAAGCATGAAAAGATCATAGTCGAACTCACAAAATCAGTACAGAACTCGTGAAATTTTGAGGCTGTTAAAAATATCATTTGAACCCAAAAAATTTCGAAATTAAAGTTTGTCATATATCATTTGAACGGCGGTCACGGCTTGAGGTGGCTCACGGTGGTGGTCGGCGTGCGCGGTGGCTGGTGGTGGCCGAACAAGGAGGGAGAGGAAGAGAAAAATGAGAGATAGTGAGTGAAAGAGATGGTGAAATTCGAAATTATGAGGGGGGAGAGAGAATGAGGTGGTCTTGAATTCATCTTGGCTTGTTTGGGAAGCTTTGGTGGGTTTATGGGGAAAGACAACAATGTGACATGAGGGGAAGGCTAGTGATGGCTATGAGTGATAGGTTGAGTGACATAAAGTAAGAGAGAGAAAGACAAGAGGTGATGGATGGCTTAAAAGTCAAAGAAGAGGGCCCACCAAAATCTCACTCTTGTCTCTTATACAAAGATGCACATTTAAGGCATTAATACCCTAAAGTTTCGGTCACATAGCGGGGTCACAAAAATTAAATGTGCCATTAATTAAAAATCTAAGGAATGAGCCTAAATTCGAGGGGTGCAACGAATTTCCAAATTAATTCCCTCAATCACCGATTTCCAATCTATCTCGGAACGACCCCAATTTCAAAATCTCGACAAGACGATTCCAATGTTTCATTGTCGGAATTCTCGAATGATCGACGTCCAATTTCGAAGTCCAATTCGTGACTAAAATCCATGAATAGTAATTTCATGGCGTCTCAAACTAACGGGTGGCTTTTAGGATTTTACGCGTATCGACTCGTGATTATCGTCACGTTTTAAAGTTATTCGAACCATGGCGACTTTGATTGTCATGTAATTGCGAGGGTCAATCGTTGGTTCCAAAGGTCGCGTTCGTTAGAAATCTGGTTTAGGTTAATTTGCAAATTATACTCTGGTCGTACGGAATCACCCGCGGACCAATCATATAACGCTAGCAAATCATTCTAAAACCAATCTTCGAACGGCCTATGATGGCACAGCACGTTTCCTCGATAATCCTTATGATCAAGTCGTTAATCTAGGGTCGAGTTCTTTGGTCCACGTATTAAATTCCTCGTTAGCCTTTCCCCTTGGGTTAGTTAACTCAAGAGTGATCAATTCTGAGCGAGATTTACTGAAACACATCGATTGTTATTTCATCCATTCATAAGCTTCGAAATGGGTCGAAATTCGGAATGTCACAAGAGTACTGTTTAGAGATTTCCACTTGCCTTGTGAGATTACAACTCAAAAACAGCTTGAGATCAAGGAAAGATGCAGAGTATTTTTCTTGAGAGGAAGCAGGCGATGCTCGGCTGAAAGAGAGAGAGACCGAAGGGAAGAAAGAAATGAGGAGGTGACAGAATTTTGCTTCCTCATTTGGACTTCATCATGGCTTGCATGGGAAAATAGAATCTGTTAGAAGTCTTGCGCCATTTGTCAAAAGCATTCTTTGTTGGTAAGTTTAATAAAAACAAATAAGAGAAATCCTTATGGGTGAGGTAATGATAGCCCCGGGGGGTTCATTATGACAAAAAGGGGGAGAAATATATTGCTTTGCATATGAAATCTAGATTGATATCACATGGGGGATCTAAACAGATAATGAGGATTGTTCTGGGCAAATGTGCTATCTGGACCGATACGCATATCTTATAATTTTGTTCGCATTTTGTTCTTGAAATGGATATATCAACTGATTAAGCGGATCATTTTACCTTACGCACATTAGTCAAAATATCTTCAGTATTTTTCACATCTGTGAGATAGGGTTTTTGTCATCATCAAAAAGTGGGAGATTGTTGGAAAACATCCCTCAAGTATTTTGATGATTACAAAATTATCTTGAGTTCTAATGTTTACCATAACAAGTGCAAATGGTGAAATAAGTTATAATCATTAGTGATCATATTACATCAGCAAAGAGAAGAACTTGATCTGTGACATAAAGGAGAACAAGTACCACAATGGGATATTATGGTAGCTTGAAGGACCAATCATGATAGTGTTCGTGAGGATCTTTGGTATTAATGAGAGTGCAATAAGCACTAATCTTATATCGTCAACAAAGACAAGAACCTAATCGAAGACAAAAAGGTAAACAAGTGTAACGAGGGAATATCATAATAGCTTGGAAGAACCAATCGAAGATAGTGTCCGTAAGTATCTTTGGTACTAGTGAAAGGTATTAAGATTGACACCACCATTTTACAGTTCGTTGGGTCAATATCTTCACTGATAATTGTTCACCAAGTTACTCGGGGTAAGCACAGGACTGCTGTGCAGAGAGTGACAAAATTGGTGTGACGATGGTGAGTATTGTACTGGTAATCATGACTATTGATGGTTCAGACTATAGTAGTTAACCATTGGATTCCTCATACAACGATGTTGACACTTGATTTTTAGCCAATCAGTTATTTTAAAGTTAAAACTTGGAATTTAAGTTTTGATCGCAACAAAATCATTTTTTCAAACCAAAAAAGAGTCATTTTTTTCACTTGGCCATGTTTCAGCTCAGCATTCAGTATGCATTTGAACCTTAACCTCAAAAAGTCAAAATTCAACTTTCGAGTTGACTTTTTTGTCAAATCTTTGATCAGAATCGGGCCAAGAGTCAACCCCGGGGCCGAATTTTGTTTTTTCACATGAACATGTTCTAAATGGTGTCATTTGAATTTTCTTTCTTTCTTTTTTTCGAAAATTCACGAATTTAACCATAGAAATTGATTTTCCTTTGGAAAAATGAATTTTCTTGGCATAAATTCAGATAAAATACAAAAAATTAGAAAAGATTAGAGAAAAATGACTGAACATCCTTTCTATTTTTTAATTAAGTTTCTGCACTTTCAATTTCACAAAAATCAATTGAGGACATACTTTTCCCCAATTGAAGGAAAAGTAAGCCTTAATTGGCCCAAAAATCAAAATTGACCATTTACATAGCATTTTTTAGAATTTCTTGTAGTTGAGACATTTGATCTAGAGGATATTTCACATGAAAGCCCTCAATTGATTTCAAGTTTTGAGCATATTGTTGAATTAGCCCAAATTCGAGCTTAAACGGTCGTCTCAAACCATTGTTTCATGAGTTGTGAGACGATACCAGGATTTAAGTCATTTGATTAAGCAAACTAGAACCTACTATCCATTTTGGCCAATTCACTCATCTTTAGATTAGCTTGGCCATATTAAAAGTGGTTTAGGTTTAAAATCGAGCTTAAATGATTCCGAGTGACCTAATTTCTTTTAAACCATTTCAATTAGGCATCCTAATACATCCTTAGATATTCAATTTGGCCAAAGAAATCAAGCTTACGCCAACATGTCTAGAATGCCTAACAGTTTTAGCCAAAAAAAGATGAATTAGTATAGTCAAATCAAGAAATTAAAAAATAAATAAATCTTGGTCCATAAAAATTTGGGAAAATTCATATTTAGAAAATAGAGGAAAAAATGAAAATTTTGACGAAAATTGCATCAAAATCGAAGTTTGTTTGACTCTTGAACCAAACCGGTCAACCCGGGTTTCACCGGGTTGACCAGATCCAACCAACTCGTTGGAGATCCGGCGAAACGGCCGGATTTTGACCATTTCTGGCCATTTTCAAGCCATTTTATGACCCATTTCCCAAGGCCAAGCCCATTTCACCTTCTTGAGCCATAATTATAAAAATACCACAAACTTGGGGAACAAGTTAAATCTCAACCATTACTTGATGAAAGGTCAAGATTAAATCACTTAAGTGACCATATAAATGACACATTTTCCAAAAACCCTAGGGGGATCATTTTTTAGGGTTGCATTTTAAGATAGAAAGACACACACACTCTCTCTCACCCATGACCGCACCACCTCCAGCCACCGTGCGCCACCGCCGGCCAACCCCCCTTTGGCGAACCATCACCACCACCGACACCCTCTCTCTCTCCTTCATCTTGTCGCACCACCCTTGTCGCCGTTCGACCACTATAGACCGCCGGCGCGCCACTTCTTCCTCTCGGCCACATCACCGGCATACACGCCAGTGATTGTGCCAAGCCTTTTGCCGCTCCCTCATGGCCATTCCAGCTGCCATCCGACCCCCTCAGCCTTGCGACACCACCCTCCGACATGTCCCAAAGCTTGCCGTGCCCGGAATCCTCCATTTCTTCTCATCTTCTTTTGTTGCTCATATCTTGCCATCTCGCTTTACTTATGGCTTCGATTTCCTCCTTGAATCAAAGAGTTGCTGAGCTGTTCATGGCCCTCCGAGATATCCCTTGGGTGGCCAAATAGCTCGTTTGAGCTCCGCGCGTCCGTAGACAAAGGTAGGTTCGGCCTTGACTTAAAACTCAGCATTTGCCGGTCGAATAAGGACCCGTTTAGTCTTATGTTCTTGCCATATTTTTAAGATAAGTTTGTTGCTGTGTTTTGCTGTCTTTGAGTTTAAAATGATGGTAAATAGTTTCTATATGCATGCTGGTTGTTACTGAGTGGTATCCCAAGTTTTGTGCAAAAATCGTTTTTCTGACCCTCTTGCTTCCAATGGCCATTTGCCTTCTAAATGATATTTTTCGAGGAAGCCATAGTTGAGTTAATTGATCTTGATGTCCCAAGCTTTGATTTGAGTATTTATGGGCCCCAAGGGGACGTCATCTACTATATGAATGAGGCCTTCAAAACTCATACTGAAATCTAGAAAAATGAAAACTGTTGCTGTTCTTCATTGTTTCTCACTCTTTTCTAGTCGACCATCGCGGTTTGTTGATTTTTCATGATTTTTCCCAGACAGAATTTGGAAAAGTGTTCTACATGGAAGTTGTAGAACACACCTATGGATATTCTTTGAAAAACGTTCAAGACCATACGAAATTTTTAACTCGGTCATATCAACCTCCACATTACCGATCTTTCTAGGTCGATTTTCCAGATTCCAGAACAGCAATCTGTTCTGTTTTTATTTCGCTACAAGGATGGGGTTGCAGTCGTTATTTGCAAAAACTCAAAACATGAAAGTTTCTCAGAACACATTGATCTGTGTCTTTGTCAATTTTCGTGATTTTAGGTTTTTGTCTGTTATTTTGTTAAATTCTTTAAAGTGTCAGGAAAAAACAGGCTTTTTGTCTAACCTTCGGGAAAAATTTGTCATTTTTCACCAATTTTAAAGGCACTTTTGGAAAAACTTAAAACACAAAACTTGCGCAGAACGTGTTGATCCATGTTTATGTCAAATTTCGTGGCCATTGAAAGTCATTTTCTATTTTTACTGGATCCAAAAATTTTTAGGGGAAAACCAGTTCGTTTTTTATTTCTGGGTCTAGTTTGGCAATGTTTTCAAGTATTCAAGCATCATGTGGCCGAAATTGATACTTGCACCCTTAAACCTCATTCTTGGGATTTATTAATGATTAAATTTTGTGTTTCAAGATCGTTGGGCGAGATTTGCAAAAAAATCGGGACATCACTTTTAATTCATGTTTTTTATGTCCTGTTCCTCAAATATCTCATGATTGCCATCTATTTGAGTATTCGGTTCGATCGTCCGATGTATGCTTGACGTTAGAGTATCAAATTACATCAGTTAAGCCTTAGGATCGATGCCAGCACCCTCTCACGGCGTTTGTGCAAAGTGAAGAGTCAATGGGCTCGATCAATGATAATCAATCCCGACCACTCGTTTAGGCACGAATCTTGAAATTGCATGCTTACAAAGGCCGACCCCGAGGCCATTTGATTGCCTTTATTTGCATTCGATCATTAGATGTATGATTAGGCATTGCATGTCCCGGTGGGGTGCTCGTTTCCTCACACATTGAAGACGGCGATCAACCGGTGTCCATTCCGGTCGCTTCCCTCCATTTTTGTAAAAGGTTGTAATCCTTAATACTAGACAAGTTACGGGTTTTATTTTCTCGCACTTAGAATAGTTTACTTTAAATTGCTTGGTTATTTACTTTATGCACCGCATTTCAATATATCACTTGTTAATTTCTCTTTTTTAGGATAGAACTAGCTTAGATCTTCAAAAAGGGAAAAACAAAATCTTGTATGCCCACCTACAAAAATGGCTTTGACCTTTAGGATTAAAATGCTATCAAGATTGCATGGGCACTTAGAAATCATTCCGACCAATTAGATACCGAAAGGGCGTTAATAGAAATATTAGCTTAAGTAAGTCCCCAGACCCTAGAATCTCTGGTTTCATAGAATCGAGTCGATTCTCTCCCGACTCGATTAGGTATCTAATCTACCTACCCCAAAACGATTAGTGGCGACTCTGAAATTGAACTTTTCTTTTAAGTGAACTCAAGTTGCGATTGGGTAAGGCTTGGGAGAACCCGTGTCTAAATCAAGTAGGTTTACCTTCTAAAAATCCTTTGGGCATTACCATTTCCGCCTACCGCCCGGAAAATTTTTTTTAGGTCGCGGCAAATGACAAAGCAGTGACAATGGCAGCTGGCATAGTACAAAGGACAAATGACAGTCCCGATAACATTATGCTTAAGGGATAAGAATATTTGTATTGACCGCCTGGCGTATGATCCGTCCTGGCGTCCTTATGTATGAGCAAGGTACTGGCGTCCTTGTGTACGGATTGCAAAGTTGGCATCCTTTCTGTCCTGGTCGAGATCTGCATCGTTGATGCTACAATGGCTACAATACAAGCTGAAGGTTTATATAAGGAGAAGATTAGCTCAAGTCCATATGTGCGAGTATTATCAAAAGAAAAAGTGATATATTCAAAGAAGATACGAGAGATTTCAAGCTTCTGAGAGCCTTTTACTCAAATCCTTCATTCTACCATTCAAAGCCTTTTCGCTCACCAATGCTTGCTAGCACCACTGCTCATTGTCTGTTTGTTGACTGATCCACTATATTAGCATCTGTGTTAGAGAAACAAGTGTAAGGCTAGTGTACGTGTCCTAATAGTATTATCTACCTTATTGAGGAACGTTACGAAACAGTTGTAATCACCAGTGTTACTTACTAGTGGAATCCAACCGCTATTAAGGCTGTTAGTCTGAGAGTGGACATACGCTTCCTATTAAGCCGAATTACTATATATCTTTGTGTGATCTGCACTCTTACTTACTGCATTCATACTATATTATCTCTGAACATTCGAGTATTAGTATCATATCTGCTTGCTAACGAACCTTCTGAGAACATACTACACTAGCATTTAGTTTAGATCATCAGTTTCACTCATACTAGTTCACAAGCATTTAGAATCATCAGTAGTTATTGTTTGTTATTCCGTGAAAAGTTTTAAAAATTATCACTTAACCTATTCAACCCTCCTTCTAGGTTGTATTGTTAGCCCCAACAGTGATAAATCATAACCTTAGGTGGCCTAATAGGATCTTAGGCCATAGAAGCCCTAAACCTTAGGTTTGATGAGTCACAAGATTAAATGGACCAATGAGAAGTAACTTTCCAAAAGATAAAGCCAAATGTCTCAATAATTAATGATCAAATCTTAGGATAATAATTACTAAATCTTAGGGCGTTTCATACCAAATCCTAAGCTTGATGAGTCATAGGACCAAGTGGACCAATCGGAAGTATTCGTTCACAAAATCAAGCCAAATGTCCCCTGTAATTAATAGCATAGAAACTTAGGGTGCCAAATATTAAATTTAGCCTGCCACCCATGGATCTTAGGCTAGAAATGTGGACTAATAATAAGGGACCACCTAACCTATAATTAAGAACCTAGAGATACACAATCTAATAGGGTGACACATTATCATATTAGCTAGGGTAAGGTAGACCAATAAGAAAAGGCCACCTAAACCATAATAATGAAAGACATTAAATGTATGAGGGACTATAAATAGGGCACCACCCCTCTCTCTCTCTCTCTCTCTCTCTCTCTCTCTCTCTCTCTCTCTCTCGTCACCCTTACCCTCTCGCCATCATTGCTCAGGTTGTGCCATCTATTTGCGCCACCATCTTTCTCTCGTCCCTTGAAGAGTAAGTAAAGTCCCTAGCTCCGAGATAGGCCGATGTGTTCGGCACTTAGATCGAAGACATATGTAATTGATGATGGTTTTAAGGTTTGACTATTTTTTAAATGAATCATGACCATGCACGTCATTCATGTTTATGCCTCTTTCATATTGATATTTTACGATAAGGTCATGCATGCATCATGTCTTGAGTTCCATTGTGCCAACTAAAGAATCAAGATAACAAATGAATTGTGTGATGCATTACGCATGATCACCTAAACAAAGATAAGAACCGTCGTCACTTGATGGTGGCGACGATGCCCCATTTAATGACGAGATGCCTCGAGGAGAGATTCGGGATGCCGCCAAAAGAGGGCAATGCCTCGTTTGATGACGGGAGGATCTCAAGTTGGAGAGTTTCGAGATGTTGCAGCGTGCGATGCCCGATTGATATCGAATGCCCCATTTGATGATGGGAGGGCTTGTTCGATAACGAGACATATGATGAAAGAAAAAGTGAGTCTTTATGCATTCTTATATGTTTCATGTATCTTTCATTTATGTTGTTGTTCATGTAAGGCACAATGCTAGATCAGGTAACTTACTTGCATGAAAAGACTTATAGGTATGGATTCGGATGCCGCTCCCCTTTTTGGAGTTCTAATAGAATTCGAGGTTTCCTACGTAGACGTCATCAACTTGGAGGACAACATGACTTACTGCCACTGTGATACCCCCTTATGGGTCCAAGTGGGAACGTCCAACTAGGATACCTATAGGTTCTCCACGTGATACGCCATATTCGACGGTGACGTGGTCGAGCCTTTCCCTGGATTTCATGGTCCCTCTGGTTCCAAAGGTGGTGGCTCCGTCCTCGAGCAGATGATGTCACGCAAAAGGGGAAAACCAATTTTGGAGGCGATCGCGTTAGTGGCGATAGGTTTACCCCAGCCTCGCAGATAAAAAAAATTATATAATGTAAATATAGGGCTTGCTTGTAATGGGGCCCTAATAGGCCATGTAAATATATGGATGCGTAATATAAGTATTTTGTATACTACTTTGATTGCCCTGGTTCTTTGCTTGCTGATTAGGCTGATGAAAGTACTTTCTACATGACAAAAAAAAATAAGGGTTGAAATCAGAGTGTCACAAGAGATATGGGTATAATCTCATCTTGCATGCAAGCAATGATGGGAGGGAAAGAATGGACGCGCCAAGCAACGTCCATGCACTCCTAAGGATTGATCTACAAGCCTTGATCTGCCCAAGAGTGATGATTACCCCAAAAGTCTGATGATTAACCCCCAAAAGTCCAATCCATGCATATGTTCGGTTCCAATACTGAACAAGATATGAGGGAGAGAGGGAGAGGGAGGGAGTAACTTGCATGCAATATCATTGGTTTAGGTGGGTGACATGCAATGATGGTCTCCATGCAAGTTGTGCACAATGATGAAGAAGAAAAAGAAGAGTCACCGGATTGAAGGGGAACAAGAAGTCGGTGGCGTGTGGCAAAGAAGCAGAGACAAGTAAGAAATCTCATAATCATTAGCTCATGGGAAATTGGTAGAGAAAGAAAAGGCATGCCACGTGGCGATCATGCGCCAAAAGCAATGATTGGTGTGATAAACAGACTAGCTTATCACGATAGGTAAGTTGGCTTATCAATGATTAGCAAGATCAGTGGACTCACTTATCAATAACTGTTTTTCCTAATTTACCCACACGTAGCATTAGTAAATCATAATTATATTATACTATCCCATGATTAAACTCAATCAGTCACCATCAATTAGGCACCACTTCTTCCCTTCTCCGTTAAATTCTTGCACCACTACAAAAGAAATGTAACGACCACTACCAAGACAATGAACCTCCATAGAATAGTTGAGAAATGAAACAAGTGCCAAGGATTACCCTTAACTAATTAAAATCAACTAATTATGTCAAATGTTATTCTCTGCGCTTTAACAAGTAATCGAGAATCAGGATGTCACAATCATATTGGAGAGAGCTCGTTCTTTGCTCTCCAATGCTGGATTAGATGAAGATTTCTGAGCTAACGTAGTAAATATCGCTTGTTGGTTAGTGAACAGATCACTATCACTAACAATTGATTGGAAAACTCTTGAAGAAACGTGGTTAAATAAGTCTGCCGATTACACTGAACTGAATGTTTTGAGTTGCCCTGCTTATGCTCGCATAAGTGATGGCACGCTGGAGGAAGTGCATATTCTTAAGCTATGTACATGGGATGAAAGGATACAGGCTGTGGTGCACTAAGAAAGATTCACCCGATTTTATATTCAGCAGAGAGGTTACTTTTGATGAAGCTGTTCTGTTTCAAAAGAGGAGTGAGGGATCAATTGGGGAGATAGATATGGACGATGTTCCGAAAGAGGTGAAGCTTCAAGTAGAGCTTAGAGATGTTCAGAGTACAGTAGATATGATGGTGTCTGTAGAGTCGCTAGATTCCATAGTAGCTGACAATTATTCCGAGGTCACAGTTGATGAAGCTTCGAGGTGGTTAGTAGAGGTGGATGAGATAGAGCGACAATTATATGTAGATATTGAAATAGATAATATGGGTGCAGTAGAGACAACTTTGGGTATAGAGATGCAAAGAGAGACTGCTGGAATATTGCGAGTGACTCGAATGAGTTACATTGGAAAAACGTCAAAGCACTTGAAAATGAAGTTGAGAAATTTTGTAAGTACCGTACTTGCTACACATTATAAATTGTCTAGACTATCACCGCGTAATTGGATGGAGGTGGAGGAATTATCCCATGCTTTACATGCTAGTATTGTTGGTAACTTGAGTTATACCATAGATAGTACTAGGCTTGATCTATCACATGCAGATAGGAAAATATATACAATTAATCCAAATATACATTGTGATGTTGTTGACACCTGATTTTTTGTCATAAGTAAATTTTCAATGAAAATAAAAAAAAAAATCAAAGTTAAGGACCTTGGCCATTACCTAGGAACCAACTTTGACAAAAAAAAAAATTCATTAATTTTTCGAATTTTCTTTCACTTTAAATTGGGTCGAAATTGAGAAAATTACCAAATGAGGTCTGAAAACATGAAAAATAGTCATTCATCTCCTTTTTCTCTTAATTGCACTTTTACACTATCAATTTTACAAAATTCTATTGGGCGTATACTTTTCCCCAATTTTGGGGGTGAATCTATATCCTAATTTGACCAAAAATTCAATTGAACCATTTTTAGTCATTTTTGCTCTTTGATTTCTTTCATGACATTTGATCCATGGACTGCGAATTGCATATTGGACAAGCCAATTTCAAATTTTAGTATGAAATTCATATTTTCCCCAATTTCGGGTACATTTTAGGATATTTTAAGCCCAATTGGGGATTTCGATCAAAGAAGCAAAATCAATCGAAATTAGACCCTACCCTAAACATAATCAGCCATGAGGAACACATTGGTGGCGTCAATTTTGTAAAATTAGGTCCATAAGGCTCTCAATTAGATGAAACCAGCCTTGACCCAATTTGAATAATTTGGGGATTTTATGTTCAAACACCACAATTAATCCAAATTTCTCCATAAATAAGACTTATGCATATCCTAGAAACTGGAGGTAACATCAATTTTGGAGAAAAAAACCTCTTGATTCAAGCTCAATTTCAATTTTTGGATGAAAACGGTCTTCCAGGTCGACCCGACCCGACTTAGTAGACCTAAGCCTGCCACCATCTTCTTCCTCACGCGGAACGGGGGAGGAGGAAAAAATAGAAAAAAAACGAAGATAGCTGGAGCGAGGGCTTCTAGAAGGGAATCCGTTGGAGAAATCAATTACAAAAACTTACCAAAAGGAGCCCGAACGGATTTTGTCACGCCCCGGACCATACGAGCGCGATAACATCCTGGTCGGGTTTCGCAACAACCAGGATCCTATGACGACGGCAATAGCGCGGAATAAAGAATGCATGCGGTAGCGCAAATAACTCCATACGTATGAAAAATAAGATGACTGAAAGAATTCATGACATAACCAAAATCAGTCGAATCAAAAGCATACAACTTAGGGGAAATGACAACATAGTTCGATGAAAGGGAGATAGTCACTAGCCCAAAATTACGTCTGCTACTCTATACGGTTAGCCAAAAAGATGCATCTAGACGTCGGGCTCACCAAAACTAGTAGCTTCTTCTTCATCAGGGTCCATCGGCACTTCATAACGCTTCGGCGGCATACTTATGGTCTA
>BCNH02000003.1:13405821-13418058 GCA_001662345.2 Metrosideros polymorpha var. glaberrima
CGAAGCGTTATGAAGTGCCGATGGACCTTGACGAAGAAGAAGCTGCTAGTGATGGCGAGCCCGACGTCTAGGTGCATCTGTGGTATCTTTTTGGCTAACCGCGTAGAGTAGCAAGTGTAACTTTGGACTTGTGACCTTCTCCCTTTTGATCGAACTATGTTGTCATTTCCCCTAAGTTGTATGCTTTTGTATTCGACTGATTTTTGTTATGTTATGAATCCTTTCAGTCATCTTGTTTTTCATATGTATGGAGTTATTTGCGTTACTGCATGCATTCTTTATTCCGCACTATTGCCGCCATTGTAGGATCCTGGTTGTTACGGAAACCGACCGAGATGTTATCGTGCTCGTATGGTCCGGGCCGTGACATATAACAGGCCCAGAATTAGTTGAGAAGTTTGTCGAGGCGGTAAAGATCATTCGAGAAAGACTTAAAAGACAGCTTAGAGTCACCAAAAAAGTTATGCCGATAAGCGGCGTAGGCCTGTGGAATTCCAAGTGGGAGATCATGTTTTTCTCAAAGTGTCGCCTATGCGAGGACTATCTCGATTTGGAAAGAAAGGAAAACTAAGTCCGAAGTACGTAGGTCTTTTCGAAATATTGGAAAGAATCGGAACTTTGGCCTATCGTCTCGCCTTGCCGCCAAATCTGTCGCAGGTTCATAACGTATTCCATGTGTCGATGCTGAGAAAGTACGAACCAGATCCGACTCATGTGTTGGATCATGAAGTCATTGAAGTGGGCGATAGGGTATCGTATTTACAAAGGCCAGTCAGAATCGAGGATATGAAAGAACAAGTCCTGAGGAACAGGATGATTCCGTTGGTAAAGGTGATTTGGGAACATCACGGAATAGAAGGCGCTACTTGGGAAAGCGAGGAAGAGATGAGACGCCAACACCCCCATCTTTTTGATTAATTGGTTATGTTGTAAATTTCGGGGACGAAATTTTTGTAAGGGGGGAAGAGTTGTGACATTCCGAATTTCGACCCATTTCGAAGCTTATAAATGGATGACATATCAATCGATGTATTTCAGTAAATCTCGCTCAGAATTGATCACTCTTGAGTTAACTAACCCGAAGGGAAAGCCTAACGAGGAATTAAGTACGTTGACCAAAGAACTCGACCCTGGATTAACGACTTGACCATAAGGATTGCCGAGGGAACATCCTGTGCCATCATAGGCCGTTCAAAGATTTGGTTTTAGAACGATTTGCTAGCGTTATATGATTGGTCCGCGGGTGATTCCGTACGACCAGAGTATAATTTGTGAATTGACCTAAACCAGATTTCTAACAAACGCAACCTTTGGAACCAATGATTGACCCTCGCAATTACATAACAATAAAAGTCGCCATGGTTCGAATAACTTTAAAACGTGACGATGATCACGGGTCGATACGCGTAAAACCCTAAAAGCCACCCGTTAGTTCAAGACGCCTTGAAATTACTATCCATGGATTTTAGTCACGAATCCGACTTCAAAATTGGACTTCGATCATTCAAGAATTTCGACAACGAAACATTAGAATTGTCTCGTCAAGACTTTTTGAATCTGGGGTCGTTCCGAGGTAGGTCGGAAATAGGTGTTTACGGGAATTAAATTAGAAATTCCATGCGCCCCCAAATTTAAGCTCATTCCTTAGATTTTTAATTGAGAGCACATTTAATCTTTGGCCCCCTATGTGACCGAAACTTTATGGCATTAATACCTTAAATGTGCATCTTTGTATAAGAGACAAGAGTGAGATTTTGGTGGGCCCTCTTCTTCGACTTTTAAGCCACCCATCACCTCTTACTATCTCTCTCTTACTTTATGTCACTGAACCCATCACTCATAGCCATCACTAGGCTTCCCATCAAGTCACATAGTTGTCTTTCCCCATAAACCCACCAAAGCTTCTCAAACAAGCCAAAAGGAAGCTAAAGACCACATTTCTCTCTCTCCCCTCTCATAATTCGAAATTTCGTGTCTCTCACTCACTCTCTCTCATTTTTCTCCTCCCCCTCCCTCCTTGTTCGGCCACCACCAGCCACCGCGCACGCCGACCACCACCGTGAGCCACCTCAAGTCGTGACCGCCGTTCACCTGAGAGCCAAGGACCGCCGTGAGCTCTAGGGGTGATTTTAGGGACTTTGCTTGCTTGAATCCTTGGTGAGTCATCCCTAACCTTATATTAGTGCTCTAGGTTACTAATGGACATGTATAGATGAGATTTGGAAGCTTTTTGTGGGCTGTTCATAGTGGGATTGCTAAGGATCCGAAAATTGCATTATGTGAGATTTGCATGTTAGGTGACTTGTAGACTTGAAACAAGGTTATGTATATGGTTATGAGCATGTCTTGTTTAGGTTTAGTTGAAATTTAGTGGATATTTGTGGTACATAAACAGTAACCCGAAATGGTGCCCTATGGGGTGCTTTGTGCGTATTGTTTGTAAACATTATGGAAATGTCTTGTGTGTTAGGCCTTGTGTGGTTAGGTGCTAGATGGTCCAAGAATGGCCAAATATGTAAGTAATGCTATCTTGTGCCATGCAAAATGATGATGTGAGTTGTAATTGTAAAATGTGAATTTGGTGCAAGTTGAGGTATAGGCATATTCTTGCGTGTTGGTTAGCAATTGGCTTGTGTAAGTGTTAATTGATTGCCTATGTATACTCGGCCTTATGTGATTATGGGTGACTTGTCGATGTGGTGAGTGAATGCTAAGAGCCGAGATTGGATCATAATGATCCCGGCCTTATGAGAGTCTATAAAGTAAGCCGTATAGTAAAAGTCACATATTATTTATTATATGGCCCGATGAGCCGACAAAATTAATATTATGCTATGGCCCGGGCGCTGAAGCGCGTAGTGAGGGTTGGATAGCAAAAGGATGGCTTATATGTCATGAGGGATTGGGTAGTGAGATGATGACGTATATGTCATGAAAGTTGGATAATGAGGAATTGAATTTTGGTGGAAAGCATTGTCCGTGGTTTATGAAATTTTAAGCCTTAAGTACGAAGCCTGGCCCTAATCAATTGCCTGTGAGTTTGTGAATTGCTTTTGATTTAAGAATTCAAATGTTCGATGTCGCGTCTACATTTAGTTGGCTTTTGGTCCTATGAATGCTCGTGGTTAGAAATTGCATGTTTTAAGAGTCTAGAGGTACCTTTGTACTAGCATAGGATTAGGTTTGGTTCACTGAGATTTATTCTCACCCCGTCGTGGGATTTAACATTTTCAGACTCTAGATCATAAGAATGCTGCCTAAGCGTTACAATGTGCCGATGGACCCTGATGAAGAAGAAGCTGCTAGTGATGGCGAGCCCGACATCTAGGTGTATCTGTGGCATCGTTTTGGCTAACTGCGTGGAGTAGCAAGTGTAATTTTGGACTAGTGATTGTCTTCCTTTTCGTCGAACTATGTTGTTGTTTCCCTAAACTATACGCTTTTGTATTCGGCTGACTATGGTTATGTTATGCACCCTTTTGTCATCTTGTTTATCGTATGTACGGAGTTAATTGCGTTTCCGCATGCTTCCGTTATTCCGCATTATTTACCGCCGTTGTAGGATCTTGGTTGTTAAGAAAAGATAACGGAAGTCGACTGGGATGTTATCGCGCTCGTATGGTCCGGGGCGTGACATGATTAGTGCACCATATGGAAGATTACTAGTATTCTTCGATGCATTTTTGGCCATGTGAATGATGATCATGTGGGCTAGGGAGAAGTTATGCTCATTAAGGGTGGCTCATAAGATTCTAGCTTCATATCGAGAAAGGTCATTAGTGATGCTTGTTTTGGGACGAAGAATGATGATGAGTATTTTGTAAAGTATGTTCATTTTCAAAGGAAGCTTACCCAATGAAACTTTGTCACTAAGATCAGAATCATTGCCATCACGAATGGAAATAGCAGCTTCAAAAGGAGTGGCAGGAATTTTCACAAAATTTTTCACCGAGTGATGGATAAGATCAGCCAGGTCTCTTACATTCATGCTATGGTTGACCTTTTCAAATGTAAAGGTGAAGTTCTCAAGGTTTTCACAGTGAAAATTCGAGTAAAAGTTGGCAACAACATATGAGTAAACTTCCTCCTTCAAGGTGCAAAAGTAGGTTAAGGAGAGGTTCTCGAAAATTCCTTTAAGAAAGATGCTGTGATTTTCCAAAAAATCAAAATCCACATTACGGTCATTTGATGCTTCTCTTTCAACAAGTTTTAGAAAACGTTTTTTTATGATCGAGTGAGAAAAATGCAGGATTTGAAAAAGAGAGATTATGAGATAAACCAGGAATGGATTCAAATTGAGCAAACTCGCGATCATCATCATCATCTTTCTTTTTATCGACTTGAGCCTCCTCCATTTCTATAGGAGTTTTGGACCTGTTTCCTTCAATGGTAGTACTCATCCCTTTTTCAATTTCAATAGGAGCAATAGGAGTATCAATGGTAGTTTTCTCTATTTCAACTTCCTCATGATACTCTTCAGATTGCTCTTTGGATTGTTCTTCTTTAAGTTCTTCTTTATCAGAGGCCTCAGTACCCTTGGGAGTTTCTGTCATCGGTGTATCAGCAGGAGTAGAGGTTTGAGATGATTGACTTAGAATCTTTCTCACTTCCTTTGGGTTCATTAATTGAAGCAACTGAGTAATGAGGAATTGCTGCTCTTCTGTCATGCTTGGAGGTACTGTGGTGCTAACAGTTTGATTAAGGGGTTGTGATGGCAGGAGGTACAGGCTATGGCTGAATAGTACTAGTGGAAATGCTTCCATCGTGTGCAGTCAACTCTGCTTGACTAGAACTTAGCTGTGCTCCTATGATCTATTTTGAAGTAGATGACCCTTTGGCTGAACGAGTAGCCATACGAGGTTTGGAGGGTTTGATGAGTTGCTTCTTCTTGGGTGCCATGGGAAGAGGTGAGAAGAAATGTGGTTTACCAAGAGAGGTAGAAATATAGAGGATTCTAGAGATTAAGAAGATCGTGGGAGAAAAGGTGGTAGCGATTTCTAGATGGTCAATGTTGTGCCCTATTTGCAGGTAAACGTGTGATAGTGATAATTTGTGAAATAATAAATGAATAATAAAGAAAATCAACCATCACATCATAAAAATAACTACATGTATTTTTCACCACAACGATAATATTGTACCGTGTAACGGTAACTTTTTGAAAAAATAATCATACCTTTGCCAATGTACATACTAGGAGTAGTGCAGATTAATAGTAAAAATACTTGGTATCTGCAGTGCCGATGATCCTTACTCAGTGGAATTGCAAATTTCAAGTTCATTTCGGATGAATTCAAATGAATTTTTGTCCAAAGGCTTTGTGAAGATATCCGCAAGTTTGTGCTTTAAATTCACAAACTCGATGTTAATATCACCATTGCTGATATGCTCTCTGATGAAGTGATATCATACCTCGATACGCTTTGCTCTTAAGTGTAGTATAAGATTCTTTGTGAGATTGATTCCACTTGTGTTATCACACATTATCATTGATCCTAGTGCAACATATTCAGTCTTGGTAGCAGATAATGCCACAAAATTTTGTTTCTTTGAAAACCGTGAAATGAGCATACTGCCTATCGTTTGACAAATACCAGTGGTGCTTTTTCTATCTATCTTACAACATGCAAAGTTATCATATGAATATTCATGCAATATAAATTATGATTCCTTTGGATACCATAGTCCTAACTCTTGATAAGTAGCAATGTATTTGATAATACATTTCACAGCCTTAAGATGTGACTCTTTTGGATTTGACTAAAAACGAGCACAAATACATACACTGATTAGTATATCAAGTCTAGAAGCAGTAAGATATAACAACAATCCAATCATGCTTATGTACATTTTAGGATCAATGGTCTTACCTTTTTCGTCTTTGTCAACCTTTAGTGTTGTTGACATAGGTGAATTAACCTTTTTGCGATTCTCGAAACTAAATTTCTTTACTAATTTTTTTGCATATTTTTCTTGAAAGATGAATGTACCTTCCTTCAATTGCTTGACTTGTAATCTTAGAAAAAAAATTCAATTTTCCCATTAAGCTCATTTCAAATTCTCTTTTCATCACTTTCTCAAAATCATTACATAAATGATCATTAGTAGAACAAAAAATGATATCATCCACATAGATTTGTACTAACAAAATATCATTACCATTCATCTTGGTAAATAAAGCGGTATCAACAGTGCCAATTTTAATATTATTTTCTTCTAAAAAGGTGCTGAGTCTTTCATACCAAGCTTTGGGTGCTTGTTTCAACTCGTATAAAGCCTTCTTGAGTTGAAAGACATTATTTAGAAATTTAGAATCTTCAAAACTAGGGGGTTGTTTAACAGAAACCTTTTTCTTAATGAAACCTTTTAGGAAAGCACTTTTGACATCCATTTGAAATAATTTGAAGTCATGATAGCAAGCATAAGATAGTAATAAGCGAATAGCTTCTAACGTTACTACGGGTGCAAATGTCTTATCGTAATCAATACATTCTTCTTGTGAGTATCTCTTGGTAATGAGCTTAGCTTTGTTCCGAATAATAAGTCCTTTGTTGTCCAATTTGTTTCTAAATACCTATTTGGTACCGATCACAGGATGGTCTTGGAACAAATTTCCACACATCATTGATCTTGAATTGTTAAAGTTCTTCTTGCATAGCCTCAATCCAAGATTCATCTTGAATTGCATCATCAATTCACTTGGGTTCAACTTGAGATAATAAGGCAAGAGAGTTCATAGCTTGTCAAAATGATGAACGAGTTCGAACACTTTCACCAGTATCATCGATGATTTGTTCCTTTGGGTGATAATTCAAAATTTCCAGTCCTTTGGTAGTTCGTCCTTGGAATCTTCTTGAGAATTGGTCTGCCGATTCTGAGTGTTTGAATAATTTGCACTACTGCTAGTTCCTCATCTTCATTCAAACTTTTGATTCCCATCATACCATCGTTGAATTTCACGTTGTTGACTCTTCGAAATCTTATGATACATTATTGAATACTTTGAAGGCTTTACTTGTAGTTGAGTAACTGAGAAATATGTATTCGTTTGATCTTGATTCAAACTTTTCAATGTTGTCATTCTTGTTTTTCATAATATAGCACTTGTAACCAAATATGTGGAGGTATAATATATTTGGCTTTCTTCCCTTATAGATCTCACAAGGTGTTTTATCCAACAATGGGCGCAAGAATATTTTGTTGATGATGTAACTTGATGTGGCAACTGCTTTTGCCCAGAGATAAGTAGAAGTGCTACTTTCGATCATCATAGTTCTTGTCATTTCCTATAGACTTTTGTTCTTCCTTTCAACCACACCATTTTGCTATGGTGTATAAGCAGTTGAGAAATTGTGCTCAATGCCATTTTCTCCACAAGAATCAGCGAAACGCTTATTATCAAATTCTCCACCATGATCAGTCCTAATGGAATCCTACCCATGTATATTTGGAGTAGTCATCTACAATCACTAGATAGAATTCATTTCCACCGAAGCTAATGTTTTTGGTTTGTCTAAATAGATCCATATGGAGTAGCTGCAGGACTCGATTAGTAGCAACAGTATTTATGGACTTAAAAGAATTCCTAACTTGTTTACCAAGAGAATATGCATTGCAAATATCATTACTCTCATACTTCATCTTTGGAAGTCCTTTTATTAGTTCTTTTGAAGCAAGTTTAGAAATGTGTTTCAAACTAACATGACCAAGGTTTCTATGAAATAGATCTTGGTTTTCTTGTGATGATATTAAATAATGAGCATGATCATGATCTAAGTCAAGAAGGTAGATATTTCCATACCTTTTACTAGTAAAGGTTTGCGATGAATCTTTTCCATTACCTGTGTAAATGCCATCTTTGAAATTTATCTCATAGCCTTTGTCATAGAGTTGACTGATGCTAATAAGATTGTGTCTTAATCCTTTGACTAACGCTACATCATCAATAATCAGATTTCCCATTTTGATTGTTCCTGTACCAACTATCCTTCCTTTTTCTTTTCCTCCAAAAGAGACAGCTCTTCCATCGATCTGAGTTAGTTTCAGAAAACTCTTAGCATCACCAGTCATCTACCTTGAGCATCTGCTGTCCAAATATCATTTTCTATTGGTCTTCTTTTCCTACAATCACAGTAGAAACTTATCTTTTCTTTGGTTCCCATACTTGCTTGAGTCCTTCATTGTTAGTATACCTATGACTCTAGTTTCTCCTTCTTATCTTTTGGTTTTCACATTTAGAATGAACACTGCTATTGTAACTAGAAGAGTCAAGGAATTTCTTGCCAATAGCTTTAACAAAATGATTCTTGTAATCACTAAGAGGAATACATGGTTTCATCTTAATCCTTTCTTTTCTTTTAGGAAAGGTATTACTCTCAAGTTCATTTCCCTTACAACCTAATCGTAACTTGTTGTAATACGGAATTTGAATTGAATGAATACGCTTAAGAGTTTTTGAACCAAGAGAAAATTTTATGGTGATTTTAGAAATTTCCTTCTCTATGCATTGAACTTTACTTTGAGATTATTTTTCATTTGAAATGTGCTCATTCAACTTAGTACGAAGTTCTTCAATATTGCTTTTTAAAGAGACATTTTCAGAAGTAACATTTGAAACTTGTTTCTTCATATCGGAATTTTTCTTTGAAGCATTTTAAAGTTCTTCAAAGATTTCCTTTGTAAAATCTTGCATTTCTTGATAAGAGAGTTCAAAGAACTCTACCTCTATTTCCTTGTCAGAATTAGTATAAGCCATAAGACATAGATTTGCTTGTTCTGCATCATCATCACTGCTCTCTGTGTCACTCCAGATCTCTGCCTTGAGTGCTTTCTCTTTTAAAATTTGCCTTTCTTTTTCTTCAGTAGAGGACATCCTAGCTTGATATGTCCAGGTTTTCGGCATTCATAGCAGATGATTTTTTTTATTTGGAATCATTTTTGCTCTTGCTATGTTTCTTTTTTTCTTGATACTTTGTGGATTTTCTTCCTTTTCGAAAACCACCTTTTCGCATCATATTCTTGAAACCTTTTATAAACAGAGCCATTTCTTTATCATCATCTTCTTCTGAAGATGGAGTGTCATCATCATTACCTTGGTTTGAGGTAAAGGCAATGATTTTCTTTCCTTTTGAATTCGGATTCTCATTTTGTAGTTTTGCTTATAGGACATGAGTGTTCCTATGAGTTCATCCTTACCTATAGCTTGGATTCTCATAGTTTCACGGATAGAGGTTTTGACTTGGCTCCACTCCTTTGGAAGTGATCTCAGGAGTTTGTTCACATTTTCAATATCAGTGAATATCTTCCCTTGGTGAGCAAGACCATTGATGATTGTTGTGAATCTTGTGAACATCTCGATCACACTTTCATCATTCTTCATCTTGAACATTTCGTAGTTTCCCAAAAGGAGATTTAACTTTGTTTCCTTCATGTGGTCAGCTACTTCGAATGTTACTTGAAGTCGATCCTAGATTTCCTTAGCTGTGGAATAAGAAAAAATTCTGTTATACTCTAAGGGAGATAAAGAACAATACATTAAATGCATTGCTTTAGAATTTAAAGCTCGTCTTCTGAAGGCTTCATTGTTTTGGTTTCCCCGAGTAGCAGGAACATTCTAGTCTCCTTGTTCAACTACTTGAACGGGTGCTTGCAATGGAACAGCAGGTCCATTTTTAATGATTTTCCATAGGTGCATGTTAGTCGCTTCAAGCTAACTTTTCATACGATTCTTTCAATAGTTGTAGTTTGAGCCATCAAAGTATGGTGGCTTGTTGGGAGCATGTGAGTCAGGAGCAAAGAAGCTGGTGATGTTACCCATAAAAGATCTTTATGCTTAGAAGTAAGAGACACTTCAATAAACAATCAACTGCGCTCTGATACCAGTTGTTAGGGCTAACAATACAACCTACAAGAGGGGTTGAATAGGTTAAGTGATAATTTTAAAACTTTTCGTAGAAGAACAAACAATCGCTACTGATGATTGTAAATACTCGTGAACTAGTATGAGTCAAGCTGATGATCTAAACTAAATAATAATGCAGTATGTTCTCAGAAGGTTTGTTAGCAAGCAGATGTGATACTGATACTCGAATGTTTAGAGATGATATAGTCTAAATGCAATAAGTAAGAGTGCAGATCACACAAAGATATATAGTGGTTCGACTTAATAGGAAGCTTACGTCCACTCTTAGACTAATAGCCTTAACAGCGGCTAGATTCCATTAGTAAGTAGCATTGGTGATTACAATTGCTTTGTGATGTTCCTCAATAACACTATTAGGACACGTACACTAGCTTTACACTTGTCTCACTAACACATGTCCTAATACAATGAATCGGTCAACAAATAGACAATGAGCAATAGCACTGGCGAAAGAAAGGCTTTGAAGGGTAGAACGAAGGATTTGAGTGAAAGACTCTCAGAAGCTTGAAATCTCTCGTATCTTTTTTGAATATATTGCTTTTCTCTTAATAATACTCACACACATGGACTCGAGCTACTCTTCTCCTTATATAGACCTTTAGCTTGCATCGTAGCTGTTGTAGAATCAACGGTGCATATCTAGCCAGGGACAAAAAGGACGCCAGCTCTGCAATCCATATACAAGGACGCTAGTACCATTACTCGTACACAAGGACGCCAAAACGGATAATACACTAGGTGGTCAGTACGAATATTCTTATCCCTTAAGGATAACATTGCCAGGACTATCCTTTGTCCTTTGTATTGTGCCAGCTTCCATTGCCACTATTTTGTCATTGTCTGAAGAATCCAGTGGTTAATTGCTGTAGTCTGAATCAGTAATAGTCGTGATTACCAATACAATACTCATCATCATCACACTAACTTTGTCACTCTCTACACAACAATAATGTGTTTACCCCAAGTAACTGGATGGACAATTATCAATGAAGATATTGACCCAATGAACTGTAAAATGGTGGTGTCAATCTTAATACATTTTATCAGTACCAAAGATACTTATGAACACTATCTTCGACTGGTCCTTCCAAGCTGTCATGATATCCCCTCATGATACTTGTTCACCTTCTTGTCTTCGATTAGGTTCTTGTCTTTGCTGAAGGTATAAGATTAGTGCTTATTGCACTCTCATCAGTACCAAAGATGCTCACGAACACTATCTTGACCGATCCTTCCAAGCTACTATGATATCCTCTTGGGGTACTTGTTCTCCTTTATGTCACGGATCAGGTTTGTCACGCCCCGGACCATACGAGCGCGATAACATCCCAGTCGACTTCCGTTACCTTCTCTTAACAACTAGGATCCTACAACGGTGGTAAATAATGCGGAATAAAGGAGGCATGCAGAAACGCAATTAACTCCGTACATACGATAAACAAGATGACAAAATGGTTCATAACATAACCATAGTCAGCCGAATACAAAAGCGTACAGTTTAGGGAAACAACAACATAGTTCGACGAAAAGGAAGACAATCACTAGTCCAAGCTACACTTGCTACTCCACGCAGTTAGCCAAAACGATGCCACAGATGCATCTAAATGTCGGCTCGCCATCACTAGCTGCTTCTTCTTCATCAGGGTCCACCGGCACTTCATAACGCTTCGACGGCATACTTATGGTCTAAGGTCTGAAAATGGTAAATCCCACGACGAGGTGAGAATAAATCTCAATGAACCAAACCTAATCCTATGCTAGTACAAAGGTACCTCTAGACTCTTAAAACATGCAATTTCTAACTACGAGCATTCATAGAACCAAAAGTCAACCATATGTAGACATGACATTGAACATTTGAATTCTTAAATCAAAAGCAATTCATAACCTCACAGGCAATTGATTAGGGCTAGGCTTCGTACTTAAGGCATAAAATTTCATAAACCACGGACAATGCTTTCCACCCAAAATTCAATTCCTCATTATCCAAGTTTCATGACATATACGTCATCATCTCACTACCCAATCCCTCATGACATATAAGCCAACCTTTCGCTATCCAACCCTCACTACGCGCTTCAGCGCCCGGGCCATAGCATAATATTAATCTTGTCGGCTCATCGGGCCATATAATAAATAATGGGCTCATCGGGCCGTCGGCTCATCGGGCCATATAATAAATCATATGTGACTTTTACTATACGGCTTACTTTATAGCCTCTCATAAAGCCCGAATCATTATGATCCAATCTCGGCACTTAGCATTCACTCGCCACATCGACAAGTCACCCATAATCACATAAGGCCGAGTATAC
>BCNH02000003.1:13418215-13430805 GCA_001662345.2 Metrosideros polymorpha var. glaberrima
CAAGGCCTAACACACAAGACATTTCCATAAAGTTTACAAACAATACACACAAAGCACCCCATAGGACACCATTTCAGGGTTACTGTTCACGTACCACAAATATCCACTAAATTTCAACTAAACCTAAACAAGACATGCTCATAACCATCTACATAACCTTGTTTCAAGTCTACAAGTCACCCAACATGCAAATCTTACATAATGCAATTTTCGGATCTTAGCAATCCCACTATGAACAGCCCACAAAAATCTTCCAAATCTCATCTATACATGTCCATTAGTAACCTAGAGCACTAATATAAGGTTAGGGATGACTCACCAAGGATTCAGGCAAGCAAAGTCCCTAAAATCACCCCTAGAGCTCACGGCGAACAGCGGTGCACGGCGGTCCTTGGCGCTTGGGCGAACGGCGGTCACGGCTTGAGGTGGCTCATGGTGGTGGTCGGCGTGCGCGGTGGCTGTTGGTGGCCGAACAAGGAGGGAGGGGGAGGAGAAAAATGAGGGAGAGTGAGTGAGAGAGAGGAAATTTCGAAATTATGAGAGGGAGAGAGAGAAATGTGGTCTTTAGCTTCCTTTTGACTTGTTTGAGAAGCTTTGGTGGGTTTATGGGGAAAGACAACTATGTGACTTGATGGGAAGCCTAGTGATGGCTATGAGTGATGGGTTGAGTGACATAAAGTAAGAGGGAGAAAGATAAGAGGTGATGGGTGGCTCAAAAGTCAAAGAAGATGGCCCACCAAAATCTCACTCTTGTCTTTTATGCAACACATGCACATTTAAGGCATTAATGCCCTAAAGTTTCGGTCACATAGGGGGGGTCAAAGATTAAATATGCTCTCAATTAAAAATCTAAGGAATGAGCCTAAATTCGGGGGGGCAAGGTATTTCCAAATTAATTCCCTTAATCACCGATTTCCAACCTATCTCGGAACGACCCCAATTTCAAAGTCTCGACGAGAAAATTCCAATGTTTCATTGTCGGAATTCTCGACTGATCGACGTCCAATTTCGAAGCCCAATTCGTGACTAAAATCCATGAATAGTAATTTCAGGGCGTCTCAAACTAACCGGTGGCTTTTAGGATTTTTCGCGTATCGACCCGTGATCATCGTCACGTTTTAAAGTTATTCGAACCATGGCGACTTTGATTGTCATGTAATTGCGAGGGTCAATCGTTGGTTCCAAAGGTCACGTTCGTTAGAAATCTGGTTTAGGTTAATTTGCAAATTATACTCTAGTCGTATGGAATCACCCGCGGATCAATCATATAACGCTAGCAAATCGTTCTAAAACCAAATCTTTGAACGGCCTATGATGGCACAGGATGTTCCCTCGGCAATCCTTATGGTCAAGTCGTTAATCCAAGGTCGAGTTCTTTGGTCAACGTACTTAATTCCTCGTTAGCCTTTCCCTTCGGGTTAGTTAACTCAAGAGTGATCAATTCTGAGCGAGATTTACTGAAATACATCGATTGATATGTTATCCATTCATAAGCTTCGAAATGGGTCGAAATTCGGAATGTCATAAGGTTCTTCTCTTTGTTGATGTAATACGATCACTAATGATTATAACTTATTTCACCATCTACACTTGTCATGGTAAACATTAGAACTCGAGATGGTTTTGTGATAATCAAAATATGTTAGGGAATCTTTTCCAGCAATCACTTCATTAATGTGGTCTATGCCACCTAAGCTCATGACTCATAGCCTATATTTAACGCCTAATTAAAATCTGACTTGTATCATTTATGACTTGCCACCTAGCATGAAGATTCATGCTTTACATTTATGGATTAGCTTCCAAAAGACATCATGTAAGCTTGACATGCAAGTGTCAACATCATCGGGCCAAGTATTGTGGTCGAGCTCATGACCGGGCTCATGGTCGGCCTAACTGGTAGAGCCAAGTGGTCGGCGTGGATAGCCGCTGCCAGCCGACCCTTGTAAAGCGACGTGATTAGGTCCTAAGCCAATCATTCGGCCACATGAGGTTGGTGTATGGTCAGTGCAAGCCATGTATAGGTTTAATGTAGTATTGACATAGAATTGGTGTACCAATTTTGAGGTCGATCCTATAGCTAGAATTGCGGGTGTTATAGTGAGCCCTTATAAAATTCCATCCTTGAAATTTAAGACATACCTGGTCATTGGAAAAGATGCGGGTACTTGCGCCACATTATTTCTTCACTCTCACACATCGCCTCCTCTATATTATGGTGCTTCCATAAGACTTTAACTAGGGGATGGTCTTACTCCTAATAACTAGCTTTTTTTTATCTATGATCCGCACTGGCTCTTCCACATAAGCCATTCTATCGTCGAGTTCGATTGTTTCGAAGTCTAGCACATGAGGGAATCGGGTTCGTACTTCCTTAACATTGATACGTGAAATACATCGTGGATGTTAGCGAGTTTTGGTGGTAGTGCTAGTCGGTAGGCCAATCCCTCGATTTTCTCTAGAATCTCAAATGGCCCTATGAACCTTGCACTCACCTTTCTTCCCAAAGTGCGATATGCCTTTCATCGGCAACACTTTGAGGAAGACATGGTTGCCTACTTGAAATTCTAAAGGCTTCTGTCGTCTATCTGCATAACTCTTGTGCTAACTCTAGGTGGTTCATAGTTGATTTCTAATTACCTGTACGACATCTGTTGTATATTGAACTAATTCTAGGCATGTTAGTTTCCTTTCCCCGTTTCGTTCCAACAGGCTGGAGTTCTGCAAGCTCTTCCGTATAATGCCTCAAATGGAGCCATACTAATGCTTTACTGGAAACTGTTATTATAGGCAAACTCTACTAGATGGAGGTGGTCATCCAAACTACCTTTGAAGTCAATTGAACAAGCTCATAGCATATATTCTAATGTTTAGATGGTCCTCTCCGTTCGACCACCAGTCTGCGAGTGATACGCTGTACTATACTGGAGATTGGTTGCTAGTGCGGCCTGAAGACTTCACCAAAAGGTGGTGGTGAATTTCGGGTCTTGATCTGAGGTGATCATCATTGGGACTCCATGCAGACAGAATATTTGCTTTACGTCTAGCTCAACGTACTTTTCCAATGAATGGTCTTTATGTATTGCTAGGAAGTAGGTGAATTTTGTCAGTCTGTCGACTATTACCCAGATGGAATCATTCCCTTTTTTACTTATGGGCAGTCTTAGGATAAAATCCATCGTGATGTGTTCCCACTTCCATTCTGGGATCTCCAGCGATTTCAATAGTCCCCTAGGCTTACAATATTGTGCCTTGACTTGCTAGCATGTAAACACCTGGCGATGTACTTAGCGACGTCTACTTTCATACTGTTCCACCAAAAGTGTTGACAGAGGTTTCGGTACATCTTCATGCTTCCCAAATGGACACTACAATTGCTCCGGTGGGCTTCAGACAAGATTTCCTCTTTTAACTTCTCGTTGTTAGGTTCACACAAGCGTCCATGGAATCTTAACGTTCCGTCATTCGAGATTTGAAAGTCAGGTTTTTTCCTTTCCAAGGCTTCCTTTCGAACTTTCGTGGTCTCCAGATCAATTTGTTGTTAGGTCTTGATCTTTTGCACTATCTTTTGCTCGATCCTAAAAGTGGCTAGTAAACTGGAAAGGTGTCCTTCCTCAAATTTGAACTCCGAATCTCATGCCTTCTCAAGGAGAATCCATTCCTTGATCATTATGTGCGCAATAGTAGAATTTTGACCGAGAGCATCCGCGACTTTGTTTGCCTTACTCGAATGATAAAGTATCTTAGAGTTGTAGTCTTTTAGCAGTTCCATCCAACGTCTCTGGAGCATATTTAATTCCTTTTAGGAAAATAGATACTTCAAGCTTTGGTGGTTGGATTAGATATAGTGCCTCCAGATCTCAAACTTCTCTCCATATATATAGTGCCTCCAAATCTTTAGGGCGAATACAATTGTGGCGAGCTCCAAATCATGGATTAGATAATTCAGTTCCTATGGCTCTAATTGCCTTGACGCGTAGGCTGCAACCTTTTTGTGTTGCATTAGGACGCAATTGAGTCTTTTATGAGAGGCATCACTATAAATGATGAAGCCTCTCGATCCTGATGGTATCATTAGAATGGGGGCAATGGTTAATCTCTCCTTGAGTTCTTGAAAACTCCGTTCACACTTATCCGTCCACTTGAACTTTACCTCCTTCTTCATCAATCGAGTCAGGGGAGAAGTGATGCTAGAGAACCGCTCCACAAATCTTCTGTAATATCTAGCCAATCCTAGGAAACTACGGACTTCAGTTACTATTGTTCGTCTCGGCCAACTGGTTACTACTTCCACTTTAGCTGGATCCACCGATATGCCTTTGCTCGTTACTACGTGGCCCAAAAATTCCACGTGGTTTAACCAAAATTTGCATTTACTGAACTTTGCGTACAACTTATGCTCCCGAAGCATTTAGAGTACCAATCTTAAGTGTTGGTTATGCTCGTTGAGACCCCTCAAGTATACCAAGATATCGTCAATGAACACGATGATGAAGTGATCCAGAAACAGCTTAAACACCATTTCATTAAATCCATGGAGGCGACGGGTGCATTAGTAAGACCGAACGGCATTATCGTGAATTCGTAATGCCCGTATTGTATCCTAAAAGCCATTTTCGGAATATCATCGCTCTTGATTCTTAACTGGTGATACCCCGATCTCAGGTCTCTCTTGGAGAATATTGACTCTTCCCGGAGTTGATAGAATAAATCATCAATTCTAGGCAGCGGGTACTTATTCTTAATGGTGACTCGATTCAGCTACCTATAGTCGATGTAGAGGCATAATGATCTATCCTTCTTCTTTACGATAGGACTGGTGCACCCCATGGTGATGCACTAGGTCGGATGAAACCTTTATCGAGTAGCTCTTGCAGTTGTACCTTATGCTCCTTGAGTTCTATTGGAGCCATTCTATAGGGAGCCATTCTATAAGGAGCTTTAGAGATCAGCTCTGTTCTTGGAGTTAATTCAATGGTGAACTCTATTTCACACTTTAGTGGCAACCCTGGTAATTTGTTTGGAAAGACATTCGAAAATTCTTGTACTACAGGGATTTCCTCTAATTTTAACTCCTCTTTTGACTTATCTTCCACAGTTGCCAAATACCCTTGATAGCCCTCACTAAGGAGTTGAGCTGCTTCGAGTGAGGAAATCAGGGGTACTGAAAGTCCTCCCCTATTTCCTACAAACTCATAATTAGGGAGCTCGGGCGGATTAAATTGGATTACCTTTCGATAGCAGGCTTTGGCTTGCTATTTGCGAAGCCAATCCATTCCTATAATAGTGTCAAAATCGTACATTACTAACACAATTAAATCCACTTCTTCTTCTTGCCCATTTATAGTGATCTTACACCCCTTGCATACTAGAGTGGATAGTTTTTATCTTTCAATGGCGTGGAAACGCTAAGTGATATCTCAAGGGCCCTAGGTTCTAGTCCCACTAAGTGCATGAACTGTTTGGATATGAACGAATGAGTGGCACCCATATCAAACAACGCATGCGCATTATGGTTGTAGATAGAGATAGTAGTTGATATATAACAATTTTGGAGTTTTTTTTGCCTTTTCTTGAGTAATCGCGTAAATTTTTCCTTAGGCTAGTGGACATTGAAAGTTCCCTTGTTGTGGGGCTCCATATTATGTCATTGCTTGTGGCTGCTGGCCAGCCATCACTTGCTGCTATTTAGGACAGTTTCTAATCATGTGACTCTGTTGGCTACACCCGAAGAATGCTCCAATTCGAGCTAAGCACGGGCATTACCATGACACTTCCTGTAAGAGCGGCATGTGTCACCTTAAGCGAAAATCAGTTCCTTGTTTTTCTTATTCGGGACAAAGGGGCGTTTTCCTCCCTACATGGGCCTCTTGTCATGGCGCAAGTTAGACCGAGAGATTGGGTGACAAAATCGTCCCTGGTTAGCTTGTTCCAACGAGTCCCATTTGATCAATTACGCACGTTCGTATAACTCGTTGTAATATTTCAGATTCAACGGCACTAACTAAGTTCTGATGTTAGGTCATAAGCCGTTTAGAAATCTTTTCGCTCTGTCCATTGGTTCCTTGATAAGCTTAGGGGTGAACCTTGACAGTTTAGTGAATTTTGACTTATACTGATCTATTGTCACGCCTCGGACCATACGAGCGTGATAACATTCCGATCAACTCTCGTTTCGATTCCGTAACAACCAAGATCCTATGACGGCGGCAAATAGTGCGGAATAAAGGATGCAAGCGGTAGCGCAAATAACTCCGTACATATGACAAACAAGATGACCAAAAGGATTCATAACATAACCAAAATCAGTTGAATATGAAAGCGTACAACTTAGGGAGGGCGACGACATAGTTCGATAAAAAAGGGAGTCAGTCACTAGTCTGAAGTTACATTTGCTACTCTACGTGGCTAGCCAAAAAGATGCCACAGATGCACCTAGACGTCGGGCTCGCCATCACTAGCATCTTCTTCTTCATCAGGATCGGACTCAACTTCAGTATCAACAGGCTCCACGACTTGGGCATTGTGACATTTCGAATTTCGACCCATTTCGAAGCTTATGCATGGATGAAATATCAATCGATGTGTTTCAGTAAATCTCGCTTAGAATTGATCACTCTTGAGTTAACTAACCCAAGGGGAAAGGCTAACGAGGAATTTAGTACATGGACCAAAGAACTCAACCCTGGATTAATGACTTGACCATAAGGATTACCGAGGGAACGTCATGTGCCATCCTAGGCCGTTCGAAGATTGGTTTTAGAACGATTTGCTAGCGTTATATGATTGGTCCGCGGGTGATTCTGTACGACCAGAGTACAATTTGTGAATTAACCTAAACCAGATTCCTAACGAACGCAACCTTTGGAACCAACGATTGACCCTCGCAATTACATGACAATCAAAGTCGCCATGGTTCGGATAACTTTAAAACGTGACGATGATCACGGGTCGATAAGCGTAAAATCCTAAAAGCCACCCGTTAGTTGGAGACGCCCTGAAATTACTATTCATGGATTTTAGTCACGAATTGGACTTCGAAATTGGACGTCGATCATTCGAGAATTCCCACAACGAAACATTGGAATCGTCTCGTCGAGACTTTGAAATTGGGGTCGTTCCGAGATAGGTTGGAAATCGGTGACTAAGAGAATTAATTTGGAAATTCCTTGCACCCCCCGAATTTAGGCTCATTCCTTAGATTTTTAATTAAGGGCACATTTAATTTTTGTGACCCCGCTATGTGACCGAAACTTTAGGGCATTAATGCCTTAAATGTGCATCTTTGTATAAGAGACAAGAGTGAGATTTTGGTGGGTCATCTTCTTTGACTTTTAAGCCACCCATCACCTCTTGTCTTTCTCTCTCCTACTTTATGTCACTCTCAACCCATCACTCATAGTCATCACTAGCCTTCCCCTCATGTCACATAGTTGTCTTTTCCCATAAACCCACCAAAGCTTCCCAAACAAGCCAAAAGGAAGCTCAAGATCACTTCTCTCTCTCTCCCCCTCATAATTTCGAATTTCACCATCTCTTTCACTCACTCTCTCTCATTTTTCTCTTCCTCCCCCTCTTGTTCAGCCACCACCACCACTACCTTGCCGTCCACCACCATCACCGTGAGCCACCTCAGCCCGTGACCGCCGTGCACCGCCGTTCGCTCGAGAAGCCGAGGACCCCGCTGGACCGACTTGTGCCATGAGCTCGAGGGGTGATTTTTGGGGGCTTTTCGTGCTTAGATCATTGGTGAGTCGTCCCTAACCTTATATTAGTGCTTTAGATCACTAATGGACATGTACAGATGAGATTTTGAAGCTTTTTGTGGGTTGTTCATAGTGAGAGTACAAGGGACCCGAATTGGCACTAGGTGGGATTTTCACGTTGGATGACTTGTGGGCTTGAGATAAAGGTATGTTAGTACTCTAGGTCACTAATGGACATGTATGGATGAGGTTTTGAAGCTTTTTGTGGGCTATTCATAGTGAGAGTGCAAGGGATCCGAATTTGCACTATATGGGATTTTCATGTTGGATGACTTGTAGGTTTAAGATAATGATGTTTAGGTGATTATGAGCATGTTTGGTGTATGTTTTATTGAGATTTAGTGGCTGTTTTGGGCGAGTGAACAATACCACCGAATTATGCCATATGGAGTGCCTTCTGCTTAATGTTTGTAAGTTTTATGGAAATGTCTTGTGTGTTGGGCTTTATGTGATTGGGTGCTAGATGGTCCATGAGTGACCAAATATGTAAGTGATGTTATCTTGGGACATGCAAAAATGATTAGGTGAGTGGTGATTGTAAGACATGCCTTGAGTGCAAGTTGATGGCCCATTCTTGCATGTTGGTTATCAAATGGCTTGTGTAAGTGTTAACTGAGGGCATATGCATATTCGGCCTTGTGTGATTATGGGTGAATTGTCTATGTGGCGAGTGAATGCTAAATGCCGATATTGGATCATAATGATCCCGGCTTTATGAGAGGCTATGAGGAAAGCCGTATAATAAAAGCAACATATTATTGATTATATGGCTCGATGAGCCGACAGTCCTATGAACCGATAGTATATTATATGGCCCGATGAGCCGACGGTCCTATGAACCGATAGTATATTATATGGCTTGTGGGATTTACCATTTTCAGACCCTAGACCATAAGTATGCCCCTGAAGCGTTATCAAGTGCCGATGGACCCTGATGAAGAAGAAGCTGCTAGTGATGGAGAGCCGACGTCTAGGTGCATCTATGGCATCTTTTTGGCTAACCGCGTAGAGTAGCAAATGTAATTTTTGGCTAGTAATTGTCTCCCTGTCATCGAACTATGTTGTCATTTCCCCTAAGTTTTATGCTTTTGTATTCGACTGATTTTGATTATGTTATGAATCCTTTTAGTCATCTTGTTTTTCATATGTATGGAGTTATTTGCGCTACCGCATGCATTCTTTATTCCTCACTATTGCCGTCGTCATAGGATCCTAGTTGTTATGGAAACCGACTGGGATGTTATCGCGCTCGTATGGTCCGAGGCGTGACAGGCATCTATGCTAGGAACAAGTGGAGGTGGCTAGCTTGCTTGAACCTTGAAGGTAGGGTTATACACCTGACCATCCGGAGGGGCGGTGTTGCACCAACCCGAGATTACACAAAATGGCACTTCAAAACCCTTTGAGGGTCCACCTTCCTTCACATTCTCATCACGATAGAACCATGCCTCATAGGTATGCACTTTCCAAAAAAGGTCCCCCTCTTCAACATAGACTACAGTCCCTTTCTTGATGTACATCTTACCCTCGACCGGGGGGTATTCAGTGACTATCGCTTTAAAATCCATCGGCACTCCATAATACTTAGGCGGCATACTTATGGTCTAAGGTCTGAAAATGGTAAATCCCACGACGGGGTGAGAATAAATCTCAATGAGCCAAACCTAACCCTACACTAGGAAAAAGGTACCTCCAGACTCTTACAACATGCAAGTTCTAACCACGAGCATTCACAGGACCAAGAGTCAATAAAACGAAGACACGACATCAGACATTTACATTTTCAATTCAAAAGCAATTTACAAACTCACAAGCACTTGATTAGGGCTAGGCTTCGTACTTAAGGCATAAAATAAATCCATGATTCACGAACGGTGTTTTCCATCCAAAACTCCATTCTCGTTATCCAATCTTCGTGACATATAAGTCATAGTCTCGCTATCCAACCTTCACTATGCGCTTTAGTGCCCAGGCCATAGCATAATATTAATCACGAGCATTCACAGGACCAAGAGTCAATAAAATGAAGACACGACATCAGACATTTACATTTTCAATTCAAAAGCAATTTACAAACTCACAAGCACTTGATTAGGGCTAGGCTTCGTACTTAAGTCATAAAATAAATCCATGATTCACGAGCGGTGTTTTCCATCCAAAACTCCATTCTCGTTATCCAATCTTCATGACATATAAGTCATAGTCTCGCTATCCAACCTTCACTATGCGCTTTAGTGCCCAGGCAATAGCATAATATTAATCACGAGCATTCATAGGACCAAGAGTCAATAAAACGAAGACACGACATCAGACATTTACATTTTCAATTCAAAAGCAATTTACAAACTCACAAGCACTTGATTAGGGCTAGGCTTCGTACTTAAGGCATAAAATAAATCCATGATTCATGAACGGTGTTTTCCATTCAAAACTCAATTCTCGTTATCCAACCTTCATGACATATAAGTCATAGTCTCGCTATCCCACCTTCACTATGCGCTTTAGTGCCCAGGCCATAGCATAATATTAATCTTGTCGGCTCATCGGTTCGCGCTATTTCGCAAAAGTACTTTCATAGTCTCATTGGGCCATATAACAACTTATCGGTTCATCGCACCGTCGGCTCATCGGGCCATATAATAAGTAATATGTAGATTTTACTATACGGCTTTCCTTATAGCCTCTCATAGAGCTGGGATCATTATGATCCAACAATGGCATTTAACATTCACTTGCCACACTTACGAATCACCCATAATCACACAAGGCCAAGTATACATAGGCCCTCAATTAACCAACATGCATGAATAGGCCATATACATCAACTTGCACTCAAGGCATGTCTTACAACCACAACTCACATAATCGTTTTGCATGACACAAGATAACATCACTTACATATTTGGTCACTCATGGACCATCTAGCACCGAATCACACAAGCCCAACACACAAGACATTTCTATAAAACTTACAAACATTTAAGCACGAAGCACTCCATAAGGCATAAATTCGATGGTACTATTCATGCATCCAAACAACCACTAGATCTCAACAAAACCTAAACCAAGCATGCTCATAACCTCTTAAATATCATTATCTCAAGCCTATAAGTCATCTAACATGAAAAATCCCATATAGTGCAAATTCGGATCCCTTGCATACCCACTTTGAACAGCCCACAAAAAGCCTCAAAACCTCACCCATATTTGTTTATTAGTAACCTAGAGTACTAACATAGGTTTATGGATGACTCACCAAAGATCCAAGCAAGAAAAGTCTCCAAAATGACCCCTAGAGCTCACGGCACAAGTCGGTTCGGCAGGGTCCTTGGCTTCTCGGGCAAATGGTGGTGCATGGTGATCACGAGTGGAGGTGGCTCAAGTTGGTGGTAGGTGTGGATGGCAAGGTGGTGGTGGTGGCCGAACAAGAGGGAAGGTGGAAGAGAAATATGAGAGAGTGAGTGGACGAGAGTGGAAATTCGAAATTATGAGGGGAGAGAGAGAATAAGGTGGTCTTGAGCTTCCTTTTGGCTTGTTTGAGAAGTTTTGGTGGGGTTTATGGGGAAGGTAACTATGTGACATGAGGGGAAGTCTAGTGATGGCTATGAGTGATGGGTTGAGTGACATAAAGTAAGAGACAGAAAGACAAGAGGTGATGGGTGGCTTAAAAGTCAAAGAAAAGGGCCCACAAAAATCTCACTTTTGTCTCTTATGCAAAAATGCACATTTAAGGCACTAATGCCCTAAAGTTTCGGTCACATAGGGGGGCTAAAAACTAAATGTGCTCTCAGTTAAAAATCTAAGGAATAACCTGTGACATTCCGAATTTCGACCCATTTCGAAGCTTATGAATGGATGACATATCAATCAATTTATTTCAGTAAATCTCGCTCAGAATTGATCACTCTTGAGTTAACTAACCCGAAGGGAAAGGCTAACGAGGAATTAAGTACATTGACCAAAGAACTCGACCCTAGATTAACGACTTGACCATAAGGATTGTCGAGGGAACATCCTGTGCCATCATAGGCCGTTTAAAGATTTGGTTTTAGAACGATTTGCTAGCGTTATATGATTGGTCCGCGGGTGATTCCGTACGACCAGAGTATAATTTGCGAATTAACCTAAACCAGATTTCTAACGAACACAACCTTTGGAACCAACGATTGACCTTCACAATTACATGACAATCAAAGTCGCCATGGTTTGAATAACTTTAAAACGTGACGATGATCACGAGTCGATACGCGTAAAACTCTAAAAGCCACCCGTTAGTTCGAGACGCCTTGAAATTACTATCCATGGATTTTAGTCACGAATCGGACTTCGAAATTGGACGTCGATCATTCGAGAATTTCGACAACGAAGCATTAGAATCGTCTCGTCAAGACTTTTTGAATTTGGGGTCTTTCCGAGGTAGGTCGGAAATAGGTGTTTACAGGAATTAAATTAGAAATTTCTTGCGCCCCCGAATTTAAGCTCATTCCTTAGATTTTTAATTGAGAGACCGAAACTTTAGGGCATTAACGCCTTAAATGCGCATGTGTTTGCATAAAAGACAAGAGTGAGATTTTGGTGGGCCATCTTCTTTGACTTTTAAGCCACCCATCACCTCTTATCTTTCTCTCTCTTACTTTATGTCACTCAACCCATCACTCATAGCCATCACTAGGCTTCCCATCAAGTCACATAGTTGTCTTTGCCCATAAACCCACCAAAGCTTGTCAAACAAGCCAAAAGAAAGCTAAAGACCACATTTCTCTCTCTCCCCTCTCATAATTTCGAAATTTCCTCTCTCACTCACTCTCTCTCATTTTTCTCCTC
>BCNH02000003.1:13431438-13444145 GCA_001662345.2 Metrosideros polymorpha var. glaberrima
CATGAAAGTTGGATAATGAGGAATTGAATTTTGGGTGGAAAGCATTGTCCGTGGTGTATGAAATTTTATGCCTTAAGAACGAAACTTAGCCCTAATCAATTGCCTGTGAGTTTGTGAATTGCTTTTGATTTAAGAATTCAAATGTTCAATGTCGCGTCTACTTTTGGTTGGCTTTTGGTCCTATGAATGCCCATGGTTAGAACTTGCACGTGGTAAGAGTCTGGAGGTACCTTTGTACTAGCATAGGATTAGGTTTGGTTCACTGAGATTTATTCTCACCCCGTCGTGGGATTTAACATTTTCAGACTCTAGATCATAAGTATGCCGCCGAAGCGTTATGAAGTGCCGATGGACCCTGATGAAGAAGAAGCTGTTAGTGTTGGCGAGCCCGACGTCTAGGTGCATCTGTGGCATCTTTTTGGCTAACCGTGTAGAGTAGCATATATAATTTTGGGCTAGTAACTCTCTCCCTTTCGTCGAACTATGTTGTTGTTTCCCTAAACTGTACGTTTTTGTATTCGGCTGACTATGGTTATGTTATAAACCATTTTGTCATCTTGTTTATCGTATGTACGTAGTTAATTGCATTTCCACATGCATCCTTTACTCCGCATTATTTACCGCCGTTGTAGGATCCTGGTTGTTAAGAAAAGGTAACAGAAGTCGACTGGGATGTTATCGCGCTCGTATGGTATGGGGCGTGACATGACCCTAAATTCAGGGTGCAAGGAATTTCCAAATTAATTCTTTTAATCACCAATTTCCAATCTACCTCGGAACGACCCCAAATTCAAAAAGTCTCGACTAGACGATTCCAATGTTTCATTGTCGAAATTCTCTAATGATCGACGTCCAATTGGTGACTAAAATTCATAAATAGTAATTTCAAGGCCTATTGACCCGTGATCACCGTCACATTTTAAGTTATTCGAACCATGGCGACTTTGATTGTCATGTAATTGCGAGGGTCAATTGTTGGTTCCAAAGGTCGCGTTCATTAGAAATCTAGTTTAGGTTAATTCGCAAATTATACTCTGATCGTACGGAATCACCCGCGGACCAATCATATAATGCTAGCAAATCATTCTAAAACCAATATTTGAACAGCCTATGATGGCACAGGATGTTTCCTCGGCAATCCTTATGGTCAAGTCGTTAATCCAAGGTCGAGTTCGTTGGTCCATGTACTTAATTCCTCGTTAGCCTTTCCCCTTGGGTTAGTGAACTCAAGAGTGATCAATTCTAAGCGAGATTTACTGAAATACAACAATTGATATTACATGCATTCATAAGCTTCGAAATGGGTCAAAATTCAGAATGTCACATCTATTGTCAAGTTATTATGTTAGAGCTGCATGAATTCCATCATCTTTTTATCTCATGCGCATTCCGAAAAATATTTTCCATAAAAGGATTTTATGAAGGCACCCTAAATTACAGTGGTTTCTGTTGGGAACATTGTTCCTTTTGTTGCTTTCCACCAGTGGCTGGCGTTACCCTGCAACCGGTATACCGCCAAGGCTACTTTATCCTCATCCGAATATCTCAATAATGAAAATATCTTTTCTAACTCGTCAACCTAAGATTTTGCTTCTTCGGGGTTTCCTATCTTAGCAAATTTAGGGGGTTGCAGCTTTAGGAACTACTCGATTATTCCCTGTATATGGCGTCCATCATTCCCGTTTCCAGAAGTAGAGGCGTTTTCCAAAGTAGAAGCTGCTTATTGCTGCACTCGCTACTCCGTTAAATTTTCAATATTGGCAAGAGTTTGCAAAATTCCATCCAATCGGGGATCTTGCTTTGACTTTTCTCTCGAGCTCATGTCGTCCTTCTATTGGTCAAGTAAGTACTTACTAGCATCACAACCAAAGATTAGTGATTATAACCTACTGTAACCAATCACTCAAGCAACACATGTATTCAGTGTTTCCTAGCAATCTAACCCATTGCCCTAGTGCGCCCTATCACTCTAGGTAATAACCGTGGCTCTGATACCACTCCTGTGATGCCTTCGGCGCGTCACTCTAATTTCGAGCCTATTTTTTTTGGCCATGCGGAAGCATACTTTCATCAACCTAATCGGTAAGTAAACAACAAGGGCAATCAAGGTAGTATAAAAAAACACTTATATTATGCATCCATATATTTGCATGGCCTATTAGGGCCCCATTACAAGCAAGCCCTATATTTACATTATGTAATGTTCTTTTATTTGCGAGGTCGGGGTAAACCTATCGCCACTAACGCGATTGCCTCCAAAATTGGTTTTTCCCTTTTGCATGACATCATCTACTCAAGGACGGAGCGACAATCGTTGGAATCGGAGGGACCATGGAATCCAAGGAAATGCTCGATGACGTCACCGTCGAATATGGCGTACCACACAGAGAACCTATAGGTAGCCTAGTCGGACGTTCCCACTTGGACCCATAAGGTATCGCAGCAGTGGTAAGTCACATCGTCTTCCAAGTCGACGACATCTACGTAAGAAACCTCGAATTCTACTAGAACTCCAAAAAGGGGTTAAGAAACCTCGAATTCTACTAGAACTCCAAAAAGGGGTGCAACATCCGAATTTATATGTGACATTCCGAATTTCGACCCATTTCGAAGCTTATGAATGGATAAAATATCAATCGATGTGTTTCAGTAAATCTCGCTCAGAATTGATCACTCTTGAGTTAACTAACCCAAGGGGAAAGGCTAACGAGGAATTTAGTACGTGGACCAAAGAAGTCGACCTTGGATTAACGACTTGACCATAAGGATTGCCGAGGGAACGTCTTGTGCCATCGTAGGCTGTTTGAAGATTGGTTTTAGAACGATTTGCTAGCGTTATATGATTGGTCCGCGGGTGATTCCGTACGATGAGAGTATAATTTGCAAATTAACCTAAACCAGATTTCTAACGAACGCGACCTTTGGAACCAACGATCGACCCTCGCAATTACATGACAATCAAAGTCGCCATGGTTCGAATAACTTTAAAACGTGACGATGATCATGGGTCGATACGCGTAAAATCCTAAAAGCCATCTGTTAGTTTGAGACACCATGAAATTACTATTCATGAATTTTAGTCACGAATTGGACTTCGAAATTGGACGTCAATCATTCGAGAATTCCGACAATGAAACATTGGAATCGTCTCGTCGAGACTTTGAAATTGGGGTCGTTCCGAGATAGGTTGGAAATCGGTGATTAAGGGAATTAATTTGGAAATTCCTTGCACCCCCGAATTTAGGCTCATTCCTTAGATTTTTAATTAAGGGCACATTTAATTTTTGTGACCCCGCTATGTGATCGAAACTTTAGGGCATTAATGCCTTAAATGTGCATCTTTACATAAGAGACAAGAGTGAGATTTTTGTGGGTCCTCTTCTTTGACTTTTAAGCCACCCATCACCTCTTGTTTTTCTCTCTCCTACTTTATATCACTCAACCCATCACTCATAGCCATCACTAGCCTTCCCCTCATGTCACATAGTTGTCTTTTCCCATAAACCCACCAAAGCTTCCCAAACATGCTAAAAGGAAGCTCAAGATCACTTCACTCACTCTCCCCCCTCATAATTTCGAATTTCACCATCTCTTTCACTCACTCACTCTCATTTTTCTCTTCCTCCCCCTCTTGTTCAGCCACCACCACCACCACTTTGCCGTCCACCACCATCACCCTGAGCCACCTAAGCCCGTGACCGCCGTGCACCGCCGTTCGCCCGAGAAGCCGAGGACCCCGCCGGACCGACTTGTGCCATGAGCTCGAGGGGTGATTTTTGGGGGCTTTTCGTGCTTAGATCCTTGGTGAGTCATCCCTAACCTTATATTAGTGCTCTAGGTTACTAATGGACATGTATGGATGAGGTTTTGAGGCTTTTTGTGGGCTGTTCATAGTGAGAGTGCAAGGGATCCGAATTTGCACTATATGAGATTTTCATATTGGATGACTTGTAGGTTTAAGATATTGATATTTAGGTGGTTATGAGCATGTCGGGTTTAGGTTTTGTTGAGATTTAGTGGCTGTTTTGAATGCGTGAACAGTACCACCGAAATATTGCCCTACGGAGTGTTTTGTGCTTAATGTTGCAAGTTTTATGGAAATGTCTTGTGTGTTGGGCTTTATGTGATTGGGTACTGGATGGCCCATGAGTGACCGAATATGTAAGTGATGTTATCTTGGGACATGCAAAAATGATTACGTGAGTGGTGATTGTAAGACATGCCTTGAGTGCAAGTTGATGTTTATGGCCCATTCTTGCATGTTAGTTATCAAATGGCTTGTGTAAGTGCTAATTGAGGGCATATGCATATTCGGCCTTGTGTGATTATGGGTGAATTGTCTATGTGGCGAGTGAATGCTAAATACCGATATTTGATCATAATGATCCCGGTTTTATGAGAGGCTATAAGGAAAGCCGTATAGTAAAAGCCACATATTACTGATTATATGGCTCGATGAGCCGACGGTCCCATGAACCGATAGTATATTATATGGTCCGATGAGCCGACGGTCCTATAAATCGATAGTATATTATATGGCCCGATGAGCCGATGGTCCGATGAACTGATAAGTTATTATATGGCCCGATGAGCCGATGGTCCTATGAATCGATAAGTTATTATATGGCCCGATGAGTCGATATGATTAATATTATGCTATGGCCCGGGCGCTAAAGCGCGTAGTGACGGTTGGATAGCGAGATTATGACTTATATGTCATGAAGGTTGAATGATGGGAATTGAGTTTTGGATGGAAAGCACTGTTTGTGAATTATGGAATTATTTTATGCCTTAAGAACGAAGCCTAGTCCTAATCAAGTGCTTGTGAATTTGTAAATTGCTTTTGAATTGAAAATGTGAATGTCTGATGTCGTGTCTTCGTTTTGTTAACTTTTGGTCCTGTGAATGCCCGTGGTTAGAACTTGCACGTCGTAAGAGTCTGGAGGTACCTTTGTACTAGCATAGGATTAGGTTTTGTTCACTGTGATTTATTCTCACCCCGTCGTGGGATTTACCATTTTCAGACCCTAGACCATAAGTATGCCGCCGAAGCGTTATGAAGTGCCAATGGACCTTGATGAAGAAGAAGCTGCTAGTGATGGCGAGCCCGACATCTAGGTGCATCTGCGGCATCTTTTTGGCTAACCGCGTAGAGAAGCAAATGTAATTTTGGGCTAGTAACTGTCTCACTGTCGTCGAACTATGTTGTCATTTCCCCTAAGTTGTATGCTTTTGTATTCGACTGATTTTGGTTATGTTATGAATCCTTTTAGTCATCTTGTTTTTCATATGTATAGAGTTATTTGCGCTATCGCATACATTCTTTATTCCGCACCATTGCCGCCGTCATAGGATCCTGGTTGTTACGGAAACCGACCGGGATGTTATCTCGCTCGTATGGTTCGAGGCGTGACATTATACTTACAAGTCTTTTCATGCAAGTAAGTTACCTCATCTAGCATCGTGCCTTACAAGAACAACAACATAAATGAAAGATACAAGAAACATATAAGCATGCATAAAGACATCCCTTTTCTTTTATCATATGTCTCCTCATCAAACGAGCCCTCCCATCATCAAATGAGGCATCCGGCATCAACCGGGCATCGTACGCCCCAGCATCCCGAAACTCTTTAACTCGAGGTCCTCCTATTGTCACGGCCTATTTTTCCTAACCTCGTCGGGAAAAAGGATAGGTTTAGGGGTATTGCCCAAAAGGATGAGCCATTGGCCTGTCGAATCGAGTGCGGACTCTCCTAAGCCCATACCTCGCGTGACATTGGATTCAGTTTAGAGTTCTTAACACCCTAAGTATTTCTAGGAGTCGCCACAAGTCATTTGGGGTTGACTAGAAATCAATCGAGACTTGGGAGTGTAGTCTCGATTCCTGCGCAATCAAAGATTCTGGGTTCGTGGACTTAATTACACTAATCATTCAACTAGTGCCCTCTCGGTACCTTAACTTGATTATTTAATCACTAATATGCTTGGGCAATTTTCATTGATTCAAGAAACTAGGGGGTACATCCCCTATATGTTCACATAATTTTGAACTAATAGCATTCCTAACATGTAGCAGGGTCATGTTTGAAAGACAAATAATCAAACAATGTATTGAAAGTGCACAATTAAATGAACACATTTTAAGGATATGCAGACAATATCCTAACATTCAACTAACATTTGTAGGTTCAAAACATTTGATCATGCAAGCATGCTTTTAGAAAAGGTGGCATTCACATAAGTTAAGACGCCAATCACATGACCAAGACACGCGAAAATGATTTCCAGGTATTTGGGTCATATTTGAATTTTTTTTTCAATTTTTTAAATAATAATAAATTATTATTTTATTATATATTTTTAATAATGTTCAGAAAATTAAAGCTGATTTTTATTTTTTTCAAAAAATAATATTCAGAAAATAAAAAAATAAAAAGGAAAGGAAAAGGATTTTTTATTTTTAAATATTTTTTATTGTTATTATTACCCTTGTTTTAATTATAAAATATTTTATTTTATTTATTATTTAAAATGGTTCAACTCGCATTGACCAAGTTCATACCATTTTCTTTGGTCTGACTTGGTTCGGCGAGAACGAACTGGATTTGTCCAAAGCAAAATCAGATTTTTTCGGCCCGATCGGGGTCAAACGGGTATTGACCGGTTTAGACCGATCGGACCCAGCTAGAACCAATTAGAAAACCAGTCCGACCAGTCTGGGATTTTGGGCAAAGGGTGCTAGGGCATCGACGGCCATCAAGCAACCAGCGACACCTTGTAGGACTTGGGTAGTATACCCAAGCCCTAAGGCATCAATTGGTTAGATCGGGGACGGTTGGTCCCGGCTAACCAGTTACTAGCGAGCAGAAACAGGTATGGGGAAGGGAGTTCGGCAAAGGGAGCGTGATTGATCTTACCAAATCGAGGCCATTCCAGCGTCGACAACCTCTCAATCGAACCTAGATTGGTCACCCAGGTCTCAGGGAGGCAGTACACGCGATGGGTGGTCATGATTTGGTCCAGCCAGTCGTCGGTGAGGAAAAGAACTAAATTGATCATAGGGTAGGACTTTCCTCGAATAGTTGATGTGCATGTCAGAAACAATGAGAAATTGAAATAGTCGATGATTACAGTGAAAAGTCGAGCTTGGCGATCACTACGTCGAGCTTCAATGCGTCGGGCCGACTTTCGTGCGTGGCCAGATTTTGGCTAACTCGCTGGAGGTCGAACCCCGACGGCTCACCCCCAAGATAAGGGCGAACAGAGCAGGTTGGGAGGGGGGCTTAGATCGACCAACCTGTTTCGACAACAGGAGCAGCTTTAGGTGTCGGCAAAGATGTCCAAGAGTGGTCCAAGTTGGTTAAGGGGCCAACGCAGGTGCTTGGCTCGCTTGGTGGTCGGTTGCAACCCCAACCACCGACGATCTCCTCCCTCGAGCTCCCGATTTCTCTGTTCCTTTCTCTCTCTCTCTTTTTGAGTTTTTCGGGTTTCTTGGCCTCTATTCTTCACCTGACCCCTCTCTCTCTCTCTCTCTCTCTCTCTCTCTCTTCCCTTATCTCCATCTTCGAGGGGCACCGTGGATCGCTAATGGCTGGGGGAGACAATGAGTGGTCCTCCAAACTCTAGAGGCTTTGAGTCCTATCTTTGCTCTCTGGCGCACATCCTTTTAGTAGCTGGCTGTGATGATTGGCCATCATCACTATTCGAGGAGAGAGGAAATATCGCGGCCGGTGGTGATCGTCTGTGTGTTCCAGTGGGGGCGCCATGTGCTCGGGTCATGTGGATGGGGGAGAGAAAAGGAGAAGTGGGCCTAGGCTGTTCTAAAAGAAAATGAAGGGGAAATGGGCCTAGGACCGCAAGGGGGGAAGAAAAGAAAGGAAAGGAAAGAAGAAAAAGGGCTAGGTCGCACCTGTGTGGGCCAGGCGATCCGACCTAATTGAAATTAATAATAATAATAATAATCATTATTATTATTTATTTATTACAAAATCGCCCATGCTGAATTGGTCCTTAATTGAAGGAAATCAGATAAAATAAAATACAAAATATAAATAACCAATTACAAATAAAAAAAACTAGACTGTCAAAAATAAGTGTCAACACCCGTCATCAAACGGGGCATCGCCCTCTCTTAGCGGCATCCCAAACCTCTCCCTAGGGCATCTCATCATCAAACAAGTCATCTTGTCATCAAATGGCGCACCGTTGCCACTATCAAGTGATGACGGTTCTTATCTTTGTTTAGGTGATCATGTGTAATCCATCACACAATTCATTTATTATCTTGATTCTTTAGTCGGCACAATGGAACTCGAGACTCAAGACATGATGCATGCATTAGGGGTGTCAATGGGTCGGGTAGGGTAGGGTTTTCATGCTACCCGACCCGACCCAAACCATAAGGGTCATGTGCGTCCCTAACCCGAACTCGACCTGAATGGCATATGACCCGAACTAAATAAATCAGGTCGGTTTGGGTTAGTCCGGGTCGGGTTTGCGGGTTCTCTCTCTGTTTTTTTTTTTTTTTTTGGGAAATGCCAAAATGCCTCAACATTTTTTAGCTAATTTTTTTTCACATAGTCAAGTTCTTCGCCTTAGAACACCGAAGCCTATCAAGACTGATACAATGTGCCCATTAACTTATTTGAACGAAGAATTCATCTAACAAGCTCATCAGACCCCAGAAGCTAGAAGTTGGAACATTAAACTCATCATCAACGACAGCAACGAAATGGGTCGGAAACAAAAAATAGAAGACGGAAATGGAGAGGCGGCTGCAGGGTGGTGGTGGTGGTGGTGGTGGTGGCTGTAGTCGCCCAAGAGAGAGAAGTCATCGTCACAGAAAGACTCGTCTAAAGAACAAGACCATAACCTTGAAGCCAAAACTGATGATTCTGCAAAACTCTGCGACACCCAAGAGTTCAACCACCCAAAAGAAGAGCCCGAACCCACAAATAAGAGCATCAAAATTGAGTTCACCAGCACCCACCCAATAATGTTCACGAAGACGATCGTACCAAATTTCTATGTGCTCACAAGCATTTACTATCTCTTCCACTAATGACATGATTACGAGAAGTCCCTGTCTTACAGATAAATAAACTGTATAAAATCACTTTAATGCAACATTTAATCACCAAGAAGCAAAAGAGGGAAAAAACCAATCTGGCTTTAACGATTTCAAGATGTTTCTGCCTTCACGACATGGTTCAGTATCAAGAAGAGAATCATGAAATTCTTCAGATGATTTTTAAGAGTGTAACAGCAAGAGACAGAAAGATCACGAAGCGAATTAAGGAGCGAGGAGCGCGGACGCAAAGTGAGAGAATCGACCCACAAACCCACCACAATGTAGAAGAGAGAGAAGGATAGGACGGTGACGAGTTACTCATCTTCATCACCTCCATCAGGTATGTCACCAGGTTCGACGACACCCCTTTGAACACGAACCTCTCCATCCCAGTTAACACTGGAAAGGAAAGAAGGAAGGGACCAAGAATCGTCATCCCAAACCGATACATGGACACAGCAACAATCGACAGGTCCTTCTTGGGAAAGGAGACGGAGAGGAGGCGACCTGCTGCTGGTGAAAGGAGATGGAGGGGTTGAGTTGAGGGAGCGAGCGAGCAAGGGATGGTGAACGTGAAGAAAGGAGATGGAGTTTATGGTCCTTCTGGCTTTTAGGTTTCAGCTTTCCCATTTATCTAATCGAGTCATTCGGGTAACCGACCCCAATCTGACCCCAAATGAGAGATACTCTCTTTTTCACTTATTAACCGAACTGAAATAAGACCCTATCCCAAAAAATTCGAAATTGCGGATAGGGTCGGTTCAGTTTGGGTAGGTTTGGGTATTTTTGACACCTCTAGCATGCATGACCTTACCGTAAATATCAATATAAAAGAGGCATAAATATGAATGACGTGTATGGTCATGATTCATTTTAAAAATAGTGAAACCTTAAAACCATAATCAATTACACATGCCTTCAATCTAAGTGCCAAACACATCACCCTATCTCATAACTAGGGACTTTACTTACTCTTCAAGGGATGAGAGAGAGATGGTGGCACAAGTAGATGGCACAACCCGAGCGACAACAACGAGAGGGTGAGAGCGGTGACGTTGAGGTTGGCTTGTGGTTTGTGCAAGCTGTATGTAGGTTTAATGTAGTATTGGCGTAGAATTGGGGTACCAATTTTGAGGCCGATCCTATAGCTAGAATTGTGGGTGTCATATCTCCTCCCTATTTTCCCCCTCCAGTTCAGTAGAAACACATAGCTTCCTCTCTCAACCTCTCCTTCTCATTTCGCCCTCTTTTTTACTCATTTTCTCTCTCTTTTGTTTCTCGCCCGCACCCTCTCCCCCGTTCACTTGCTCGCTCACTCGTTGCCTCCCTTCCTCTTGCCGAAGCCACCGTTGTTCGATTGTGTCATGAGGCAAGTGAAGTCTGCAATTTCTACTCTTCTTGGTCTATTAAAGTCATATTTTTGGGTTAGATTTTGGTTGTAGACCTCTCAGTTTGGTTGATGGTGGAGGAACCGTAACATAACATGAAGTTTGGGACATCGATCTGTGAAAATCTAATATGGAAGAGAACATGCATGGCTGTATTTGAGTTGCATGTTCGCTTGGTGTGGTGCACATGGTTGAAATGGTTGACGTAGGAAGTGTTGTACGACAAGGTAGTGGGTTTTGGACTAGAAATACGTTCTGGCCTTGTATATGCATGCCGTGTTTGGACTCTACATTTTGTGTATGGTGAGGCACGATTGTGGTGATATGTGATGAAGTGTGTCGCGAGACCATGAGAAGAAATTTCAACTAATTTTGTGCATGCATCATTGCGGATTGAAACCATGCTCGTCGGTGTGGCGTGAGAAGGAGTGGTTGGTGATGGTGGAACATTAACTACTTAATGACAACATGTTAGTATTGTAATGCTAGTCCAGAACTTCTAGAGTTCCATTGCGTGGTTGTCCTTTTAGCTCGATCCATGATGTGACGAAATTAATTTGGCTCATGGTACTCTAGATTTCATAGCATTGAGGAGGTATTATTTGTAAAATCCTGTGAAACGAATCTGTTATTGGCATTGGAAGGCCTAGATTGACTTGTGAAATTGAACTCCTGAACTAGTGTTGTTAAACTAGTCATGATTTACCATCAAAGTGGTGAGATATGTGCATCTAACAAAATTTTTGGTTAGTCACATTTGTGAACATCGTACCTAAATGCATTGGTGAGATGTGTTGCACAGTGAGGACCATCAGCCAAAGTCTCAATGATGCCCCGTGGAAGCTAGGTGGAAATTTGGGAAGCCTGAGGCCAGTGACCCTCAAGGTCGCGTAAGGTAAGACGCGACGGTAGTCGAGCAAAGTAAGTCGCGATGACCTCGAAGTAGAAGCGAGATGCCCATGGCCAACATCCCATGGTAGTTCGGTTAGTAAATCAGAGGCGATATTGATCAGGGTGAACGCGTGAGGGTGCATTCAACATATCAAGCATTATCATCTGAATTATGAATTATATATTGTGAATTGTGTTCTAGCCTTACATTGATTTAAATTGATTATGGTATTGCTATTAGACCATGATTATCTTGTGATTATTGCTCATCGTCTAGGACCCTTGATTGTGATGCTAATGAATTGAGTAGATTAGAGATTGTTGATTTCGCTCATTAAGCTATTGCTTACTCCTGTTGCTTTCCCTATTTTTCTGATAAATAGAAATGTCTGCTATTCCGGCTCATTCGATTGCTACCTATGGCTTTCTTGTAGAATTTGAGATGTCTTGGTCTAAACACACTGAATATAGAGGCTCAAATGGGCTACGCAAAGGATATAAATGTATTGGATAAAGAAAGAACCGCTCTTCGTCATCCTAAGGCACTTAAATTTTCGTTCAAGTTTAATGTAAAGCAACCCAAAAAGATTATGCAAGTATAAGCAAAAAGACTTCTAACCATTTTCTTACCTTTCTCTGTTGATCTTACCTCTAGTTGCCCTAGTATGGGGTGGTTCTTAACAGGAGTAAAGAAATGAATCTTCAAGTGTGTGGGCTCAAATGGGTTAGCAAGGGATAAACCTATAGTCTTTAGGGTAGAAGAAATGAATGCCTGCCGTCATTTTAGTCGCCGCACTTTTGCAAGATGGCCCTTTTACCTTATGAACCTGGCCTTCATCACTAAACTCCATAGGGCTAATCCCTGGACAGTGTATGGTATTCGACTTGCCTTTCATCATCCTGATTGTTTCCTATATGGCATATTCAACGTTTCCCTCCCATTATGTCAAAATCATTTGAACAAACTGATTCCATGGGAGCTTGATTCAAGATGAGTGATCCAGTGATAGAGAAAACCAAAGCTTTGATATTGATGCTTAGGAATGCTTGTAAAAGGATGTATATTTTTTCATTTTTTCACTTTTGATGTGATTTCTATTTTCTTTTAGGGAAAAAGAATACTTGCCTATGACTTGTGGCAACTTGGTAACCCTATCGAGTTTGCTACTTTTTGCCACCAACAATGTTTCAACATGCCTCATTTAGGGCGCAAAAAGGTGGTACTTGGGGAGTCGCGCTCCCGTTCTTTGTCCATGCCGTACCGTGGATGTCCCGCTTTGGCAGGGCATTCCTTTAGGCGAACTTGATGATATTTCCTACAAGCAAAAACATGATAGAAAATGCAAATTGGGGGG
>BCNH02000003.1:13463978-13486482 GCA_001662345.2 Metrosideros polymorpha var. glaberrima
CAAATAAATAGAAAAAGACTAATCCGAACCTTTAGGCTCCGGGCCTGACCCCTTTTGGACTGGGTTCCTCGACACGGTCCAGAAAAAAATAAACTTCAAAAAATCGAATTCAAAACAAATAAGCCATTAGGGCTTTACAATAGGATTTTCGGTGCCTTTTATTTTTAGAGACGATACATAGGATGCTGATTGTGCATTTCAATTCAATTTCACTTGATTGCGCATTTAATACATTAACTATCATTTACTTTCCTAGCCCGATTAAGATAAAATGTTAAGTAAAGATTGTTTGGACACTTTAGTTGATAAATGATTGAGTTTAGGTATCAAAAGGGCATTAGTTAGATAACTAATGTAATCAAGTCCTCGAACCTAGAAAATCTCTAATTGCGTAAAAATTGAGATAACACTCCCGTGTCTTGATCAGTTTCTAACCGACTCCAAATAGGCTAGTGGCAACTCCCAACATAGAAATTTGTCCTTTATAGGATTAACCCAAACCTTAAAAATTTTGAGGAAAGAAAAGGGCAATCGCTCCACTAGGGATATTAGAGGACTTAGGCCTAGTATTACTCGACCCATTATCAACTAAATGTCCAAGTAATCTTGCTTGTTACCTAACCCGGTTCTTGTGACAGATGCGTACACGAACCTCCAGGTATGTTCACTAATAAACATGTGTAAATATCGATGCAGGTTGGGAGACATGAGAGGAGTAGTGAGTGAAAACCATTTGTCTTGTAGGTGGTGTCGGGAATACATGTTTATATTGAAGTGCTGATTGATATAAATTATCGTACATAATTTTACGAGCTTTAGCACTACACTTATTACACACATCCTGCGGCTAAAACCCTGGCTACGCCTTAGAAACCTTACTAGGAGATGTTAGATATGAAGCAGACTATTGGTCGATTGCCAATGGGACAATCCTATCTAAGCCCGCTCGTTAAAGCAAAGTAACATCCTACACCTCCCTTTGGGCCAATTGCCCATTGGAGTGGGATTACTTACTTTATGGATCGGGGACCTTGAGCCTTTAGCACGCTCCCTATCCTTAGGTGTCGAAACCTCACTAGTTCATGTGCATGTCTATGTGCCCGAAAAAGAAATCAATCGAAAAAAAATAATAATAATAAAAATCTCTCTCGACACTATTGTGAGTATGATTGTATTCTTGCCTTATTTCTTTTGTGCTTTTCATTTAAGCAATTTACTTTCCAAAAATAAACAAGTTGGTGATTAACCTAAATGCCTCTTTATGAAAGATTAGATGGCACCCCCAGACCATGATCTAGTTCATGTCGTTAAGTTCATACATTGGCATGAGATTTTGGGCCAGTGATTGACCTAGTTTGAAGACGCTCATTTCTCTCTATATGGATCTTGATGGTAGCATGCTGCCGCCGTTAACGCCGTTTCACTTGCACCAAGAAAAACAAGAATCTGTCGCTGATCACCCTAAAAAAGAAGCCATCCGAGCGCAAGCCGAAGACTACTAAGGTGACGTCATCATGGGGCATCTCGGTGTTAACTCCCAAAGTCAATGTCTCAACCACCGAGGGTACACCAGCGGTCACCAATACACCGACGTATCCCGACATTCCAACCTTGGCTCGTGAAAACAACATCTCGATCACTGAAGGAACAGCTCCGTAGTCGTCATGTCTAGGTGGGCTTGAAGCGCCATCATTAGGATTTGATTTGTCATGTTTCGTCATTTTTACTCTCCGTAGTAGATTGGATATGTATGGAATTTCCCTTCAATTTCCATGTAATCAAATGTCTCTCATGTTTTTAATCATAGATGTTGTAGCAGGATATGTTCCATCGATGTGATACCCGACTAATGTCGTTCGCATTTTGTTTTTCCGAACATATTGATGGGATATGACAAAATGGGGCATTTTTCTTAATCACCAATGTTGTTTCCCTTACCAAAGTATATTCTCTCATGGCGAAATCTCGACTTGAGATGTTATTTGGGTGATCCTTTACTACTTAGTGACATCTCATCTCAATTTCACCAAGAAAAAATATAAAATTGGAGGGGTACTTTGTATATTTTATTTTTCAAAGTAACCCACGATAATTAACCAAAGTACTTTTTGCATGCTTTAGATTTAACGGGGAAATTAGACATTTAAGTCGTCCATATTCCCTCGACTTAAGCTCCTAGCATAAGTGGGGCAAGATGGATTAGAAGGGACCCAAGCTACCTTAGGAAGCAAACGGCCCCGACTGGGATGACTAACTCCCCATTGAGTTTAGAATATGTAGGAAGCACTTTATGTTACTCGAATGATTAAGTCATATCTTTTTAGGTTGTACGAACTTGTCAATTCATAGTTTATCAAAGTAGTGAAATCTTTTGGAAAATCGGTCAAGAACCATTATCGTGGGTTACTTTCCTTTCAATTGTATGGTTTCTCATGGAGAAATTTTGATAAGAACTTCTTACATAGGACTAAGGCCTATGTAAATTTTCTTATCCTTATTACTTGTAAGAGAGCATAAAGTTGAAAGGGTTTATGCTTTACTTTCTCATCTCATAATACTAACATTGTTACATTACATAACTAGGTGACAAAAAATAGTTTCGAGGAAGACCATCCGTCCACTTCATTGCAAGGGACAAGAATGGAGAATGGTGATTTGAACACTCGGCTCACCAACATCAAGGATCAGTTGGTCAAAATTACTGCTCTATTGGCAGAACTCTCAAATCAAATCAAGATCCCTTTTGTCTTGCCTACCATTCAAGACCTAATGCCTATGTCATCTATGCTCCCTCTTCCTGCACCTATGGAGTTGTTCAATGGTGTTACTACTGGAAAAGCTATTGTTATAAAACTCCCTTCGACCGCACTAGTTACAACGGACCTAGATCTGAAAAAAGAATTTGCTTTACTCCCAAATGAAGAGAGTTCCGAGTACACAACCAAAAGAAAGGGAAGTCTGTATTTTTCAAGGTGGCAAAGGGTAAAGGGTTGATGAGCTCAACTCAAAGATAGGTCTCCTAGAAAACTTCAAAGGACCGGAGTTCATTAGAAGATATGATGGTACTAGGTGTCTCAAGACCCACCTTATGCATTATCTGAACTAGATGGACGATTACTATAAGAATGATTCACTCCTCATTCACAACTTTTAACATAGTTTGATAGGTCTTGCTTTATCATGGTTCACTGCACTAGACATTAGGAGGATTAGAAGATGGGAGGATTTAGCTAACGAATTCATGCGACAATATGAATTCAATTTGAAGATTACTCCTTCAAGGGAAGAACTAACATGTGTCGAGAAAAGGAGAAACGAAAGTTTTAGGGCATTCGTACAAAGATTGAGAGCAAAAGCAGCTCGGATTTAGCCCCCGCTAGACGAGGATGAATTGATGCATTTCTTCTTAAGGACTCTCTCTCCTATAAGTATTTTGATAAAATGCAGACTTTAGATTGCTAAACCTTTACACATCTAGTGAAAGTCGGTGAAAGGATTGAATGGGGGATGAAAGAGAAACGTCCAACCAAAACACCTTTAAGGCAACAATACCCAACTAGGAAAGAAAAAGAGCCCGTCGTGGAGGTTGCGTTTGTACAAAAATCGCCCAATTCAAGTAGTTACTTCGGATCGACTCCTATGCCGATTAACACTTCATGGGAAGCACCAAGGACTTTTAAGCCGAGAAGGAGACGCCCACCAAGACAATTCACTCCACTTTTCTGTCCTCTCTCAAAATCTTACCTATGCTCATTGATGGTCGGATGGTTGCTAGGAAGGTGCCGAGGGACGATGCTCAGAAATACCCAAGCTATGACGAGACTTAGACAAGTGACTTTCACATGGGAGAAAAAGGGCACAATATTGATAACTGTGTGGTGCTAGAGACCAAAGTGCAAAATTTTATTGATAAAGGCATGATAAGTTTTAAGGAGCCAGAGCCGAACATCTGTTAGAATTCGTTGCCCGAACACCAAGGAATTAACATGATTTTCGAAGCCGAAGGAAAAGAGAAGTTGGAGTTCCTGGTGGATGTCACTAAATTGAAGGAGATCTTAGTTTTTGCAGCATCTTACCCTGCCGATCGTGTGATTTCAAGAACCAAAAAGATGGTCTGCCTAATCAAAATGATTGACATGGGCATAATTAGCAATGTTGGCGAGTTTGTGGAGAATGGTATAAGTATGTCTGTCGATCTATCTTCAAATTATTTCGCCTTTATGGATGGACAAGGGACTTCCTTGGAAATACCGCAAGCCTATGTGATGAAAGTCGAATAAGGAGATGATCCAAATTCTATAATGGAGTTCGAGGAAGTGGACAAGTTTGAAGTGGAGTTAGAGAAAGCCCACCAAAATAATAAGCGGTTTACCCAAGAAGCCCGTGAAATGGGGGATATTGTAGACACCTTAGGGGAGGATAGTGGGAGATATAACTACCACATGCTATACACTCCGCCGCCTTGGGCATTCGCGAACAATGAAGAAATTATTCTTGATGGTTGGAGAGGTATGGATGATCCTCCCAAAGATGATACGGCGGCCTCAAGATGAAGATATCCATGCCAGCAAGAACTCAATTTTATCTGGTCTTTTTTAGGAAGACCATGATCGTGTCCACGTTATCACTACTGACTCAAAGGATACAACCCTACTTACGTAGGAGGATCGTTATATTCTTTCTCTTTGTTGCATCTCACTTGTAGTTTCGATTCAATTATTGCATTTTCAATTTAGTCATTTTCATTTAGTAAAAAGAAAATATAACCTTGGATCTCCGGCTGTTGGTCCAAGTAGTACTCATTTGTAATACGACCCATTTGCATTTCAATAAAAACATCGTACATTTCATTAAGGACCTATAGGAATGCTAAACAAGTCAATGATGATACTTCCCTTCATTCATGAAGGTTGAGACTTGGATTCCTATGCGCTTCTTGATTTCAAAAGAATTTGTTGGAAACAAGAACGTCTGATGACATGAGGACTAGTTCCCTTTTCTTTTTTAGCTTTGTGATTTGAAAAGATTTTTCACAAAATATCATGTATTGATGTTATTCAATGCTCTTGAAAGTTGATTTCCTAAGAGAATTGAATCACTATAAGACAGTTACATGTCGTGAATTTCATGCATTCATGCATATATCATGTGTCTTCACATTGCAAGGGTAAAAGAAACCCAAGAGACAAAGGAATCCAACAACCTCGAAATTCAAAAGAGAAGTATCTTTCCTTAAAGCACAATCACTTCTGAAAATTATGCTTGGTTTTTCTTCATGCAAAATGTCAAGCAAGCTGATCTGAGAGCGCAAATAGGAACACATGCAAAGCTAACTGCGGACATGTATATGAGAAGAGACAATAAAACGTGATAATCACCAAAAGGCTATAAAGAATTCTGAAAAGAGTACAAGATTTCATGATATACCGAAATAAGACATGATGGAGCATGATTACCCAATATGGCATGGATCGTGGGGGCAACACCTCTTGCCATCAAATCATAACAATACACCCAATTTTGCACAAAAATGGTGTATCTTGCTCCTTGGATTAATTCAAGTCTGGGTAGAAGTAATACCCTCTTTTCCATGTGTAGGAATAAATATAAACAGACCAAGAAGTTTGTCAAGCGATCATAACAAGAGATCAAGTGTCAGGACATCCCCAGATAATCACAACGAAATTCAATCTTCCGGTTAACGTAAGAGGAAGAATAATAGAGGTGGATTGAAGACGTGCGAGCCAAGCATAATGAAATTGCATCATTTAACTCAAAAAGGAGCATTCGAATGCATGGGGAAAATCAATCCCTCTCACACCAAGGAAGACCTAGAAGACAAAGGGATCAAATGACCCTCATCCAAAACGAAGGAAGAACCTCTTTGATATGAGTCCACAAGATAGGTGAAATGTATTCGTTCCAATAAAGTATTTGGCAATCATACAGTGACAAAGAATTTTTTAATGCCTATTGATAGGAAGTCGGTAAAAGCTTTCAAGAGAAAGTACAAGGGAGTGGCGATATCGTTCCTATTTGTCTTGTAACAATATAGCAACATATTTTAATACATTGTATTTGATTTTTACAAGGATCCACGGCCATGTTGGACAAATAAGCGCCCTCCTTCTTGATCTTTTCCTAATGTGTTTCATTTCTTGTTCTTGATAGGAAATGTCGACACCCAAAAAACAAATACAAATGAAGGGTAACGTTGTATCGTTCCCAATTCTTCATTCTTCCAAAGGTCCCCGAATTGACATGATCTTTTTTATTCTTTACAAGGTTGCTAGAGTGGCCACGGGGCAAGTAAGTACCCTCTTTCCCTAAAGTCAAATCGAATCAAATGAAAAGGTTTTCATCAAAAGAAAGGGTCTCTAGAGTTTTTTTTTTCAAAAAATGAACATGAAAATGAAAGTGTTGAGAGAGAAAACAAAATTTTCTCAAGAATTATAGACATCATCTATATCCAAAATTCGTATCTCGATTTGGTAAATTGTTCCTCTTGAATCGGAGTTCCCCATGGGGATTAATTTACTTAGACAATCTTGACAAAATGAGAAAGTAGTATGTCAAGCTTGCTAATCAAGAGTACTTAGGATGAAGAATGGCAAACCACTCCCAAACACATACCACAAACACTTTAAAAGTTGAGTGAAAAAAAAAAAAAAGAACCCGTGTCCTTAAGGATAAGAGGGTCATTTGCAAGTAGTATATGGATCAAAATGAAAAGAGGCATTTCTTTGCTCTATCTTACACACTACAGGTGATCATAGTTAAGCCCATTTGAGCCTTTAAATGTGGATAACTTTTGCAAAATAGCCCTATCAAGGACCATCCCACACTGAGGCAAATATGGAGGTTTCAGTTGACATCACTTGGTGAAAATATGAGAAAGATTTCTTTAATCTCACTTGCATCAATCTTCTTGTGATAACTTTCAGGTGAACTCAAATGGAAGTTCGAAATATCCGAAGATGAGGAAGAGCATTCAATTTTCTAACATAAACACGTATATCCCTTGATAAGCCAATTTAAGCCTATTAATTAATTTCTTGAAAGCCCAGTTAGTAATTGTCTCCCTACACTAAGGCAAGGCAAATGATTTACCAAAGGTGATGACTAAAGATAAGAGATCTCGAGAGTCCATAATGCACATAAGGAAAAAACATCTGGAAGTGTACTGCATAGTCTTGAAATGGCAAAGCCAAAAAGTATGGAATGAAAAAATGCTCAAAGTTGGAGGGCATAATAAAAAGAGAGAGAAGAAAAAGCCAAAAAGGGTGAAAAAGAATATGGTAAGCCCAAGTTCAACCAAAGAAAGAAAGCCAAAGTACAATCAAGAATGAAGCTCAAGTGCAACCAAAGAAAGGAAACCTAGAAGTGCAATAGAGAAGAATGTCAAAGTCCAAATGTCTGAATCAAAATCCCAAATGCGATCAAAAAAGGGGCAAAGCTCCCTTATCACAAAGAAAAGACAATAAGATGGACTCTAGAGATTAGCCAAAGGCTATTAAGTTGAATTTTCGAGAGAAATTGGTAAAGATGCCCATGATCATTACCAACTCTACAAACTCTCGATACACTTTTTGAGCCTATCAAGCATTTCATTTCTTAACCTAATTTTGAACCCTACATTACATCCCTTATACAAGTCTATTCAAATTGGGATTGTTTCGAGTCGACAAGAGAATTTCGCAAGGGAATATTACCACTTGAAAAAAATGGAAATAAGGTAATCTTATCCCATTTTAAAGGTTTCTTGACTTGTAAACTCAGGAAAAATGACATTGATGAATATTTCGTTTAATAGCCACTGATGCTTATCCATTGCTAAAACGTAACCAAACCCATATTATGTTCCTAATTAAAGACCTATTTGATCGGTCAATGTGTACTTATTGCGAATGACTCTTGAAGCCTTTGACATCGGTGAGGTGAGGTACATTGAGTGTTCATATTGAATTCCCACATTAATGGATGAGAATAAAGTAGCCTTTTTTCGAGAGCATGTGAGAAGCCCTTTCTAACTAAGGAACTTTAGAATTGGCATGTTTGATAAACCCTTTCCATGAGTCAAGAGTATCTTGATAAAGAAGGATCTCCCAAGGAAAATTGAGGATAGGGGAACATTTTCCAAACTCAACAACAATTTTTCGATTTTGAATGACTCAAAATGATTTCCAAGCAATGAAAACTAACTTATTTTGATCATGCAATTAATATTTTCTCAAGATACTCTCTTCGTATTGTCTCGTGACATTCAAATAACATCAATCTCGCCTGCCATGCTTTTGTTACCAAAGCACTTGTTATGACATCTTCCGTTTGATTTACTTCGTGTAATCTCAGAACCTGTTTTCAAAAGAAAAGTCTTTAACCTGAATGTGGTGTCACTACATCTTCCGTTTGATTTACTTCATGTAATCTTGGAACCCATTTTCAAAAGTAAAGTCTCTGACCCGAATGTGGTGTCTTTACAAATTTTCGTTGATTTACTTCGTGTAATCTCGAAACCCTTTTTCAAAAGAAAAGTTTCTGACTCGAATGTGGTGTCTTTATAAATTTCCGTTTGATTTACTTCATATAATCTCGAAACCCTTTTCAAAGTCTATCCCTTAGTGGATTTTTCTAAGTTTTCCTTTGATATCATGGAAACCCCATTATCAAAATGTTATTCATGAATGGATATTTCAAAGCGCAACACAAGCACATGATCATGTGACATGTCTTGTGGCTTTTAATACGGTGAATCTTAATAGTCTATCTGCAAGTATACGCAGGTGAGTAGTCTCAGAGCATTCACTATTCGCAAGTGATAGCAGCTTGTAGCCTCGGATGAAGACTCCCTCAATATGGTCCATCTGCAAGTGTCCAAGGGTGAGCAGCCTCGGAGCATCCACCCTCCGTAAGTGATCGCAGTTCGTAGCCTTGGATGAAGACTTTCATCTATCCCCTAATGGATTTTCCCAAGTTTCCATTTGATGTCATGGAAACCCCTTGGTGTCTCAAAGCACGAGCATGTGGTCGTATCATGTGTCTTGTGGCTTGTTGATACGGTGAATTTTAATAGTCTATCCGTAAGTGTACGCAGGTGAGCAGTCTCAGAGCATTCACCCTCCGCAAGTGATAGCAGCCTGTAGCCTCAGATAAAGATACGGTCCATCTGCAAGTGTTCACAGGTAAGCAGCCTCGGAGCATCCTCTCTCCATAAGTGATCGTAGCCCGTAGCCTCAGATGAGAAGTTTCATCTATCCCCTAGTAGATTTTCCTAAGTTTCCATTTGATGTCATGGAAACCCCTTGGTATCTTAAAGCACGAGTATGTGATCGTATGATGCGTCTTGTAGCTTTTTGATATGGTGAATCTTAATAATCTATCCGAAAGTGTACGCAGGTGAGCAGCCTCGGAGCATTCACCCTTCGCAAGTGATAGCAACCTGTAGCCTCGGATAAAGATGCAGTCCATCTATAAGCCTCCACAAGGTAAGGATTTGGTAAATATCTTTCTCTCTTATTCCCTCTATATGCATCAAAATTTTGTCATCATCTCCCTGTGCATTAAGTGAATAAAGAAATTTGGCTTGGACAAGAGTTTCAAAAAACAATCTCGAGTCAAATGTCGTGGATATGTTTCATTTTCGTCCCTAGTTGAGCAGACAAGAACTCAGGTGCCATCTTGTTTTTTAGAACAATCTCTACCAAGCTCATTCTCAAAGTGGCAACTGTTGACATATAATTTTTGGTCAAAATTAAAAAGCTTTGGCCACGACTTAGGAACCAACTTTGACAAAAAAAATTCGAAAAATTTGAATTTTCTTTTACTTTAAATTGGGCAGAAATTTGAGAAAAATACCAAATGAGATCAGGAAAATATGAAAAAATAGTCATTCATCTCCTTTTTCTCTTAATTGCACTTTTGCACTTTCAATTTTATAAAATTCCATTGGAAGTATGCTTTTCCCCAATTTTGGGGATGAGACTCACAAAATTGGGTGAGTATACCTTCATCGAACCAAAAATTCAATTGAAGTATTTCTAGTCATTTTTGCACCTTGAGTCCTTCATGACATTTGATCTAGGGACTATGAATTGCATATTAGACAAGCCAATTTCACATTTTAGCATGAGACTCACATTTTCGCCAAATTCGGGTACATTTTAGGATATTTTAAGCCCAATTTAGGGATTTCGATCAAAAAAGAAAAATCAATTGAAATTATATCCTACCCTAAGCATAATCAGCCATGAGGAACACATTGGTGAGGTCAATTTCATAAAAATAGGTCAGCAAGGCCTCGAATTTGATGAAAATCACCTTGACCTGATTTGAGTAATTTGGGGATTTTATGTTTAAACGCAACAATTAGTCCAAATTTCATCATAATTAGATCCTATGCATGTCCTAGAAACATGAAGTGCCATCAATTTCATTAAAAAAAAAATGCTTAAATCAAGCTCAATTTTGAGTATGGGATCAGATCGGGTCTTTCAAGTCAAACCGACCGACCCGGAAGACTCGACTCTATTCATCATCTTCCCCAAGTCCTTAGAGCGCGGAGGAAGAGAAAAAATGTAGAAAATGAAAGGAAACGAAAAAGCCAGCTGGAAAATGGCTTCTAGAAGGGAATCTAAAAAAATCCATTAACAAGGTTGGTGTATAACAGATTTCGGTTCTCACAATTGAAGGGGAATTCGATTTTTGCAAAAAAAAATTGGGTTGGAGAGAAGGAGCGACAGTTGCAGAGAAAGGGGACTGAGCTCAAAAATACTAGAGAGAAAAAAAAAAGAGTTCGGATAGGATTTTTGACGTCCCCATTTCTATCCGGCGGTGGTCCCTGAACGCCGGCAATGTCTCTTCACAGGAGGATTCGGTTTTGGAATTTTTTGAGGCTGAAAGGATTCGGTTCGCGAAAGTCATATAGAGAGCAAATGAGATCTAGAGAAAGTAGGGAAGACTAGGGAAGAAGCGAGAGTTTGTGGAGGAGAAGATCGCTTCTAAAAGGTGAAGCTGAGTTCATCTTTTGTTTAGATTCCCGACCATCCTTGCCGAAGAATAACCAGGCGAGTTCTTCTATCATTTTGCTCTCCGTTGCTTCCCTTCTTCCACTGATGTTCGAGTACCGAGTTCATTCGAAGTACTCATGGCTCAACCATACGAAATCTAAGAGATTTTCCATGATCAATGTTGATTTAGAAGTGTTATGGTTCAGGATTAAACTGTGAACTACTTGAATTCGAATTCCTAAGCTAGCCTCAACCACTCGATGAAATGTTTGAACGAAATGCTGAAATTAGTTTAGGGAAATCAGTGTTAGAGCTAGGACCAACTCGTTTTTGTTGCGCTATTATTAGTGGAACTTGCGTCTAACTCTGTGATTTCTATTGTTTTCATGTCATATACCTTGAACTTCGACGGTGGCCATGGACGAGTTCGTCGGAGACACGATTTCCTTCGTTGGTGACGTTCCAGCTATGTCCGTTCGAGTCAGCCTTCTATCTTTGTTCTTTGTGGAAATGTTTGTGTAGATTTAAAGTCTTTGATGTGGATGAGGAGTTCTTGGCTGGAAAAAGTTGATTTTGGCATTGAAATGATGGTCATCGGCGTTGAGTTTTTGTGGCTGGAGGAGCGAGCCTTGATTATGCATTTCAATTCGATTTCACTTGATTGCGCATTTAATACATTGATTGTCATTTGCTTTCCTAACTCGATTAGGATAGAATGTTAAGTAAAGATTGTTTGGACACTTTAGTTCATAAATGGTCGAGTTTATGTATCGAAAGGGCATTAGTTGGATAACTAATATAGCCAGGTCCCTGAACCTAGAAAATCTCTAGTTGCATAAAAAACGAGATAACAGTCTCGTGTTTCGATTGGTTTCTAGCCGACCTCAAATAGACTAGTGGCGACTCCAAAAAAGGAAATTTGTCCTTTATAGGATTAACCCGAACCTTAAAAATTTCGAGGAAAGAAAAGGGTAGTTGCGACAATGCTAAGTTTAGTAAGTGCAAGTTTTGGTTAGCTCGTGTAGCTTTTCTTGGACATATAATCTCTACCGAAGGAATTTCCGTAAATCCGACCAAGATTGAAGCGGTTATGGATTGGCCAAGACTAACGACTATAAAGAGATTCGAAGTTTCTTGGGATTGGCAAGCTATTATAAACAATTCGTAGAAAGGTTTTCAACGATAGCTATGCCTCTAACACGATTGCTAAAGAAGGACGAGAAGTTTGAATGAACAGATAAGTACGAGTGTAGTTTTCAAGAGCTTAAGCACAAGCTAATTATGGCTCCAGTTTTGACAATACTGTCTAGTCCAAGAGGTTAAGAGATCTATAGTGATGCATCGTTTAAGGGATTGGGTTGCGTTCTAATGCAACATGGAAGAGTAATTGCATACGCGTCCCGTCAATTAAGGCCTAATGAGTTGAACTATCCGACACATGATTTGGAATTGGCAGCAATCGTCTTTGCCGTCAAGATTTAGAGACATTATCTATGCAGAGAAAAGTTTCAAGTTTATACCGACCATTAAAGTCTCAAGTACCTATTCTCTCAAAATGAGTTGAACATGAGACAATGACGTTGGATGGAGCTTATTAAGGATTATGATTGTGATATTCTGTACCATTCTGGTAAAGCCAACAAGGTGGCTGATGCGCTTAGTCGAAAGTCAACAATTGTACAAATAATGGTCCAAGAATGGTTTCTTCTCGAAGAAGTGCAAGATTCAGACTTTAAGTTTGAGAAAAGTCACCTATCGAGTCTCATGGCTACTCTAAAGATTGAACCAGAAATGCAGGCAAAGATTAAAACCTTGCAATCGACAAATCCTGCAATTCAAAAGATTCTACAATAGGACTCAACGAAGAGGAAAGCTGATCTTCTAGTAGTTGAGGAAGGAATATTAAGATTCCAAAGGCAATTGTGCATGCCTAATGACACAGGGCTTAAGGAGGAAATCTTATCAGAAGCCCATTATAGTAGCTACAACATTCATCTGGGCAGCACAAAAATGTATCAGAATTTAAGACAGTATTATTAGTGGAGTGGCATGAAGGCTGATATCGTCAAGCACGTGGCTAAGTGCTTAACATGCCAACAAGTAAAGGCACAACATTACGAGCCTGGTGGACTGCTATAATTTCTTGAGATCCTAGAATGAAAATGGGAACATATCACAATGGATTTTGTGATGTGATTACCAAGGAACCAACGAGGTAACAATTTCATTTGGGTCGTGGTTGATAGAATAACGAAGTCCACACATTTTATCGTTGTACGAAAAGATTTCGCATTGGATAGACTTGTACGTGCAACAAATTGTTCATCTTCATGGAGTGCTAGTGACGATCACATTAGATCGAAATCCCAAGTTCACTACCATTTTTTTGGAAACGTTTGTAGACTGCCTTAGGAACGAAGCTACAATATAGCACAGCCTATCATCCACAAACGGATGGCCAATCAGAGAGAACAATTCAAATGCTTGAGGATATGTTGCGAGCATGTGTTTTGAATTTTAAAAGAAGTTGGGAGGAACAACTTCATTTTGTTAAGTTTGCCTATAACAACAGCTATCAACAGAGAATCAAAATAGCACCATTTGAAGCGTTGTATGGTAGGGCTAATAGGACTCTGGTTTGTTGGGACAAAGTTGGTGAACGAAAGATCACGGGTCCTGAGTTGGTGCAACAATCATTGGATGCTATCAAGGTTATTAGAGAAAGACTTAAGGCAGCCCAAAGCCACCAAAAAAGTTATGCAGATAAGCGGCGTAGACCATTGGAATTCCAAGTAGGTGATCATGTGTTCCTCAAGGTATCACCAATGCGAGGTACTTCATGGTTTGGCAAGAAAGGAAAGCTAAGTCTGAGGTATGTTGGACCTTTTGAAATCTTGGAACGAATTAGGGTTTTGGCCTATCGTCTCGCGTTGCCACCTAAACTTGCTCAAGTACATGTTATCTTTTGTGTATCTATGTTGATGAAGTATGAGCCTAATCTAGCTCACGTGCTTAATTTTGAGGAAATAAAAGTGGACGACTGAGTGTAATACGTGGAGCAACTAGTGAGGATAGAGGATAAAAAAGAGCAAATGCTTCGGAACAAGACGATTGCCTTGGTCAAAGTGATTTTGGTAACATCACGGAATAGAAGGAGCAACGTGAGAAAGTGAAACGATAAAGAGGTGCTAATATCCCTATCTTTTTTAGGATGTCATGTAACAATTTAAATTTCGAGGATGAAATTTCTATAAAGAGGGAAGAGTTGGGATATCTCTAAATTTCAACAAATGTACTAAAATCGAATTCGATGAATTTTAACCACGAATTCTAATCTGATGAAGAGTATTGGATATTACTTTATCTAAATTCTAAAGTTTATCGGCAAACCCTAAATTTACGGATAAGTGACGGTAAGCCGAAAATTGAGAACCAAAGAAAGCCCACGGGTTTGGCAAGGCCCAATGGGCCTCACTTCTTCAAAATTCGGCCACCAAAGGGCCTAATAAGAGGAAATTACAGTTTTGCCCTCAAAAGCCCATTGGATATCAAGCCCACTAAGCTCATTAAATTCAAGTCAAAACCTATGTGAATAGTGCCAAAAATGTGGTTTGAGGGTTCGACTATCAAATTCAACCACATTGGTCTTGGATAAATGGCAAAATTGTCAAATAGAATTGCAAGTCATAAAACAATCAGGTTTTCCTCTGGGAACTTTTGGGTTCAGCAAAAATAGCAAATGACTCAAAAGTCACAAAATTTAACAGAGATATGGATCAACATATTCTGAATAAATTTCATGTTTTACATTTTTCCAAAAGAGCCCTCTAAGTAGGTGAAAATTGACAATTTCACCTTGAAGGTCAGATTCGTTAGTTTAAGGGACCAGTCTGTACATTGTCTGAATTTTATGAAATTAACCAACTAAATCAAATACCCATGACCTCAAATTTTGCAGTCTACCAAATAGGATCCCAATGAACCTTTCTTGTGTTTTGAGGTTTTCTAGAAAATGGGCACAACTTAGTCGATTTGATGAAACAAAAATGAACAACTTTCTATACATAAGCTCAGAAATCAGCTAAAAAAATGATAAAGTAGACGCCGATTTGACCCACTTGCTCATTTCTTTTAGCCTTGAAAATTTTTCGTAGAGTAGAAAAAGATGTTTTCTACAAATTTCCTGTAGAACACGTTTCCAAATTGTATATATAAAAAAAAAAAAAAGAGGAAACCACAAAGATCAGTCAGAAACAGAGAAGAACGGAAGCTATTTTGAATTTTCAGATTTCTGGGCAAAGTTTGGAAGCATGATTAACATAACAAATGACACTTGTTCGAGTCCCGTGACCTCTCAAATTGAAGATTAAGAAGTCATCTTCGAATGTCTCAATTATGGCTTCCAAAAAAAATGAAGTTTAAGAAGTCAAATGACCATTAGAAGAACGAAAGGTCAGAAAAACGAATTTTCAGAAATAGAACATTATCCCAACAATGACCAGCAAGCATACGAAGGCTATCTAACAACATTTTGTTCTAAAATGAAGCTATACTAACAGCAAATATAGTCACATGAACGTACAACAACCGGTGAGTTTCGCATTTTGGGTGAAGACCGTGCCTACCTTCGTCAACGGACGCACGGAGCTCAAACGAGCTATTGGCCACCACCGAGTTCCAATGGATAGCCAACACAGCTTGGCAAATCTCTGGTTCAAAAAGAAACCAAAGATGTTAGAGGTACGAAACAGTGAAATACAAACACTAAAGAGAAAAAAAAAAAATGAGAAATGGGAGGCCCCAATGATGGAACGGATGAACTCCGGGCATGGTGAGCTCGAGGACACGTCGAGGGATGTGGTCATATGGCTTGGACAGCGGGACGATCTCGAAAATGGCCGAGAGGCGCCAGCAAAGCTAGCGGCTCAATCATCGACGTGGGCATCAGTGATGGTGTCGAGAAGGAGATGGGAGGCGACAATGGCCCTCCGATGGTCGGTTGGCGAGGTAAGTGGAATGAGTGTGTAGGAGAGAGAGAGGTGGTCGCGGTGGTGGTGGTGGCTCACCGGTGGGGGTCGGCGACGGCGGCGGGTGAGAGAGAGAGAGGGGCTCTTCCCCCCAAAAAAATTCTGAGCCCCCTTTCCCACTAGGGTTTTTGGGAAATGTGTATATATAGCTGCATTAAAATGGTTTTATTTTGGCAATTCATCCAGATTAGATTCATTAATAGCATTTTTGTAATTTTTTGCTCAAATATAAGAAGATGGATTTTGTCTTGGGAAATGGGCTACAAAATGGGCTAGAATTTGGCCCACATGGGTCAGCCTTAGGCGTATGGACCAGTGATTAGGCCGTAAATTTTCCCAATTTGACCCTACCTTGCATAAAATTTTCCAATTAGATCGGGATAGGTGAAACATATTTGCGACGAGAATACTCGTTTCGATTTAATTAGGCGAGGTCAGCACGTATCAAGAGCTATTGTTTGAAAAATGGTCATATGGATCAAATGTCATGAAAAAAATTATACTAACAATTTAAAGTTAGGGAAAAGACTATTTTTTTGTATTTTTTTGCAATTTTTCGTATTTTGTGAATTTTCTATATTTTTTTTTATGAATTTTCGAAAATTAAAGTCTGAATGATCCCTAAATGCAAGGCTAATGCTACTTTAGAATTTAAATGACTCTTTTTTGTTTGAAAAATGATTTTGTCGCGATCAAAATTCAAATTTCAAGTTTTACTTTAAAACGACTGATCAGCTAAAAATTAGGTATCAACAATCGCCCCTCTTTGAGAGAGAGCTCGAAGAGATTCCTCTAAAAGACAAAATGATACATGAGTTTTTAGTCGATTGACTCGAGAAAGAAATGCGGGGAAATGAAAGGAAAGAAAAGAAAAATAACATTTGATCGAAGACATACCTTTGAAGTTTACTTCTAGCCATTGGATAGTTTGTCGTACATTTCTATCTACTTTTCTCTCTCTCTCTCTCTTTCTTGGGAGCAGGGCCCCCTTTTTTTTTTTGCTTGGTAAATAACTAAGGATAGGGTTACTGGAGGATTTAGTCACAAGTCCGAATTCGTCAGGGATTAAACCGACTCCGTTTGGAGAGAAGCCGTTAAAGAAATTGCAAATTGATTTCGGCTGAAGATTTCATGCTGTAAACTCATTCCACTGAGGATGCAATTGTAGAATTGACAAAGGAACGGGTTTCCCTCGATCTTTTCTTTTCTTTTCATGGAAAACCTGAAACAATGCAGGGCTACCAAAAAATGCCAACTCACATTTTGCCGCGAGGACTTGGTGAACCCTAGAATGCTAAGAATTTCGGGACTTTCACGATCCTAGATGTTCTTGATGTCTTGATCTGTTCCTGATGTCATCGAAAAGTGGCACCTATTCACTTATCCCAGTGTATAGTCTATGATCACTGACAAGGGTTTAAGAAATGAAATAACAGGCCCAAAAGGGTTAAATGAAGGGTAAAACGTATAGGATTGAGAACGAATCGCTCTTCGTCATCCCGAAAGCACTCAGATTCCCGATTTAAGTTTAATGCAAAGCATCCCATGAAGATTTATTGCAAGTGCAGGCAAGAAAATCTCTAGTCATTTTTCTCACCTGTGCCGTCTAACTTACCTCCATTTACCTCGATATGGGTGGTTCTTAATAGGGGTAATTCAAAAAAGGAAATCTCCCTATTTAGGCTCAAAGTGGCTAATAAGGGATTCGCGCAAGTGTTTAGGGAAATGAAGAAAATGCCTTTCATTACCTCGATTATGTATTCAAAGCAAATAAATTTTACGTCTTGAGACATGGTGTTCTCTTACTACTCAACTCTCAAAAGTGTGTAAGGACGTGTTTGGTTTTGGCTTGCCTTTCGACATCCCGAGGGCACCTACCTGGTATGCTTAACATTTCCCTTTTGTTTTCTCGAAAATCATGTATTTCAAAATACCCTTCATGGGGATTTTTGCTAGAAAATGATTAAATGCACCGCTCCATTCAAAAGTCATAAGAAATTAAGTTCTAAATTGATGTTTTTTCTTTTGAACGCTTGTTTGGATTTTCGAAATGATTTTAAATGTTTATGTCCGAAAGTGATCTTTTGAAGATACTTGACATCCAAGCGAAAACGGTACTTACTTGGCTCGCGTTGGCCAATAAGTCAATTCATCGAGATTTCCTATCAATATACAAAAGGAATTTTATTAGCGTATATCCTTTGGAAATGACAATTTGGAACAACACACCTTCACCTTCGCAGAAGGTTCCTCGTTAGTTGCTTCCCTTTGGTCTACTCGACCTTGGACCTACAAAATGAACAAATATGCAAATGATATGCATGGTATTTATGCTACACAAATGTCCTAAAGTAACTTGAGTTTTTGGCGAAAGGGGGGGCACACTAGCCCACAAATTTCATTCATGGATAGTACTTCTTGATAACATCAGCATTTACAGGCTTTGGCAACTCTTGTCTATCCATTTCTACAAGTATTAAGGTTCCTCTAGGCAGGATCGTCTTGACAACGTAAGGGCCCTCATAATTTGGCGTGAACTTTCCACGGGAGTCTTGAAATATGGTCGAGAACTTCTTCAAAACAAGATCGTCAACCTCGAAGCTCCTTGGTCGGACCTTACGGTTAAACGACTTGATCACTCGCTTTTGGTAACTTTGACCATGGCATAAAGCCTGCAACATTTTTTCTTCAATCAAGTTTAATTGCTCATATCTCTGTTGAACCCATTCGGCCTCAAGAAGCTTAACTTGTGAGAGAATCCTTAATAAAGTGATTTCCACTTCCACGGGCAATACTGCTTCCATTCCGTAAACCAAAGAAAAGGGTGTTACACTAATCAAAGGTCGAATCGACATTTGATATGCCATCAATGCGTACGACAATTGTTCATGCCAATCTCTATAGTTCTCGGCTGTTTTGGACAAGATTTTCTTGATGTTCTTGTTTGCCGCCTCTATTGCTCCATTCATTTGCGTACGATATGGAGATGAATTCAGGTGACGAATCCAAAATTTGCTTAAGAGTTTATCCACCACCTTGTTGTTTAGATTTGATCTATTGTCGATGATGATTGCTTTGGGAACTCCATAACAGGCAATGATATCACAACGGATAGACTTAGCTATGTTCTTCGTGGTGACATTGGCATATAAGTTGACATCAATCCACTTTGTGAAATAGTCGATAGCCACAAGGATAAACCGATGTCAATTTGACGCATTTGGATTGATTGGCTTGATAACGTCGATGCCTCATATAGAGAAAGGCAACGCTTTGGACATCTGGTGTAACACATTTGGCGGCGCGTTGATCTTGTCGCCATAGACTTGACATTGGTGATAATATTGCGCGTGACAAATACAATCTGACTCCATGGTCAACCAAAAATAGCCAAATCTCATGATTTTCCTTGCCAAAAGATGGCCATTCATATGCGAGCCACATTTTCCTTCGTGTATTTCTTGCATGAGTTGATTGGCTTCGCATGCACCTATGCACCTTAGTAAAACCGAATCGAATGATCTCTTGTACAACGCATCGCCATTAATGAAGAACTTTGATGCCAATTTTGTCAAGTATTTTGTATCGGCGGCTTCACTTCCTTAAGGAAATTCGCCTTTCTTGAGATAGTTCTTTATATTGTGGAACCATGGTTCACCATCGGATTCCTCTTCAATTCTCATGCAATAAGCCAGATTTTTGAGGATTTCGATCTTCAAGGGGTCAATGTCTAGTCCATTCGCGACTTGCAACATCGAAGATAAAGTCGCTAAAGCATTGGCAAATTGGTTTTGTGATCTTGGCAAATAATCAAAAGACACCTCCTCAAACTCCTCCATAAATTCTTCAAGGAACTTGTGATATGTGATCAACTTTGAATCTCGGGTTTGCCATTCCCCTTCAGTTTGAAGGATGATAAGCATAGAATCCCCATGAACTTATAATCTTCAAATCTTCATTTCAATGGCATATTGTAACCCAAGGATGCAAGCCTCATACTTCGCGATATTGTTGGTGCACGAAAATATGAGCTTCGCCGCTACGGGGTAATATTGACCACCTGATGAAATATGGACTGCCTCAATGCCGGAATTAGATAGGTTAACCACACCATCAAAGAATATCATCCATTTGTCACTAGACACAAAGAGAATACGCTCATCCGCTAGATTAGCCTCTTCGGGGCCTTTAATTTTGCCAAGATTTTCTGCTAACATGTCAGCTATAATTCGACCCTTGACAAATTTTTGTGCCATACTACCATTTGGCCAACCTCTTAACCAAAGTGGGTTTTTTCAAAATGTACTTGATGGGGTCATTCTCCGTCACCAATAAGATTCGATGGTGAAGAGTGCATTGCTGCAAATGGTGTAATACCCAAACCAAGGCTACACATGTCTTCTCAACTTCTGAATAATTCATCTCGGATATGGTGAACTTCTTGCTAAGATAGTATATCGCGCATTCCTTCCTATCGCTTGGTCTCTTTTGAGCGAGCATGGCTCCCAGTAACTCATCATGGACGGTTAAATACAATATCAAAGGAGTCCCCATAATTGATGGGATGAGGATCGGTGGTTGCGTTAAGTACCGCTCGATCTTCTCAAATGCATTTTGGCACTCTTCATTCCATTCTACCTTGGTGTTCTTCTTCAAAAGCTTAAAGAAAGGCTTTGCCGTTTCAAATAAATGAGATATGAATCTCGCCACATAGTTAAATCTTCCCAATAGGTTTCGTACTTCCTTGACGGTTGATGGAGCCTTAAGGTCGCATATGGCCTTGAACTTGGACGGATCAATTTCGATGCCGTGGCTACTGACCATGTATCCCAATAGCTTGCTAGACTCTGCCCCAAATACGCACTTTGCGGGGTTAAGCCTTAACTTGTATATTCAGAGACAAGCAAATAGCTTTCTTAACACTTGAACATGATCATTGTCACGCCTCGGCCCTCGAGTGCGCGACGATCCCAATACTTTTATGCGCCATTTGAATGCAACGTCCTAGGATGCGTCGTTGACCCATTTTTTTTTTTAGTCTTTTGATTAATGCAAGCGGAAACGATTACAAACACTTGAAAAAATACAACAACCGAGATAGCAGGAAAAACAACAGTACTATACTCATTACCAAAACACGCTTTATTTACATACACGTTAACCCTATGAAGTTTATATTTACATGCTCTTTTCGATGGGCTACTTCATGTCAAAACCAACAAAAGATAGCGAAGTGTCGCGACCTAAATTTTCATTTAAGGCTAATGGATTACTAAGTCAATTAATAAATTAACTAACCTAGCTCGAGCTCTCCCAAGCTCTACCAAATCGTGACTTAAGTTCAAATAATTAACATGCAAATGATTTAAGTTTGGAGTCGCCACTAATCAATTTACGGTAGGTCGATTAGACACCTAAATAAAGTATCGGGAGAAATACTCTATTCTTTTGAACTAGAGATTATGAGTCCGGGGACTTGGTTACGCTAGATTACTCTAACGCCATTTCGGTACTGTTATTTTATTTAAGAAAACATTTGAGCAGGCAGCTTTGGGTTAATTTTAAACAAAAGTTTTAACATGTGAGGTATTCATGTGAGTGCGCAAACATTATTTAACACCAAATAATCGAAGCGTTAAATAAATTGCAAGATAAGGGTAGCGTAAACATGCCTGGACGCTGCAGCCTAATCCCTAACGCTTATCTCCCAATCGTAAGACCTAGACTAATGCAATTATCTTTTGGGGTTTTCACTTGTTTAATGAGAATGCAATGCAACTATACTAAAATATAAATAACATGAGGAATGACCACTACCTTCACATGGCATGCAAGACATAATCTAATAACGTACAATCGAATGGCATTAAAGTTTTATCCTATATGACATGCAATAAGGATCCTAAACTTACCTTTCTAAATGACGGGCAAAAATGTCATGCAACTAAACTATATGTCATGCATTTAATAATCCTAAGTTATTAAATTAAATTAGTGCGTGGTCCTAAATATTTAGACTAATGGATGTGTCTAAAAAAAATGGCGAATGAACCTAAACATGACACTAAATGAATTCGGACATAATATTACATGAATGAACCTAAACATGACACTAAATGAATTCGGACATAATATTACATGAATGCACCTAAACATGATACTAAATGAATCTGGACTAGATGACGTATCAAATATGACATGCACATGAATATTTTTGGTATTTTCTGATGAATTTCGGATCTAAAAATCAATGAAATTGATACTATCCCAAATGAAAGTTATCTTAAATATTTAGGAATCAATCTAGATTAAATCCTAAAATATTTTAGAAAATCTTATCCCAGTTCTAAATGGAATATTATCTAAATGAATGCAATCCTAGTCTATATGCGATACTTATTTAAAATGCAAACTACCTATGAGATAAGATTTTCTAATAAAATCTTATCTTACTAATGCAATCCTATCTAA
>BCNH02000003.1:13486504-13505083 GCA_001662345.2 Metrosideros polymorpha var. glaberrima
AATATCCATCACATCCAAATGGCAAGATTTTATCGGCGGATCGTATCCGATGGATTGCGGATAGGTTCGACTAACATGATAAAATTGGCAAATCGTATCCAATGGATTGCGAATAGGTTTGGCCAACCTTCCGTGCGCGGGAATCAAATATCAAGGATTAGATATCGGATTGCCTATTATGCACGTTGTCGAATTAGGAAGTTTCCTAATTTAATCCTAGTAGAATCTAGGAGATATGCACGTTAGATAACAATGATTCAAATTAGGAAATGATAAATATTGAAATCAAATCGGATAAGGAAGTTACCTATTTCGTGGATAACATTTTCCAAATTCAAACACGACGGGATCGGGATCTAGATAAACCGGTGGTGGCTCGAGTATGGTGACCGGCGGGACTTGCGGTGGCTAGGCTTGCTCGCAGATTCTTCTCTAGTTCCAGCAGCTTCCTCGCGGTGGTATATGTAATCGTGGGATCGGTGGCTCACGTTGGCTGGATGGTGACGCTGGAATTTGCTAGACTCGTCGAGTTCCACCTGTTGGATGCCAGGATATTGAGATTGCGTAGCGCTTTGGGGATAGACTGAACCGTCACTAGATGTTGCTTGAGATTGCTTGGACCGCAACGTGGGGAAATCGCTGTAATTCACCGATTCCGCTGGAGATGCGGCTGCGTTGGACTTCTTCGGTTGGTGAAACTGGATTACAGATTGTTGACCAAGTGACCACGCATGTTGGTGGGATTTGCTAGACACTTGGACTTCTTGTTGATCACCAAGGGACCCTATTGCATCACCTAAGTGGAAGAGCACCACCGGAGAACAGCCAAGGACCAAACAAAATGTTGCTTTTTACGGGATTTTCAGCGCTTGTCGTCACGGGCTGGTAGCGCCACGGACGCTCTCTCTAACTCTCCCTCACGTGTTTTCTCTCTATGTATGCTTTGAATTTTTTGAATGAATTTGTCGACCTCCATCCCTTGAACCTTGAGGCATAAAGGTGTTTATATAGATAATATTAGGTCAAGTTAGGGGCCTCAACTTTCTATTATTTGTAAATTCGACCCCAAATTTAATTGTTTTCTCAATTGGATCCTCGGGGGTCAAATCGCATCAAATTGGCTCCAATTCCGTCATCGGTCCGATTTAAATGCAAAATGCATGATTTAATTATGCTGAAAATTAAAGGAAAATGCTCCTAAGTCTAAATGCAAACTAAATGTAATCGAATTAAATATTTTTTGTAGGGGCCAGGGTCGGTCCCTTTTTTGTGTGCAATTTAACAAATTCTAAATAAAAACTAAATGAGGGTAATAATTTAGGTGTCAACACGAAGGTCGAGTTAACTTAAACTTCTCTACACAATGGCACCTTGAACCGCACCTGTAGACCTGCTATTCTATGGTCTTGAAAAGTGGTTAACAACAACGAGTGAGATAAAATCTCAGTAAGTTAACAACTTAAGCCTTGTGTAGAGTGTTGATTCGCCTAGAGCATACCCTAAACATGCAACTTATTATCGATGATAGATCAATAGCGAGCGACTCTCGCTTTACTTCATCTATAACAAGTTTGAGTGACTCAACTCATTCAACAAATAAACCATATGCATTCTTACCTTGCCTTGGCACATGCCCTGCATATTGTCAATTTTTGCATTTTATAAATAATGCATCAGCTAAGGCATGTAATCAGAACACATATCACCATTTCTCATTTGCAATGCATCTAAACGTGTTTCAAATTTATACCTAGTGATTACACTTGCTTTTGGGTATAACTCGAAGGTTGATGGTTCTTGAGCTCTCTAGGCCACGGCACAACCCCTGGTTGGCGTCTTCTAGCATAACCAGGCATTGTCCCGCCCTATCGGGCACGGCAACGTCACAACCTCCCCCGGAGATGGATGACATTCCATAAAGGAGAATCGGTACGGCTTCTATCGCGATCCGTCATCCGATCTCACCGAGCATCCGATAAATCATCATCATCCCAACCCCGCCGAAAATTCGATAAATCAGACATCATCCCTAAGCCTCTTGTGAGTCCGTACTCTTTCTGTGATCACACAAGCATACTAATCATGCATGCCATTCTCATTTCTTCTTTCTTTTAGCCAATGCAACCAGGATACATGCTCATACATCAAACTTATTGCCATCTCCACTCCTAAAAATGTAATAAAATAATTACACGTGATCACATAGACATGTTTTTCCCGTCAAACTTCACATGCTTCATTTTTTTCAAGCCTCCTAGATTATTCTAACACATAAAACTTGGTATCTAAGTACGACACCACACAAATCACCATTTATATGTTGAAAATTACATTATTTTCAAATAAGAAATGATGGTTCATAAAATAATTACATTTCTAAGGCAATTCTCACCTTAAATCATACCAAATCATATATAGAAATATCACATATCACAAGCACAAAACATACTAATTAATAACTTATCAATTGAACCTCGATAACTTATCGCATGTTCGATGATAGCTTATCATCCATTTTTCGATAGCTTATCACCAAATTCTTGATAGTTTATCATTCCTTTGGTGATAGCTTATCACTTTTCCTTAATAACCTATCACTTCCACTTATTATTTCATGATAGCCTATCAACTAACCCAACTATAGTTAACTAATCCAACCACGGTTAACTATTGCAACCACAGTTAACTAATCCAACCATAGTTAACTCTAAACTTCACTTAATCTAACACTAAGCACAATTAACAACCTGACCAAGGATTAGAGAGTTAACTCACTAGTTTAACGATGGTGGCGACTACAGCGATGAACGGCAACACAGCGCAGCGGACGATGGCACTACATGGGCGTGGCTTAGACTCGGTGTGGTGTTGCTTGGCGATAGTAGCACAATGTGCGGACGGTGTTGCGACGCAGCTTGTTGGTGATAGCACGGCGCGGCTACACGGCAGCAAGGACGTGGCTCGAGCTCGGCATGATGGTGAACGGCGGCGATGAAGGTGAAGGGTGGTAGAGGTGGCCGAATCCAAGAGGAAAATGAAAGAGATGTGAGAGAGAGAGAGAGAGAGAGAGAGAGAGAGAGAGAGAGAGAGAGAGGAAAGCGTGAAAGTGAGAATGAGAAAGAAAGAGAGAGATGACTTTTTCTTCACAATTGGCTTCTTCACCAAGTTTGGCCAAAACTCTAATCCTATTTTGTTTTCTTCTTGTCTTGAAAGTCCAAGATGCAAACTCCTTCACCAAGTCTTCACTTTGCATTAATTTCTACATAAATGCAACCCCAAAATTTATCAAACCAAACTTATAAGTCCAAGTTTCTAGAAGGGGTATAATGGTAATTTCCACTCTTTGCACTATTCATACGAGCTTGCACTATTCACGGGGCTTGGGCTTGAATTTAAAGGGCTTAATGGGCTTGATATCTAATGGGCTCTTTATTTGGGTTGAAAATAGCCTTTCGGGGGCAAAACAATAATTCCCTCTTATAGGACCTCTTGGTGGCCGAATGTCATAGGTAGTAGGCCCGTTGTAATGTCTCTTTGGTTCTCAATTTTCGGCTTACTGCCACTTATCCAAAAATTTAGGATTTATCGATAAACTTTGAGATTCGATAATGTAACGTCAAATACTCTTCATCGGATTAGAATTCGTGGTTCAAATCCATCGAATTCGATCTTTGTACATTGGTCGAAAATTAGGAATATCACACAAGGACTATCCCTTAACAGATATTATGAAATAACATTTCCATATGTTATTTTCTGTGCATTAAACAGGTGAGCCAGAATTAGGATGTCACAATCCTCGCCCCATTTCGACTTGGCGATCATATCATCCATATAGACTTCAACCTCACGAAGCATCATGTTGTGGAATATGGTAATCATAGCCCTTTAATACGTTGCCCCAGCGTTTTTCAATTCGAAAGGCATCACCTTATAGCAGAATATCTCCTACAATATAATGAACGATGTCTTGCTTTTGTTTTCTTCTTTCATCAGAATTTGATTATATCCAAAAAAATCCATCCATAAAGGAGAATAATCCATAACCTGTCGTGCTATCAACTAAAACATCAATGTGTGGCAATGGAAAATCATCTTTCGGACTTGCTCGATTCAAGTCACGATAGTCCACGCAAACTCTAACTCGTCCATCCTTGTTCATTACGGGTACAATGTTTGCGACCCAGCCAGGGTAATGAACTACCTCAATAAAGCCAACATCTAGGAGTTTCATGACTTTTCTCTTGATTTTCTCTGACAATCTTGGCTTCGTCCTCCTAAGCTTCTATTTCTTTGGGGGAATATTAGAATCCAAAGGCAACACGTGCTGCACAATTTCAGGATCTAAAGCTAGCATATCAGCATAGAGTCAGGTAAATACGTCTTGGTATTCCTTCAAAAGATTGGTTATTCTCTCAACTTCAAAAGGGGAGAGTTTCCCTCCAATCCTAGTCTCTCTGACATTCTGATCATCACCCAAATTCACTGTAATTGTCTGTTTAACAGTCAACGGTTTAGATTCCTCATGGCGATCCCAATCACGTTTAATATCTCTATGATCACCGTCACTGTCGAAATCGAAGGGATTGTCATCATGTGAGTCCGAGCCACAAATGTAACTATCATGTGAATCCAAGATGTTATGCTTGACATGTGATGCAAACAATCATTACATATTTGTGTAATAAACAATGCATGCTGTTTTGAAAACATTTTTGAAAAGTATGCTTTGAAGAAAAATAACTTAGGGAACTCGTTCTCATATCATCGGACATTATTGTTCCTAAAGTATGTTTTTAGAAACTAGGAAGCATGTGGAAGCCCAGACCTCGGGGTATATATTGTTTTTCGTCGTAGGCCCAATTTGGAGTACCTCCACACGTCCTTAATAACACGCACACATGCGTTTTATTGAGTTGGGAAATATAATGTCATTTTACAAAAGAGACCCCCTTGAAGCAACGAATTAAAATCCAAGAGGGATTTAAGTTCTCAAAAAGGAAATAAACAAATGATTCCCACGCAGGGGATTGGAATTATGAAAGGATAGAAGGCATCCCTACTCAAGGAGGTGGGGACACATCTCTTCGAGGGAACGATTGAGTAAGCTAACTCGGCCTTAGCCTCTACCAAAACGGCCTCTAAGATAATCTTGACCTCCTCGGTTGTCCTGACCTCCTTGGGTACCTCAGCCTCCATGGTTAGGGAGCCTATCTTGCTCTTCAACATTGCCTAAACCTCTCCTTTTGTGTCCCTTGAAGGCTTCGATAGGAGTTCAAATACCTTGACCATATATCCCCAATATTCCTCCAGGAACAAATCCATTCTCAAGAAAAAATTTCCTGGACATGATTGCAGGCTTCAAAAGCTCGGGAGACTTCATAAGCGTCCCTGCAGGTACGTGTATCATAGAGACCAACTCGAATGAGTGGTAGCTTGGTTCCTCCTTGATCTCAAGCTCTATGTACGGGATCGCGGTATCATGGAAGACTTTGAAATCTATCTTGCCGTGTATGGTGATAAGCTTCCCGTCCACCATTAACTTTACTTTTTGGTGCAACCTAGACGGAACAACTCTAGCGATGTGAATCCACGGCCTTCCCAATAGGAAATTGAAAGCACTTGGGATATTGAAAATTTGAAACAGCACGGTCATAGCTACCAGACCAACAAAGAGCTCTAACTCTTTTTCTCCCATCACGTCTTTTCTTATCCCGTCAAATGCACGAATGGTCAACTTGGCGGTTTGAATCTTCTCTGGATTGATCCCAAGATGACGAAGTGTTGCTAATGAGCAAATGTCTAGAGCGGACCCATTATCAATCAGGACCCTCGCTACCATCTATTGACACCTAAATTTTGACCCTTATTTAATTTTTATTTAGAATTTATTAAATTGGATGAAAAAATAAGGACTAACCCGGGCCACTACCAAAAATATTTAATTTGATTACATTTAGTTTGCATTTAGATTTAGGAGCATTTTCCTTTAATTTTAGCATAATTAAATCATGCATTTTCCCATTAAAAATTCAACCGGGGACAAAATTGAACCTAAAAGGACTCGCGGACCAAGCCAAAGTTAATTGAAAATTCGGCCAAAAACATAGGGGAGTGCTCGAGATTCACAGAGGCCTTAGTATAATTTGAGGTTAATTCGGCCCATTTAAATTAATATTTGGGATAAAAGTCTTTTTAGTAATTAAAAATTCATTAATCAATTAGAAAAAGGCTAAAATCAAGCTCGCAAGAGGAATATGAGCCAACAAGGGGGCTAAGCTCGACCAAGCCCACTCAATGGGCTAGCCAAACCATATAGGGTCCAAATTGAAAAGAATAACGAACTTTGGGGCCAATTTGCAAATATTAGAAAGTTTGAGGATCAAACCGTAAATACTCAAATTGAGAAAACCCTCAAGCTTATCTATATGTACCCCGTTATGCCTCTGAATCAAGGAGACGCCATTCTCTCTCAAAATACACAGAAAATTCAAGCAACAATAGAGAAGAAGAAGAAGAAGAAGAAGAAGAAGAAGAAGAAGAAGAAGAGAGAGAGAGATCAAGCAACCGCGGAGCCACTTTATCGTGGCTACCTAACCCTCGCTGGCACCCCTCTTGCCTTTGACCACCTATCAACACGAACTACGTGTGTCGTAGTTTGTCTCTATCTAGAGGGATTGTCTTATCGCAAGAAGAAGCTCTTGAGACCAGCCACATGCCTAGAAACCCAAAAAAACATAGCATAAATCAGTGCGCTGGGCCATCTTTTGAGGCGATTTCTAATCAGCTCCAATCGTCCCCTAAAGTTCACGACTAGTCGAAATGAAGCCTGTGCAACGTAGTTTCAAGACCTCTAAGTTGATCGCCAAGGAAAGCCCCCATCGAGACCTCTAAGCTGATCGCCAAAGAAAGCCCCCATCGTGGAAATCTGAGCCCTCAAAAGAAGCCCATCGCAGCCCCTGTTTTGTGAGCAGAAACAAGGGGCGACTCTTGGTTCTTGTTGTTTGCCGTTGCTCCGGCCAACGGTGGCCACTCCCTGGTGTCTAGAAGTGTCAAGGAGATCCCTGAGGAGTGCCATCTCGAAGCCCAAGGTCCCGATGCGAAGAAAAGGCTATGAAAGATCGTGAACAAGAGCTGCCCGCCAGGTGTTTGATGAAAAGTCTAAGAGAGGTCCAGCGAGCTACTGTTGTTCCGGTGCTGCTCCGGCATTCCCTATTGATCCGACAGTCCCTTGGTGTTCCTGGGTGGTCCGGTGATCGACAGTGGCCGGCCCTAGTTCGTGAATCACAAGCTCAAAGAGGAAAGGTTATATTTTCGGTCCATATTAGGTAAGAAATGAACCCTTTTGATATTTTTTAGAGATAATATTGCCTAATGTTCGGATTATGTGATCTCTAAAGCCCCTCTTGGATGATTGTCAGAATATTGCATGATTATATCTCTTGGGAAATAAATTTTTCCAAAAAATCAAATTTTAAAATTAATTAAAATTAATTAAGGAATTTTTTATCCTTAATTAAGAAACCGACAACACGTGATATCAGTGACATATCTTGATATTGAGATACTCCCTGGTAAACATGGAAATTGAAAGGCCATCTACGATATTATAGATTTGTTCTTTCAATTTTAAGTCACTTTTTAAATTAATTTAATTAATTTTGGGAAAAAATTTCCCAAAATTAAAATGGAAATTCGAAATTAATTTTAATGGGAAATAAAACATTTAGAATTAGGAATAAGATTTTTCTAAAATATTTTTGGAATATAATTCTAATTAATTTCTAAATATTGAAGATAATCTTCATTTAGGATAGTTTATATTTCATGCATTTTTTATTCTGAAAATCATTAAAAAAAAATACCAAAAAATATTCGCACATGCTTGCCATGTATGTGGTACATCATCTAGTCTAGGTACATGCATTTAGAATCCTGTCTAGGTTCATGCATTAGTTTCATATCTAGTTTCATTAATGCTATGTCTAGGTTCATTCGGTATAGTTTTTTTAGGCGCATTCATATAGTATAAATGCTTAGGACCATGCACTAATTTAATTTAGTCACTTAGTATTAGTTACATTAAATGCATGACATGTAGCTTATTTGTATGACATTTTTGCCCGTCATTTAGAAAAGGTAAGTTTAGGTCCATAATACATGTCATTCAATTGCACGTCATTAGAGTTAGATTATTTAAATAAACGTCTTACATGCCACATTAGAATAATTGTCATCCCTCATGTTATTTCATGAAATGAAATCGGTACCGAAAGGGCGTTAGATAATTATCTAGCGTAATCAAGTTCCCGGACTTAAAAATCTCTCGTTTGTAGAAATAAAACATTATCTCCATAATATTTTATTTATGTGTCTAATCGACCTACCAAGAAACTGATGAGTGGCAATTCCAATTTAAACATTTTTGCATGTTTAAGAACATAAACCTAAGTAGCGATTTGGTAAAGTTTGGGAGGACTCGAACTAGGTTAGTTAATTTAATTAATTAACTTAGTAATCCATTAACCTAGGTTTTTTCGAAATTTAGGTCATGACAGTTTGGCGACTTTGCTGGGGAATGTACATTGAATTTTCGAAATTTAATGAACTAGTGGACTAAATCGAAATTTTCGCCAAAAAAAAGATGTTTTTGTTTGGCAGCGAGGACTTCAAGTAAGTCCCTAACGGCATGTGTTAAAGGTCTTGCAAGTTTAGAGTGATAAGGGGTGGAGTGATTGTCTAACCCCTTCTTTTGCAAGTTCGATGTAGAAATGTATGATTATGTGGATAGATTTGAAGCGGTGTTTGCATATGAATTGTCATGCATGTGTTTATTGCTTTAGCATTACACCTTGCACACACAACTCGTCGCCGGTCCTAGGTGGCATAGGCTTAGGATGGTACTGAGGATAGGGACACCTAGACCACGACCTTGTGGTATGGTCGCCCCCCTCGATCCTGAGGTTCTTTTATACACCAAGAGTGACTGTGCCATCCGTAATCTTACGAGTACGCGCCAGCACTTGGGAAGAAGCCGAAGCCATGGGGTGTTGATCTAGTCGCGATTTTGCACTCTCAATCACCTCCCATGTCTTCAAGTTTGAAGCCTTTAGATAGAAATCGAACCTCACTATTCATGTGTATGTGATTGTTGTCATTCGTCATTGGTAAAGTAAGTTATTCAGTTTTCGTACTTTAATTTGTTTGGATTTGTCCATAACCGAATTCGGTTTTTCTTTCAATTTTTAACCTCTTTTAAAAAGAATTGTTCTCGGCTACACTTTTGAAAAAGGAAGGGGTGGAAATATGAGGAAATGTCCTGAGAAAATGTCCCAAGGAAATATGAGAAATTTGTGTCCTGAGGAAATGTGAGGGAATGTCTCAAGGAAATACGTGAATTTTATGTCCCGAGGAAAGTTATGTCCCGAGGAATCATCCGCCCCTCACCTAACTTTCAAAAGGAAGCTTATTTCAACTTCATACATGTATTTCCCATTTTTACCAATCTTTAAATGAAGTTAACTTGGCTCCTTTAAAAAAGGGAATATCATTTTGGAAAAAAACAATGACAAGCAAAAAACAAGTCGGTTATGGGCAGACCCTTTTATTTAGTCGATACTTATATAGGTCCACTCTGTTTTGTAGGTGACTACGGAAGTCCCACGTTCAATTATCTGGACACGAGCTCAAACTAAAATGGCCGAGCAAACGGATGTGCGTGATCGGCTAACGGGTCTTAAAGACCAAATGAAGCAATTACTCCCTTTTATGTAGCAGTTGTCGGCTCAAATGGATACACTTAAGGCGCAACAAATGCCCGTGACTGCCCCTTCTGATGGGTCAAAGGCTAGACAAGCTCAATAGATAGAAGACAATGATGACGACATGCCCCCGTTGATCGATGATCCCCCTAAAGCAGTGATCAAGAAAAACAAGGGCAAGGCTATTGAAACTTTGAAAACCGTCCAGGACAAACGAGTTGATAAGCTTGAAGAGATGGTGAAGTAGTTATTGGGAACTCAAGTCTATACTCCCACCGACCTGTCTGTTTATGCGCAGGTAGAAGTGCCTGCTAAGTTTAAGCTACCTAAGATTGAGAAATACGACGGTACCACTTGTCCGAAATGCACCTTCGAACCTATGAGGTGCTGATGGCTCAATACATAAACAATGAGCCTTTGATGGTCCAGAATTTCCTATTAACTTTGGGAAAATCCGCTATGCACTGGTACATTACTAAGAATATAAACCTCCTCAAGTCTTGGGTTGATGTCAGTCAAGCTTTCTTGACTCATTACAAATTCAACTTAGACGTGGCCCCTTCTCGTGAGGACTTGGAAACTAATGAGAAGAAGAAGAGCGAAACTTTCAAAGAATATGCCACCAAATGGAGGAATTTGGCAACACAAGTCACTCCTGAATTGACAGACAAGGAGATGGTGAAGACATTTCTAAAGACTCTCCCTCCTGAGTTTCGCAACAGTTTAGTCACCACGAATGCTGGCACCTTTGGCCAACTCATTACCGTTGGTGAGCAAGTCGAAATGGGAATAAAGAATGGATGGTTTACCGATCAAGCCACATCAAGTAAGAGGTTTCCCACTAAGAAAGATGAGAAGCTTGCCGCCAAAGTTAACGCAACGTACCAAGCAACTCAATCATCATACCCTCGGCAAAGCGGAACGCAAACACCTCCTGGCCAGCAGAAGAATTCCAAAAGACGGCAGTTTACACTGCTTCCCTTCCCTATGTCTAAAATATTGCTTGTCCTCCAGCGGAAGGGGCTGCTTGCTAAAGAGCCACAGCGCACCATTACTAAGCGTTTCGTCGGCTTCGATACCACTAAGAAGTGTGACTACCATATGGGAGAGATTGGGCATTCTACTGATGATTGTATCCCACTGAGGCATAAAGTGCAGAGTCTTTTGGATGCTAAGGTCGTGTCCTTCCCACAAGTGCAACTTGATGTTCAGCAAAACCCGCTGGCCAACCATGATGAAGACGTAGATGATGTCGTCGAGTAGAGAAATTCCTATTTTTACATTCCTCTGTGTGGGAACATTTACTGCTTTCTAGGAACCTCACATTTCCATTTTTCTAGGATTTGTTCCCACTGGCGGAACCATAGTCGCATTTTCAATTCAATAAATGTAATCAATTGATTTATATCAATGAAATTACAAGTTTGCTTTTTATTTGAGGGCATGTTGAGGTACACCAAGCTGGCTCAATGATGTTATCCAACAAGTGAAAAATGACATTACCGTGGAGAATACTGAGCACTGGGCTTCCTTATTTCAAAACCTTTTTCAAAATAAAATGAATTTTGAAATCATTTCAAAACCTTTTTTTGATGCAAAAAAGTCATACGCTGGTCTTACCCTATTTGTCTTACTAATGTCTCTATAGTTTATCTCAGAGTTAGAACAGGGGCATCCGATAGAAGGAGATAGTTCGACACCACCATCGATTCCCCACGGTCCTAGTTGCGGATCAGGTTCTATTCTCGAAGGCCAGATGGTACAACTGGATCGGCCAACCCAAAGTGAATGTTGCCAATCTTGACCAAGGCTGATGATTGGCCCGCTGATGACTGAAGCCAACGATGTTATTCCTAGTAGAAATAATGACACATAAAGCAGAGGCTGTAGGAAAGCAAGATATGCTTGAAACAAAGATGCAAGCGCGACATGGCCAGCCATGACAAAGTCAACCTTGATCAAGTGATTGCTTTAACATAATCAAAAGACGGGGGCAAATCAGAGAAACATTTCCCAAGTCAGGTGAAGTATCGTTCCTTAGACTTAACCTACTCCAAAACTCACATCTTGTCCTCTTCCCTGCAGATGTCAAGAGGAACTACGACAATGGCTACCGTGAATGGTTGGTATTTTTTTTTAATGGCCGTAAAAGGACCCAATTCATGCACTCTTTCTTTCGTGTATGGTTAAGAGCCGAAGTCGAGCGATTCAAGCATTCGTCATCAACTTCTAGTTGATCAATGTGTAAACCGGGGCAATTCACGGACCATCACTACATTTATTTTACGTTTGGTATTTCTAATAACTAACGTTTTCTACGGGGCGTTCTTATCTCATGAGTCCTCAAAATTATACTAAAATTGATGAAGTTTTGGTATAATCCTGAGAATATAAGTTCTCTCATATTTGAAGCAAATGTTGGTTTTAAAATGACCACATCATTTACAAATGGATTGCCATGTTTGCCGTGAAATTTATGCATGCTCAAATGCTCACATAAATCGCAAAATGAAAATGCTCATTTAAATATTCCAAGTTTATGCATGATTATTCTGTCTGTCTAAATTATCAATTTCAAAAGGGGAGTTTGATTTAGACAATCTAATGAATGTGTGAAACGAATTGAATGTGCGAGTTGAGGCATGTCAAGACAAAGAAAGGCAAGCCATTTCCATACATTGTCTTAGGATTAGCCCTTGTGAGATTGAGCGATGAAGGCCATATTCACAAGGTAAATGGTTATCTCGCAAAAGATACTGTTGACACATGATTTTTAGCTGATTAGTCATTTTAAAGTTAAAACTTGGAATTTGAGTTTTGATTGCGACAAAATCATTTTTTTAAACCAAAAAGAGTCATTTTTTTTCACTTCGCCATGTTTCGGCCCAGCATTTAGTATGCATTTGAACCTTAACCTCAAAAAGTCAAAATTCAACTTGACTTTTTGGTTAAATCTTTGACCAGAATCGGGGCAAAAGTCAACTCCGGGGTCGAATTTTGTATTGTCACATGAACATGTTCTAAATGGTGTCATTTGAATTTTCTTGCTTTCTTTTTTTCAAAAATTCACGAATTTAACTTTAGAAATTGATTTTCCTTTGGAAAAATGAATTTTCTTGGCCTAAATTCAGAAAAAATACAAAAAATTAGAAAAAAATTAGAGAAAAATCACGAAATATCCTTTCTATTTTTTAATTGAGTTTCTGCACTTTTAATTTCACAAAATTCAATTGGGGACATACTTTCCTCAATTCAAGGAAAAGTAAGCCTTAGTTGGCCCAAAAATCAAAATTGACCATTTAGATAGCATTTTTAGAATTTCTTGTAGTTGAGACATTTGATCTAAAGGATGTTTAACATCAAAGCCCTTAATCAATTTCAAGTTTTGAGCATATTGTTGAATTAGCCCTAATTCGAGCTTAAACGGCCATCTCAAACCATTGCTTCATGAGTTGTGAGACGATATCAAGATTTAAGTCATTTGATTAAAAAAAAACCAGAACCTACTATCCATTTTGGTCAATTCACTCATCTTGAGATTGGCTTGGCCGTATTAAGAGTGATTTAGATTTAAAATCGAGCTTAAATGATTTCGAGTGACCTAATTCTTTTTGACCCATTCCAATTAGGCATCCTAGTACATCCTTAGATATTCAATTTGTCCAAGGAAATTAAGCTTATGCCAACATATCTAGAATGCCTAGCAGTTTTAGCCAAAAAAGAGGAATTAGTATAGTCAAATCAAGAAATTTAAAAATAAATAAATCTTGATCCAGAAAAATTTGGAAAAAATCATATTTAAAAAATAGAGGAAAAAAGGAAAATTTTGGCGAAAATTTCATCAAAATCGGAGTTCATTTGACCCTTGAACCAGCCCGGTCAAGAATTGGTCAAACCGGTCAACCCGGGTTTGACCGGGTTGACCCGATCCGACCAGCTCGCTGGAGATCTGGTGAAATGGCCAGATTTTGACCATTTCCAGCCATTTTCGGGCAATTTTAGCCCATTTTATGACCTATTTCCTAAGGCCAAGCCTATTTTACCTTCTTGAGCCATAATTACAAAAATACCACAAATTTGGAGAACAAGTTAAATCTCAACCATTGCTTGATGAAAGGCCAAGATTAAATCACTCAAGTAACCATATAAATGACACATTTTCCAAAAACCCTAAAGGGGGGATCATTTTTTTAGGGCTGCATTTTAAGATAGAAAGACACACACACACACACTCTCTCTCTCCCTCTCTCACCCCCGGCCGCACCACCTTTGGCCACGGTGCACCACTGCCGGCCGACCCCCCTCCGGCAAACCATCATCACCACCGACACCCTCTCTCTCTCTCCTTCATCCTGTCGCACCACCCTTGTCGCCGTCCGACCACTGTAGACCACCGGCGTGCCACTTTTTCCTCTCGGCCAAATCACCGGCATACACGCCGGTGATTGTGTGGAGCCTTTTGCCCCCTCACGGCCATTCCAGCCACCGTCCGGCCCCCTCAACCTTGCGACGCCACCCTCAAACATGTCCCTTAGCTTGCCGTGCCCAAAGTCCCCCATTTTTTCTAATCTTCTTTTGTTGCTCATATCTTGCCATCTCGCTTTACTTACGGCTTCGATTTCCTCCTTGAATCAGAGAATTGTTGAGCTATTCGTGGCCGTTCGAGACATCCCTTTGGTGGTCAAATAGCTCGTTTGAGCTCCGCGCGTATGCAGACAAAGGTAGGTTAGGCCTTGGCTTAAAACTCGGCATTTGCTGATCGAATAAGGATCCGTTTGGTCTTATGTTCTTGCCATATTTTTAAAATAAGTTTGTTGCTATGTTTTGCTGTCTTTGAGTATAAAATGATGGTAAATAGTTTCTGTATGCATGCTAGTTGTTGCAGAGTGGTATCCCAAGTTTTGTGCAAAAATTGTTTTCCTGACCCCTCTCGTTTCCAATGGCCATTTGACCTTCTAAGATATTTTTCGAGGAAGCCACAGTTGAGTTAATCAATCTTGACGTCCCAAGCTTCGATTTGAGTATTTATGGGCCCCAATGGGACATCATCTACTATATGAATCAGGCCTTCAAAACTCGTCCTGAAATCTGGAAAAATGAAAACTGTTGTTGTTCTTCATTGTTTCTCACTCTTTTGTGATCGACTCTCGCGGTTTGTTGATTTTTCATGATTTTTCCCAGATATAATTTGGAAAAGTGTTCTACATGAAAGTTGTAAAACATACCTATCGATATTCTGTGAAAAATTTTCAAGACCATACGAAATTTTTAACTCAGTCATATCAACCTCTACATTACCGATCTTTCTAGATCGATTTTCCAGATTCCAGAACAGCAATCTGTTCTATTTTTATTTCGCCAATATGATGGGGTTGTAGTCGTTATTTGCAAAAACTCAAAACATGAAAGTTTCTCAGAACACATTGATCTGTGTCTCTGTCAATTTTCGTGATTTTAGGTTGTCTTCTGTTAATTTTTTAAATTCTTTAAAGTGTCAGGAAAAAACAGGCTTTTTGTCATTTGTCACCAATTTCGAGGGCCCTTTTGGAAAAACTTAAAACACAAAACTTGCATAGAACGTGTTGATCCATGTTTCTGTCAAATTTCGTGGCCATTGAAGGTCATTTTCTATTTTTACTAGATCCAAAAATTTTCAGGGGAAAACCAGTTCGTTTTCTGATTTATGGGTCTAGTTTGGCAATGTTTTCAAGTATTCAAGCTTCATGTGGTCGAAATTGATACTTGCACCCTCAAACCTCATTCTTGAGATTTATTAATGATTAAATTTTGTGTTTCACGGTTGTTGGGCGAGATTTGCACAAAAATCAGGACATCACTTTTAATTTATGTTTTTTTATGTCGTGTTCCTCAAATATCTCATGATTGCCGTCTATTTGAGTATTCGGTTCGATCGTCCGATGTATACTCGACATTAGAGTATCAAATTAAATCAATTAAACCTTAGGATCGATGCCATTCCCCTCTCAACATTTGTGCAAAGTGGAGAATCAATGGGCTTGATCAATGATAATCAATTCCGACCACTCGTTTAGGCATGAATCTTGAAATTGCATGCTTGCAAAGGCCGACCCTGAGGCCATTTGATTGCCTTTATTTGCATTCAATCATTAGATGTATGATTAGGCATTGCATGTCCCAGTGGGGTGCTCGTTTCCTCACACATTGAAGATGGCGATCGACCGATGTCCATTCCGGTTCCTTCCCTCCATTTTTGTAAAAAGGTTGCAATCCTTAATACCTGACGAGTTGCGAGTTTTATTTTCTCACACTTAGAATAGTTTGCTTTAAATTGCTTGGTTATTTACTTTATGCACCACATTTCAATATATCGCTTGTTAATTTCTCTTTCTTAGAATAGAACTAGCTTAGATCTTCAACAAGGGAAAAAAAATAATTCTTGTATGCCCACCTACAAAAATGGCTTTGACCTTTAGGACTAAAATGCTATCAAGATTGCATGGGCACTTAGAAATCATTCCAACCAATTAGGTACCGAAAGGGAGTTAATAGAAATATTAACGTAAGCAAGTACCCAGACCCTAGAATCTCAGGTTTCATAGAATCGAGTCGATTTTCCCCCGACTCAATTAGGTGTCTAATCTACCTACCCCAAAACGATTAGTGGCGACTCCAAAATTGAACTTTTCTTTTTAAGTGAACATAAGTCGTGATTGGGTAAGGCTTGGGAGAGCCTGTGCCTAAATCAAGTAGGCATTACATTCTAAAAATCTTTTGGGCATTACCATTTCCACCTAGCGCTCGAGAGAATTTTTTTTTGGTCACGACAGCTTGGCGACTCCGCTGAGGATTTGGTTAGGACCTTAAGTAGAATTAAGCCATAAAAATTGGTTGGGTGATTTCTAACACATTTTCTTTTTTGATAGCACATGTCAAAGTCACATGGAAAACAAGGTTAGTCTGCTAACCCATGTTAAATGTTTTTTAAGGTGGGAGTTATAAGGGAAGAAGTGATTGTCAACCCTTTATTTTGCAGGTGGAGTAAGGATGTATGCATGTATGTTGGGTTATATTGAAGTGTTGAATGTTACTTTAATTTTAAATGAATGTTTAAGAGCTTTAGCACGACACAAAAAGCACACACAACCCGCGATCAAAACCCAAATCGCATCTAGGAAACCAAATTAAGAGGTCTTGAAGGAGGAACCCATGCGGGGAACTACCCATGGTCGTCCACTTTCAATTCCGCTCATTCAATTTGAGGTTGGAAGTGCTATTTGGTGAAGTCCAACTGGTGAAAACTCTCTTCCCAAACTGGATGGGAGCCTTTAAGCCTTTAGAAAATCCTACCTCCCTAGATAAGCCTCACGCCTACATGCAATGTGTTGTTGTGATTGCCATCATAGTTGGTATGTAAGTATCATTTCACATCCTTTTTCATTTACTTTCGAATGCAAAGTCATTTCTTCAAAAAAAACATAACATATGGTAATTGGTTAAAATGCCCTAAGGTTTGGACATTATGGGAGGATCCGAGCTTCGAGTCATCCTAACTCCTTTCGAGAAGTTGCGAGGCATGTGGAATACGTTAAAATCGGAAAAGAAGGAGCAAGTAGAGAAGAAGGTTGAGTACCTCATCCAACTTCTCTACATTGAGCCTCAAGCCTCCTTAATCAAAGCATTGGCACACTTTTGGAACCCGAAGACATCGACATTCATTTTCGGTCGAAATAAGCTAACCCCAACTTGGGAGGAATTAGAGTTTATAGCCGGTCATATCCCCACATTTAGTTTCATCAAACCCCACATAGGTGTTGACCCTATTCCTTATGTGAGCGAGTATCTACAAGTCCAAGTTTCCAAGGTTAGAAGGATCGCTAAATACAATTCCAATGGCATTTCAATATCATATCTTCTAGACAAGTTTGATGAAGCGCGTCGTTTTACCAAGAACCAAGGTACTAGGATTTTCCTCTTAGCTTTTTTTGGGTTCATTTTATTTCCACATACTTCAAAGACTTTAGATCCTCGTGTTATTCATATTTTCATAGATGTCCTTAACCTTAAGGGATTCCTAAACACACTCCTAACGGAGACATTTTTCTCCCTAGATCGTTTCAAGCAAAATGAGGGTGTAGCCTTTAGAGCACTAAATGAAATACTTCAAACATGGTTTCTCTATCATGCTAAAGAGTATAGCCCTTACATGAACATCCTATCCATAGACAAGGATTCCAATCCTCTCCTCAAGTTTCAAAATCTTCAAAAGGTTACTCACTCCAAATCATTCAAAGAATTATAAGATTTCTTAAAAGGTATTACTCATAACCAATTCTCGTGGCAATCTCCTTGGGTCAAGCATCCTAGAGCCCGCCTCAACCATCCAATTCCTCTCTTAGGATACACCGAATCCACATCTTACTGCCATTTAAGAGTTGCCCGCAAACTCCGAGTCCTTCAAAAGATTCCACCTCTGATAAAGTCGGGGTTATATCATTTCGACTTTCGCAGTGAGGCCATCAAGATAACACCAGTCAAGGAGCTAGAAGATCAAGTGAAGCGCATCGTAGCCGCTCTTTACACTTGCTAACCTAGAGAGCAGAAACATGTTGCCAAATTGGAAGGAGCTATGAAGGAGCATCACGGTCTCAAGAGTATGTCGAGCGTGAAGTAGAGCCTGAAGCTACCATTGTCCTCCCTTATGTGGATCCAAACCCAACTCCTCAAGAGGACCAGTTGGTAAGAGCCATAAGGGAGAGGAATGAAGCAGTAGCACTTGTAGAACGCTTAGCCCAAGAAAACAAGCGTCTCCGTTTCAAAGCCAAAGGATCCCATCATG